>VZRV01002441.1:794-28294 GCA_013398115.1 Falcunculus frontatus | reverse complement strand
GAATACACTGCTGCTATTGTTTATACGTACCACATAATGAAATGCTACTCCTGTTTTCACCAGATGGTAGCACATATAATTTTCAGGCCTTCAGTTCATATCATAATACAAACAATTGGTATGGCAAATATTACCGGTCTATAAACACTTCCACTGTTCCACAGTGCTTACACAAAAAAAAAAAAAAAAAAAAAACAATTTTTCCATTTCATGGTTGTAATAGAAATAATGATAATTTCTGATATTCCAAAATATATGCATATTTGGTCACTTTTTCCCACCCAAAACAAATGAAATTATCAAACCTCAGACTGTTTGGCTGCTTCAGCATTTTAAATGAAAATCAAATAGTAACAAAACTATGCAAATATCAAAATGCTTAAATGGTACAATACAAGATGTATCCTTAATATATTTGAACAATAACACATGCTGTGTTCCTACACTGGAATAACATCATCCTTATGAATCCCAGGAATTTAGTATATCTGACAGTTTCTCTCAACCACCCATAACATTCTTTCCTGTCTCATTGTAGCTGGCGAAAGAGAATTCTATAATTGAGTGGTACAGAACATGTGCCCTCCCTGCTAGAAGATGACAGATGGATTATAAAAACTTCAAAGCAGAGCATTTGGAGCACCAGGGGAGAGATAGTGGGTATTTGAACTCTCAGTCTTTACCCAGGAGACAATGGCACTCTGACATGGTGCATATATCAAGGAATGGTGTAACTAGATAGACATAATCTTTCTTTTCAGTAAGTATTTAACATTCTGTTACGAACAAGTTTCAGCCTAGCTAAAGTGCAACTCATCTTAATACTAATCATCGTAGCCTGAAAGGCTACATGCCCCCTTTTTTCAATTTTGGCTCAACTGCTCCTTCACAAAACTGTTTTTTAAAGGGCAGAAGCAGTGTTACAGAGGTGCCCAGGTAGCAGAAATGCTATTTTTAATCTTAAAAGTAATGTTTTGCTGGGATTTAGTATTTGCATATGTGTAGGTGAATCTCTTTTGCTTGCTGGAATGCTTATTTGCATTACCTGCATTTAAAGCCTGCTCTCCATCAGAGTTTACATACCACATGTTGCTGATCATTCACTAGTTACTAAAGTTCCCTTAAATTATTAACACCCCTAAAAAAACCCTTAGAATTCCAGGGGCATAAATCCTTTCAAGGAATTGATCCTTTCACTCCTGCTGCTATACCACAATGATGGCTGAATGTCTGATGCCATCTTTATTAAGATAAATTATAAACTGAAAAAAAAAAAAAAAAATCGCATCCATCTGCATCTTTTAAATACCTGCTAGAAACACAGAAAGAGAGATGATCCCATTCACACCAGAGGCGTGTTAAAAATTTCTTAAAATTAACAACAATTGCACCAGCATATAGATTTTTCTAAATCATTACCTTCCCACACAAACACGGGGGTTTGGTATATCTTGAAATTGTTCATCAATTTCTTTTTGCCACTACTGTTACAGCCATTGCTCCCGGTTTATTAAGAAATTACTTGCTGAAATTGTTTTTAAAAATACCTATGACTTAATGTAAGGTCAGAAATAAAGACGAGTTTAAAGGTCTCATTTGTCTATATCACAAAAATCACACACACATGATTTGACACAGTTTGCAGTCGCTGCTCAGGCAAGGCCTAGGACTAGAATAGCAAGGGTATTATTGCAGGTCAGAATTGAGGGGTACTGGCAGAGCTGCGTGTGGGAAAGCTTGCATAACAGCCACCCTGTGCCAAGCTTTAGCCTTTGTTATTAGGCCCTTTAATGAACGCCATATTCACACAAAATAAATAAAAAAATATGCTGCATATTTTAAGTAGAGTGAATTCAAAACTAAACAATTGGAAGCTTCAATGCTACAAGAAAGCCACACAGTAACTATTCCCATTCTCCTACAAATGCATTTAATAAAGTAACATGCGAGCAATTTTAAATATTTGATCCTTTTATTATACAGTCGAAACTGAAAAAAAATAAAAAAGCAAGCAAGCATTCTGGAAGATGATGAGGCTGTAGTTTTTAAGTAGCAAGTAAAAACAATAGCACCAAGATAACACAGAGAAAAACAGAAGCAAGTAACTTTGCAGCTGTGTTAATAAAAAATGTCCCAGCTCCAGTACTGGAAGAGCTCTCGCTCACGCACTGCCCAGTGCTTCGCCATGGATGGCTCTCTAGCAAGAGCATTGCAGCAAAACTGCAAAGTTGCCTACTAATGTATATTTTTTCCTGCACAAAACGTTAATCCCGGTCTTTACAAGAGGGTAGGAGGTGGAGGACTGTGATGCTTTGAAGGAGACCTGTTTTGAGAAACTCTTTTTTAAGTGCATTTTCATCTTTTCTTTTTTCAGTGATCTTCTGCCATACTGGAATGTAAACACCACAGGAATAGACAGAATCTGGAATTAAGGATTTGGATGCCTTTCTTTAGAAGTAATCTTCAAAGAATGTACATCCCAAACATCACAGGGGCTCAACAAGCTAGGAAGCTAGCTACCGCGTGTAAAACTGCACAGGTCATACCTACTACTTAGTACCAACTCGGGTCCTGAATTGCTGCAGTCACAGACAAAACTGTTTTGAACCTCAGCATATTTGACAGCCAGGAGGATCAGGGACAGTAATGTTGCTTTAATGGAAGAAAGCCATTCTTTCACAATGGCACTAGTGTACTTATACACACAATGTTGTTGAATTAAAAGTTAGCTCAGCAGGACCCTAGCTTTATTTTTGTTAGTAGGCATCCACCATCAGTAGTCAACACTAGTGCAGAGGAAAGGCATGTCTTATTTACAGATGCTATTGTGCAGGCTTTAATAATAGTAAATACACAGAAGACAGACTATTGTGGATGGAAAAAATCTTTGGTTTAATGAACTGTCAACTCGTCCATCATGATGTTACCCAACCTAAAACCGCCAAATCTGGACAAGCTCTTTGATGATATAAAGCAGGCAAGAGGTTTTGTTCACATGCAACAAAATGGAAGAGATTGCTGCCATTAAAAATATACTAGCCCATGCTAGCACTAACTGCCACACATTTGTTAGATAATAGCTTGATTTTTTTCTTGTGAGAATAGCCTTCTGCAAGAAAGAGACATTTAATCAGAGTGATACATGACATCCAAAAACTGAAACCAAAAATTATGGCATGAGCTAAAAGCAAGTTGTCTTCCTGAAGGCAGAATACTGAAACATCTTTAAGATTAATTCTGGGAGAGAATTCTGAAAGTCAAATGCTGAAAGATATTGAAAATACATTAATTATGCACAACTCAGGATCTAGGAGAGGTTAAACCCCAACTTGGCAGAAAATTGAATCCTTTTATTTGATACAAACTTTGTACATAGTGATGTTGTGTCCTGCATCCCTAATCTCCCTAGATCTACCAATGGAGCAAAAGGGCTGCAAGACAAAGAAATCAGAGATTTAGCCATTCCAGTGTCATCCTGCAAAGAAATTAAATGGAACAGGCACCGTGGAAAATGGCTTCTTGCAACCATTCGTGGCAGAGGTCAAGCCTCAGACCTACCTGGGGCAATTGTCCATCTTGTTCCATCAAACATTTATAACGACTTTCTCAGCCAAAGTGGGATTCAAGGAAAGGAGACTTTTCACAGTTGCATCTGATGACTCTCTCAGGAACAACTGTCATTCACGTGCATTAATTTTCTGTCACCTTAAGCACTAACCAACCTTTGAAGACATGCTCCCCTACTTTCCACAGTGCATATTTTCCAGTTTTATCACAGCTGAATATTAATCCCTTACATTAATTTTGTGTGTGGTGTGTGCATGTTCATCCCTATGTGTGCATTTTAACACTGGGGACCCTTGCTTTCTGCTCTGGATAGTCTCAATTTTAATACTTTAACCATTCGTATTAGAATGCTCAAAATTTTGGAAGCTAATTTTGAATCATCCACATTTTGATTCCCGGAAGGGCCAAGCACTTATTTTTCATTACGAAGTGCAACAATAGCTGTGCTCAGGAAATCAAGTCCTATGTCTCTGAGGATTATTTTTCCAAGAATCAGACACACCAAATAAATGATGTCTTCGGCAAATGCAATGCAAAATCTATGTATTAGACACACATTCAATTTCATTCTACACTTAGATACTTAAATGAAGATGAATCTTATACATCTGCTAAAGAGTTGATTGGTCTGTTTGATAACACGATGCTCTCCAAAAGGTCACCAATTTGTCTAACCATAGAAACAACCACTAGAGCTGCTAAAGAAGCAGATTCCCTGTGCACTAAATTTTGAGGAAGTTCTCTGTCTCCAAGGACACAGATAATTCCAGAACATAGACATGAATTCTGTTCTGGTTCAGGGTATGGGAAATTCCTTAAGGTAACAATTTTTCCTTTTTTAGAATACTAAAGGTCACAGTCTGACACTTAATTATGACATGAATGTTCAACAGAGTGGGTAACTGATTTCTCAAATGGAAGCTGAACTGAACAGCCTCTGTGGTAGCCAAACATCACAACAACCTCACAACAGCATGCCCTCTTCTTCCCTAGCCCTCAAAAGTAACTCTTGCCATCTTCTCACCCTTTCTCACCGTTTCACTCCTGTAAATGAACTCTAAAATTTCTGACTTTCTTGAGCTTTCAACCTTGATCCCTCTGTGGAGACAAAGTCAGCTCTCTGGAGTGCTATCAAAGGCCCAGAAGGCAGCAGGAGATGCAATGATAAGAACGATAAGCTATCTTTAACTCAGCCAGTCAATCAGTTCTTTCAGCCATCAAGTGATGCAAGCACGGTTCTGGAACTTGTTTTCCAGCTGATTTAAAAATTTGGTAGCCTCACTTTTCCTTTAGATAACAATAAAGGCACTACCAGAAAAATCAAATGTCAGCACTCTTCTAAACAGAAAATGCCCATCACCCCATGGTCTGACCTACTGGCAAAAGTGCCAGAGGACTGCTGACAGTTTTGTGGGTGCCACATGAGCCTGGTAACTTCAGTTCAATTAAGGTAAGAAGAGACTCCACCACCAACACTCTTACTGTTTTAATTGCAAGCCCAGATGTCCTAGTCTGGGGAAGAAAAGGTCATCTTGAAATAGCATGTGAAGATAAACAATAAAAATGGAGCAATTAAAACACTCTTTTGACTCCACAGCAATTCTTTAACCTCACCTATTCCTTTTACCTGTTTTCTCAATAATTTTTCGTATTTAAAATTTCAACAAACATTAACCAGAACTGGAAACACATTGTAGGAATTCAGGGAATGGAACTGGACTAGGTGGTCCATTTTCAGGAGGGACTATGAATTATTCCTGTAGACTGGTCTTACAGAGAAGATTCAAACAGATCCCCATAAACATTTAATTCTGATTTACCTTAAACAAATCTATACTTTTATTTCTTTGAGCTACTTCTGCAACACAAATAAACCACGAAATTATTTTCAAAGTCACAAGGTCTCACCTCAAGGTCTCCTAGATGTGCACAATCTTAACCCACTGTTTACTCTCTCCCAGGATCCATTTTTAATAACTATAACTAGAACACCTAGTCTTTTTAGTCAAGTTATAGACACTAAAGGTTTCAGTGCTGGAGGGTGCTGGTTCTCTTATCCGTGTCAACCAAGGTAACAATTCACAAATAGGAGGTGATGTAACTAGAGCATGTTGTGCTCCACTGGTCCTGGCAGGTAGTATTGACTCTACCCTCTCGCCATCTCCTAGCAGGGGAAATACTGCGAGAGCTCTTTTGCAAATGGACAGGGACCATAAGGAGCAGCATTAAACACCCTCAAATAGAAAAGTATCAGAATTCACTCTTGCAGCAAATATCCAACTGCCTGATATACTCTCCTATTTCTCCTAGGAAAATCCTAAGATTTTCCCAGCAATTGTCTCTATCCGAGAATTTTCAGTCCCATACAGACAACACTGAAACTCTTTACCTTGAGCAACTTCTTCAGTGTGCACCTGCTTGTGAATCAAATAGTTGCTAAGAGGGAACCAGAGGGCTGATTTCCCCAACAGGCAAAGACCACTCAACCTGATTATGGCATTCAATGATACCATGAAGTTGCACCCCTGCTCTCATTTCTATTTTCTACAAATGGGTAAGAAAAAAAATATTACAGCAATTCAGATCTGACCTCTTGGCTGAATCATTTCACCAGGGAACTTATCCATCAAACCGTCCACATGGGAAAACTTGAGTGTATCTCTCTAGAAATACAGCCAACTAGAAAATTGCTTTCCATGGCTAATCTCGACAGGTGAAGAGTTAAGCTTGCCCTCTTGCTGCCAGCTTTTCCAAAATCATGATTTTTAACCAGAGACCAGGAGTATTTTCAAGAGCAAAACTGTCAAATGCAGATTTGAAAATCCTCTGGGGAATAGTATCAAAGATGAAACTGCTTCACAGCTTCTGTGACATACATGGTTGGAACTCAAACAACTTCGCAAAGGGTCAAGAAAAACTGCTTCGGTTTAGGAGCAATCACTGGCTGAGCCATTCTGTTCTAAGGCTGCGGCTGAAGGGTAAACTCGGCGTGAGGAATCTGTGCTTCAACCCAACCAGAGCAAGTGAGCAAATATGTGGCAGATGAGTATCAACACATAAAAATGTGAAGGTTTAACATTTGGGGAAAGCAATCTAAACAGCCACGTACAATAACACTGAATTTGGAAATGGCAGGTAAGCACAGAAAGAGATCTTGCAATTGACAGTCCCCTGGAATCATTAGTTCCATGCAGAGTAAACACAGCTTTAGTCATTCATTCAGAAGGGCATTAAGAACAGGATGGATAGCACCTTTCTGCCACAGCAGAAAGCCTTGGTGCACCCATGGCCAGCATATTGCGTGCCACTCTGGCCTTGTCCTGTGAAAGAATGTAGCAGAGTCAGAGGTATCAGAAAGGTCAAATAAAGTGATAAAGGAGGTAGAATGGCTGGTCCACAGGAAAGATGAAAATACTTCTTTTCACAAACATCAGTAAGCGTGGAACCATGCTGCCACAGAAGGTGGGGCAACACACAAACTGCAGACTGGGCAGGTTTGTAGTCTGTAGATGAATACTGTGAGGATTAGGATGGACCCTCCAACATCACCATAGTGACAGTGGGGATGAGGATTTTGTGAGGAAAATGGACCACCAAAAGCATCTGGGCTCACTTGGCCTCCCTAACCAGCACCTCTCACTGCCAACACCGGGCAGAAGGGCAAGGTGGGCCACTGGCCTTCTGCAAGGGCATTTATTTCACGCCAGCCAAAGTCACCACCCTGCAAACGTAAAAGACTTTCCTCCTTCTACACAGATCCTCTTCATTTTTCCAAGCAAATTATTAAAACATAAGCATATTCATATACTTTTCATCAATAATATCGTAATATTTCTTAAAGGTTGCAAAAATCCCTTTACCCATTTGGCAGACAGTTATGCAAGCACTGCCTGATCTTCAGAGGTGGTTAGTGCCCTAGTCAGAATCCCAAGACTCATTCATAGCAAGAGGCACCACACCCATCACCTGTAAAAATCACCTCCTAAAGAATTTCTCAAGGTCACACAAAGTCAGGAAAAGAATTAAGAATGAAGTTCTGTCCAGTGCTTTATCAACAGATTTAATTTTCAGGTGTCCTCCATTTTTCTCCTGATATTATGGTCATTCAAGCTCATATTTCACAGATGGACACGTTTTGCTCCAGGCATACACTACTTGATCTATTTTAGAAATCAAGCACAAGATCCTCAGATAGGGCCAATCCACACACTCACAATGCAGGGTAATGCTATGCAAAGGTCACTTCTGAGCTGTGTATCACCAGTGCCTACTGGAAACTACTTCTGTGCACCCAGAACTGCAACTAGGGTTTATAGGGAACCCTTGTCACTCCCTGTTCCCCGCTGCGACATTTCTTTTCCCTCTGTGAAGAAAAAAAAAGGAGGTGGGTGGAAGGAAAACATGGTACAAGAACCTAGAGATCAATGATGAAACCTTTGGGTTCAGATAATTTAGAGCCAGATTTTATCAGTTATCAATTCCACCAGACAGAATTTGCCCCCAAATTTTTCTTATTTATCTAAAAGGGCACTCCAGCATATAAAAACAATTCAATGCCATAAATTTACATATGATATAAAATTTCTTCATTTGCCCACGTACAGAAATACCAAGAGTTAGACCTTCCTCTGATTTATTGAGGTGAAATTGAAATGTGGCAAAAACTTAGAAGGTCACTAAGATCCTTAATAAAACACCTGATCACAGAGGCCCATTTAGAAAAGAGAATTCCAAGTTCTTTGGCCTCAAGATGCATAACAAAGCTTAATTGCAAAAGTAATGCAACACATGCTGAAGGGAGTTAGAAGACAGGTGCAAATAATTGCCGATTTTTAAAAGTATTTTGCAGAATTAATTTGTAGTTCTTCATAATCAGTATCTCAGGAAAAAAAATCTGAAGGAAAATGGCAAGGTATCAGTGAATAAAGCTGGGTAGAAGACCAAGTTTCTCCAAGAGAAAAGATTTTTATACTAAGAGCAGGAGAAAGCCAACCTGAAAACCGTCTCCTTTCTTTGAATATTCTAGAGCAAATCCACTACAAAAATGCAAGGCAGAAAAATACAGGGCAGAAAGGACATGCAGAAGTTACATTAGATTCTGCCTATGCATATTTCACAGCAATACAGGAACACAGGGTTCACCTTTCAAACAGGACTGGAAACAAACAGCCCCTGATGGAGCCCTTATGAGCAACAAGAGAAACTAGCACCCACAAGACTCTGTTGCCAGAAGTGACATCAGCAACTGGTGCTTTCACCCTGACAGGCACATTAAGAGACCCAGATGTCCAAACCAGAGGTTTTCTAAAGGAGAAATCTAAAATATGCTTGGATCATTCATATATAGAATACTTCAGGCTACAATCATTCTCAGCAAGAGATTTTCCTTAATACTTGTCTACATCTGTCAGCTCATGCTGACACGTACTGTAGCTTTATTTTTATTGATTTTAAATTTTAAAAACATCACATGTTAATTCACAGGTCTTTAGAAGAGACCAACAGTAACTAAACTATTCCAATATCTTAATGAACCTGCTTCACCAGAAGCGAATTAGTAGCCACAATTAGTAAATTCATAACTAGGTTTTTATAATTTTAAGCTGCACACAATGTATCCTCTCTTCCATACCCCCTCTTTGCCACTGGAGAAGAAAATAGCTTGAATTTTCCCTTTATAGGACCATCTTCTTATATCTTCCAGGCATATAATTTGCTATTCCTATAAGCTCTTTTTTTTCAGGTAATGGTAGTGGTGCATGGCACTTTGCTTTGGAGCCAATTCCACGCTAAATATCGATGAGTAGCTTAATTAGGGACTAGTAAAGGAAAATTAAGGGTGAGAGAGACTGGATTAACAAAACCAAACAGTGATGATGCAGAATGTGGACCCAAAAACGCATTTTAAAAATTCTACATATTTTTATGAGTAAGACTTGTGTGCTTTTTAAATCATTTTGTAGCTATGGCTTCCAGTCATGAAAATATATGCAATCTCATAAAATGTCTGATATTAGCATGCCTCTTCAAGTGCAAGTGAGTTGTCAATAAGACAATTAAGACAACATCAATAATACACACTGCATGTTATTATCTGCTATTCGAAATCCCAGCCTATCCAAAGATCTCTGGAAACAAAGGGTACATCCGACATTGGCAAAAACATCTCCCACAAGTGAAATATGTAATTCTGAATGTATGCAATGGCACTCCTACCTATAAGGGAAAAAATGAATTGCTCTTAAATACAGAATAAATAACTCCTGGTAACGTAAAACCTGGCTCTATAGAAGAAATGGCTACAATAGAAAATTAGCAATCCTGTGCTTAAATCAATCACTTCTATCACATGATCCAAGTCGATAAAAGTACTGAATAAGTGCTATCGTTGACCTTAATCAGCCAACAATTGGCACACAGGGATCAGAAATCCTAGTGAGGAAATCAGTTGTCCCTAGTAAATTTTAGGTTTTGGGGGAACAGCAGACCTGCAACCTCTCACGGTACCTTTCTATCCAAACTCCACAATGGTTTTAACAGGAGGAAGGAAGGACTGAAGTTAAATAAGCAAACTTCCAGCAGACTCCTTCAGGTATAAAACTTAACCGGTGCATATGCATTTCCATGTCATAGCTGAAGAATACTCTACTCCTGACTTTTTATTTCCCTCTGTAACACAGGAATTGTAGCTAAGCATACAATGAAAATAGTCTTCAATGATTTTACTTGGTGGAAATAACCTATCTGGAAGTGAGGGTGATGAAAATCGTGCTGCACAATGATTAATTTGGGCTTTAATCCAGATGTCCCATTTCACCCGAAGTTGCCATTAAGCTCAAAAGGAGAAAGGACTACATAACTGGGACCTAACGTTTTTATTTATCCACCTCATAAGCTGAATGTGATTTCAGATTGAACAGAATAGATTTCCCTGTAACTAATGGACCAGATATATTCATACAATGTCCTTTTATTGATTTTACTTTCTTCTACCTATTGTTTGCATTTTCCTTTGAAAAACACATAACTGTCATTATGCTGTAGATGTCCTTTACAATTATTATATCATTCACTATTTCTTGACAAAAAATACATGTTTTGCTACAGCGTGCTTTCTAATGAAAGACTCCCCACTAGCCAAACTGGAGCCTAAACTGTTAGAACACACTGTACAATTTGGGAGAAACAGAAGAAAATTAAACCCTTTGGAATTAGTTTGTTTGGTTTTGAAATATGTGTCTTTAAAAATTTAATAAGAGGGAAAAAAATGGCTAAAGGACAGGCTTCATTTTAGACACATTCTAAACAATAAGCCTATTTATACAACTGATCACATAACGAATTTCTAGGCACTTTATGGAATGAAAAGCCTTTTGCACTGCAAAAGTCATACCACACAAAGCTTTCAAGTTTCAGAAAATAAATATTCAAAGGGATGGAGCAATAAAAAGATATTAAGTATTTTTAACCCTCACTAGTCTGAAATTTTACACATTACCTTAAATAATAACAAAGAATTTTGTCAAATATCTACTAGGGATAAGTATGTGAACAAATTTAAACATACTTTCTTCGTTTATCAATTTTTTTTTCACTCTTCCTTGATTTATATTGCAATATTTTGTTCCTAAGTTAAGATTATGCAAAGTACAGTTTGTTTTGGATGACTATTTGGAATGTTTACAATTATTTAAATACAATTTACTTAACTATTTTGAAACCAAATGATGTGTTGAATTAAAGAAGGTTCAACATTCAAATTGCCATCATACGCTCATTTCTCTGCAAACCACACTGACAGCTGAGGACAGCACATTTTCATTCGTACAGGGTGCCTGGTGTTCCAACAGGTTGCACTGATTTTAGAATCTTTTCACCAAAAGGCAACTTTCATGGAATCAATGCCCAACTTATCTGTCAATATGGAAGCCACCAGCTGAATGTAGGCAGAGTTGAGAAAAAAAATGTAATGCCACGGTGTCATCTATAAAACCTATACAGAACTTAAGCTACAGCTTAAAAAGGCAATGATTCAGCTGTCAGATTAAAAACCATTTTCAAATAACCAAATAACTTTGCATGCAAGAGCAGCCTTCAGAGACATTCACATTTATGCAGAGCCAGATTTTGCCAAAACAGTGATGATCTCAAGTGTTTCAGTTCCTTAACGCAACTAAGCCTGAGGGCACAAGGAAGGGGTGAGGTTGATAAAGTAGGAAGCACACACATAAGTATCTTTGACAGAGTAAAGCTTCCAGCAGGATCTCAACCAGGTGCAGCCACTTTCATTAGCCAAGCCTGAGATTACTCCCATGCTGCCTATCAAGTCCTATGAAAATATGAATTATCTGCACGCGCCACAGTAGTGTTCATCCACAAGCTTTGCCACTGCTGGACATCCTCAGGATTTCAAAACTATACACATAATTATCAAAATTGTCCGAGAACTTATACGCATAAACACCCACCTACAGTTTTGTAGACTCCAGTTCTTTAACTTCACTGTGCTGTTTAATTTCCCGTTAAAAGAGAAAAAAATTCTCAATTGTACAGATGGGACAAGACAGAGTCTGGGATTTCTGAGGCATGCGGGAAAGGAGCTGTGTTAGGACTTTTGTCTCTCCCTTTCGGTTTCTACTGAAATCTGTTACTTCTGCTTGTACAATCAATAACAGTCAAAGTAGGATCGCTCAGATTAAAAACACAGTTACCAGCTGGAACTCTCCGTGTATTTCCAGCTGAAACTCTTAGGAATAGAGTTTTGGAAGACAGTTATAAGACAGTTTTGGAAGCTCAGCCTTAACTGAACTCCTCAGGGTTTGGGTGTGTTTGTTTAAATAAAAGAAGTTCAGATAAAGGGTGTAAATCCCCTGTCTAAGGCAGCCATTCTTGGAACACCTTAACTCTTGGCAATGGAAACTGAGTCACAGTTTCAGAAGCCCCTTCCAGCACGGAACATGCAGATGCAGTTTTGGAGATTTCAGTGTCACTGAAGTCAAGGCTATCCCTTTGATACTCAAAGTCTAAAATAGGCTTGAGCCAAATACTGCCTTGTCATAAATACTGCCTTGTCATGAATAAACCAAGTTCAGATACTTAATCATGTTTCCATTTCTGTGTGATGGACCATTTACATTTTGGCTATCACTGTGATAACGAGCCTTTAGTCAGTATGGCTTCTCTGACTGCTACTGTAAGGAGCCAGCAGCTCTTCCATCTGCAGGTGACAACCTGAGGGACTCTACTCAAATCCAGATATGGCCAAGCCAGAAATGACAGCAGGTCTGCCTAGAAGAGCATTAGAGGGTGTCCTAGGGCTTGCCTCATCACCTGAAATTCAGGGGGATTTTTCTGGGTCAGAGAAGATCACAGGTGTTGCCACTGTAGAAAACCACATGTCAGCCCATCAGCCCTAGGCTTTTTGAGTAGGGAGAGTTTTCTCAGGATCAGTGGGATGACAGAGGAACACAAATTGGCACCCTGTCCATGGAAGAGTAAAGCTGACATTCTGAAGAGAAAATCTTGGTTCCAGTAAACTCAGCGGTAAAAGTCCCCGTTATTCAATGGAGCCAAGATTTATTCTTAGACTATAAGACCAATAAGAAAAACAGAAGCAAGAATTTTACATAATCACTCCTTACGCACTGCAATAAGGAGATGGTCAAGTCCTCCCTGTTATTATCAGGGTTCATGCGAGGACAGAGACAGGATTCTTCTCTGTTTTATTTCAAACCATCTTAGACACATCATTCTTTTCTTCCTCTTTTAATGGGAGTGCAGAAACCCTGAAATCTGGGGGCTCGCTCAGACTCCCATGCCTCTTGGTGGGTCTGTCACACAGATGAAAATAGAGTGCAACTGCTGCATAACCTGTGTTGTGCCCCAAGCTGCAGTAACACTGCATGGTTTCATGTAAGTGACATGTCACAGTCAATAGCGAGTATGTCAGCTCACTGACAGGCACACAACGTGTGACACCATCCTCCAGCATCGCTCTCTTGGGCAGCCTCCTCCTCTCAGGGACAGCGTAAACAAGACTTGGTAGCAAGGAGAGCAGGACAGGCATTTCCTGGGTTTTCTCAGTGTTGTGACGTGCAGCTGCTCTGGAGAAGTACCACCACAAGCGAGTGTCAAATGTCACTCATGTTTCCACTGTGACTGCGAACATGGTACAGTGCATAAAACCCAAACATGCTAGTTAAACTGTGTAACTCCTGAGCAGCGCCCTCCATTAAATGTAATTGCATTATCTGACAAATAATCAATGTTCAGATGACACTCAAGAGTCCTAGCTGCTAATCCTGGGCTAAAACTAACTGATATTTGCCTTCCTTCTGAAGTTTTATACTGTGCCTGTGCTTCAATATCAGCCCCAAAGGAGGAGCAGCATCACGAAAAAGGTCTTGGCTTCCAATATGAATTTTATAATAGTGCCGTTAGAGAGATGAAGAACATCATCTGGTTTTAAACAAAAGAGAGCTCAGTCTTTGGCAAGCAGAGTGACATAGCACCTTGTTTATATCATTACTTATGATATTTAGCATGTTAATTTTTCATTCTGTTAAGCTTAATTCTTCAATATTTGGTACAGATCTCTTATTTTACCAGAGAAGTGACTTTGATATCAAGGTCTGCAAAGAAAATTAAAACAGCAAATATTAGTTCAACAGAACAACCTGTGAGAGTGTAAGAGCTATTTGATATGGCTGTGAGCTGCTCTGATCTGAATGCATAGAGGACAGCCTTATCCCGGGACACAATAAAAAACTTCTCTCACTCTTTCTTAGCCTTCCTCTTCCTCAGCTGTGCCTCCAAGTTGGAGCTCCCATGGTCTGCAGCCCCTATATCACTGATGCTCCACCTCTGACACAGGAGTGAACAGTGGGACTCCAGCTCCTGCCTGTCCTGGCCACTCCCTTCATGTATTTCCTGTCTTCATCACCTGTATAAAACTCCTTAGAAGTCCCCTGCCTTCCACACTTCCTCATTTGCAGCCGGTAGGTGCTCAGCCAGGCCACCCTGGCAGGACCTGCTTCAGAGACCCAGCAGCTTCAGAGCCAGGAATTGTCCTGGGCAAAGGGAACAGCCCCATCCCCTGGGGTGTCTGAAGCAGTCCTGCTGTGGGAAGGTGGTGCTGGAATGATGCCAGACAAGCCTCGGTGGAAAGAACAAGGAAATGAGAAGAATTTTCCTGCTCTTCACAAAAAAAAGCACAGTTCTGTGATGTGAGCTTAATTAACGTTTACATGAACACTGTATTTGTTTATATTTAATACATCTTTTCTAAATGTAATTCAAGACCACAGCTATTTTAAAGTATGAAAAGCAACTCTTCCTTTGAACTACATTTTTAAAGGAACGACTATTCCAGCCAATTTAAAAAACAATTATGAGACCACACATGACTTTTGCAATCACAGATTATTGATGGGAGCAACAGAGATAAAAAAGTTTTTAAAAACAAGAAGGTAATATGGCTTATTGCAGGTTTTCAAAAAACTGTAACACCTAACTCATAAACTAACTGCATTGTGACCAGGATTTTTCACTACTTTGACTTTTTCTAACTGCAGAAGACCCAATTCAGCACAGATACACTTTAGCACCTGACTTCCAGCTGTAGCCAAACAGCTAAACACATTTCAATACCACTGCTTCCACACTAAGTCAGGATCAAACATTATTCCAGAAATGCTCAGTATGAGATCAACTGAAGCAGGACAGGGCGATCCATAACACTGTACCAGCAAGGTTTGGCACTGAACAGCTTTCATTGACAGTCCTTGCATGTATGTGAACATCTTCTTTATAAAATCTGAAAGAAAGCTCATGAAATAAATTATATCCACAAATTATTCACAGCTGAAGGTCCATATGATCTTCCCCACAAACTAAAGAATTCCTATAAGCTACAAAAACTTTTGTTAACATACAGCCTTCCCGAGAAAAATTAAGCATGTAAACCAAGGAAAAAAAGTATTGAACATAATAAAAAGATGTGACCAGTCTAAAGTATTCTTATTCTTGTCATATCACTTTCTCAAAGACAACTGCATTTATACTTTTTGTTGATGTCTTCATATTACACAGTTTTAAGACAGGCATGCAAGCATCTTATAAAATACTAAATTATTATTCACTAGTTATTATTTACATTCTCCTAGTACACTTGCCAAACTCCACATACACCTGCTCATAGAAGGATGGGGCACCCGTGCTAAGGCAAGAAGTGTTTCAGTATGGACTTCAATCAGAGAGCAGCAAGCCCTAATAGAATGATAGGTAACTGGGTTACCTAACTGAAGAGTTTAAGTGTTGGCAATATCATTGATAAAAAACTAATAAGTTAGCAGAGCCTTCTTCACCTAGATGTCCAGCAATCATTGGACAAAATAAGAGCTGAAGATTGTTCAGAATTAATGTTGTTCACATTTGAATACAAATTATCTGAGCGGGCTTTTGCATGTTGATTGTACATTGCTATTAAGTCCTCTTATTTCTACAGGAATAAATAATCCTTATTCAACATATAAAAGCTGCCCTAGTACTAAACACTGATCTCAAGAGAGGGCAAATCCTAAATAGAATTAACTGTACAGGACTAAATTCTACACTCAGCAGGTGCACATGGGAAGCACCTTGGACCCAGAACAAGGTACAAATATCTTCCAAGTCTAGCAGAACTTTCACTTTAACAAGGAGAACTTCCATTTTTCACAGATGTTTTCCGGATAATACTGTGAAAAAAAAATCACATGCACATCTGAACAGAGCATGGAAAAAGTTCAAGACACTTGCCTGCCCCCCCCCCCCTTTTTTTAGTTAACCAATTTCCTATTTCAAATAAGAAGAGATTACCCAAAGAAGGAAAAGTTGTCTTCAAATCCAGTATGAAAAGACATGTGCGACACTTTTCCCTTTATCTGCCAGCCCTGTTTCTCCTGACATGCTTCCCTAGCATTGCGGCAAACCCAGAGACTCTGATTGAAGAGATCCTGCTCTGCTACCTATACACAGAGCTACAGGCCTGCTGAAAGCTTCTCCTTCACTTATCTTTAGTTTGCTCTATCATGTTCAGCTCCACCATCAGCATCAGAGAGAAAGGTGCAGGGATTATTGGCATCTTAAAGGGAAAACAAAAAGTGATGGAGTCCTCAAGGGTATTTTCATTATTAAATCAGAAATTATAAAATTGTGCCATGTTATTTTTTAAATAACAAAACATTTGCTCCACAATATAATTAAAACCAAGAAAAGAATGCACAATTAGCAAAAGATATATGATGTGTCATAACAAGCAACAATAAAAATTTTCTGAAGAATTATCTGTAAATCTATATTTATAAAGGAAAACCGTAAAAATGAGAAGGTGTTTTCACTCTAATACGTAGCATTTTATTTGACTTAAATACATGAAGCACATCTTCAAAAGCCCAATCTCCCAACAGAAAACCTCATCAAAGCAAAGCACACCCGTAAAAATAGTCCTCATCTGGTTAAAAACATAAACATCTTCTGAAAAGACATGTTTTTCTCTAGGAAAGGTACATGACTAAGTGCCATGCAGTTGAAGAATATGGACTAGCCAGACTATTTTTATAGAGGCATCAATCTACTTTTAGATCTTTATACCAATTACAGAGCAGGAGAATGAAAATTGTGTTACATTACAGATTATACATATGTAAATCATTTTAAAATCCTGATGATTTTATTAAAAATGTAAATCAGAAATTTCAGTAACTTTCCCAATATCACAGAAAAAGTCTGCATGATAATTTGGTTCTTTCCACAACAGTTATATTATCAAATGCAAGTTCTGTCTAAATTAATGGTGAATGTGAGTTCACTGCAGAAGTTGTATTCAGTAAGCAAAAGGTTAATATTCTGAAGTCAATGATTTAGTACCATGACGTGGGAAGTAGCCAATCAACAGTTGGTGTTTGAAAGAGGCTGTGATATATTATATTTATAAAGCAGGGGGGGTTGTGGTAATTCTTTTTTTTTGCCTCTGTGACGATGATTTCAGTTAAAAGAAAACTAAATTTGACTCAGCCAGCTCACACCTAAAAACAAGATACTGAATCAGTAACAACAACAGACCTGATCATTACAACATTCATTAAGGTCTTCAATTAGTGAACTCAGTGGTGAATGTTGATCATAAAAACACTAGAAGAGTTTTTATCTGCAAGCTTGGGCCCTATGAAATTCATGTTTCTCTAAGAGAAAGGCTTTCCCTTTTCAAAGGGTACCCAAGGGGCCCCATTCCCCATTTATATGGTAGGTTCATGGTGGCTGCTGAGGGACACTGGATGAAGGTAGAAAGGCAGTGTAAGAAACAGAGGGAGGTGAGCTCAGGGTGCCTGTGTAATTCCTCTCTGCTTTTAGTGGCGGCAGCCCCTGGAGAGGTGCAGTGTCTCCCCAGACTGCCCCAGTTCACATATTCATAAAGTAGTCATCAATAGCCACAAATTCAGGCCATCCCCAGAAGAGCCTTTTGCTACTTAAACTGTAAAGCAAAATAAATTAAAATCCAAACTAACTCAACACTCATCACAAGCATCTTTTTAAAAAGAATTTAAGAGTTTTGATGCAAAGGGTAACTGTCAGCCAATATTTTACTCCTAGGATTTTACTACAGTTAACCTTCTAAGGATCTGACTTTATATATTCTCCATATGTGAAATTTCTGTAGGTGCCAGCAGCAATAAAGGTATTTAAGGGTTGCAGGCATATCCCCAGATTCCCCTCAGCTGTGGCAATCTCACAGCATTAATAGATCAGAGATTGACTCAGAGTGGTTCTAAATGATTAAGACTGTTTAAAACAACTTACAACAGGTATTTGCACACAGGTGGAAGGTCTGACCCCAAACCCTTGAGAGTCAGCTGCAAGGTGCTCATGATTTCCACGGACTTTGAACCAGCTGATAAGAAACATTCAGGCTAGAATTTTTTGTTCTGTGTGACAGAGGGTAATAGCAGTATCTTGTCTATACCTTGCAAGTATATATAAAAATAGAGTATAATTTTAAGATCAAATTAGAGCACCACCGTTGATGTAGTTTAGGTCTTGTAAAAATCAAAGTTGCACAAAAATTGAAGACCAATAAAAATGTTTCCATGGTTCTTTTTTTAATCCCATTGAAAACAATTTTTCGTTGTAAACATTTTTGCTAGCCAAGCACTGCAGCATTGTGCAACTGCATGACAGCCAAAGAGAAACTGATGAAAAGCTGACTAGATTGATTTCATTTTTCCAACCAGAGTGAAATACGTAAAAGGAAATAACAAAATGGTGAAGTTATTTTTACATATAAAAAATGTCCACATTTAATAAACTCACATGGAAACTGCACAGCCAATGGTAACGCTTTTAAAATAGATCTACAGATCCTTTCAGTTCCGCATGGAAACAAAGGCAGGAGTGGGTTTCTGCAGCACCCTTCCCCTTCCTCAGGGAGCACAGAAACACCCTCTCTGCTGAAGTCAGACCTGAGCCTGCCCATTCCCTCTCCCCCGTGACCTCCCAGTTTCCGTGTAGAAGTGTGGCAGGGGGTTACTACTGGAACTCAGAGCTATATTTATTCCCTTGGCTCCCATCCATCACTATTGCAGAGCAGCCAGAAGGGGAACCAACCAATACAGCATGGATTCTGCCAGGGTTGTGCTGCCAGAGAAGTTAAGAATGAAAGACGGAGGAAACAGAAGCTATCAAAACGAGTATTTCTATCTGTAAGAAAATAAGGATTTCCTCCCTTTGTGGATTCCCCTTCTACAGATTAAGACATTTCTTCTCTGCTTTTTAAGAGATCCTGACAGAGAAACCTGCCAGTTTCATAGATCTTCTGCACCTCGAAGGAGGTTCTTCCCGCGAGAAGGAACACTAACAGTGCAGTATCCCTTGCATCTCTCAGGTATTTGTTGGCATTTACTCGGCATTTCTTTCCTCCTCCCAGTACTCCTAGACAGAGAGCCACCCACAGCAAGCTCTGTGCTGCACAGGGTCCAAGGCAGTGCCAGGAGAAAGGGTTAATGTTTCAACTATTACACTTCCTAGAGCTACTCACTCAGTGTTCAGGGGCATGTAAGAATACTACGTTCAAACACATCATCCACTGAACAAAAATCATGGCAACAAAACTCCATTTAGAGACAACAATTTTTTGTATTACAAAGATGCATCCCATCACCAACTGACTCTTATAATAGCTGAATTGTGAACTACGCAAGAAAGACTTTTTCGGTATCACAAATACTTTGAATATTTTAGAATTTCCTTTTGTTCTCCTCTGGAACTAACCTGATACCTTTTGCAATTTTTCAAAAGGAAAATCCAGCAAGACAACAGTAAGAATACGACTGCTCTCACCATGTCGTACTCAGGAGCGCAGGCTGCGAGATTCTGCAACAGAAACCAGTTGGATTCAGTCTCTCACATCACACTGGAGTGCCCAAGCCAAGAGTCAGTTCTCTTCTGACCCACTGAATAATTAAATGATTATTTAAACTGAAATAGCCTGAAGCAGGAACTTAAAAAGAAGAGCCAAAGTGTGTTTTTAAAGCACTCACCTGGGATGTGAGAAACTTGATTTGAAAAAGCTGATTCAAATCAGATAGAGAGGAACGATCTGAATCCAGCTCTCCAGTGACCCAGGTGCATTCCATAATCACCAGTTCATAATGAAGTGCAGAGATGCAACTCTTTCATTTTGAGCAGAAATTCAATTGTGGACCTGAGAAATCCTTCAAAGATGCAGCATGTTGATGCAAACTAATGAACTGGTATTTTTCAACTGCAATAAGAAAATGGCAGCTAGTTCTGGCCAGAAACTATACTCCTATATTTGGAAAGCCCTTAGCATGCCAAAGATACTACCAAACAAACAAAAGGCTGAAATTCTAATCCAGAAGTTGTTGTGGGTTTCCTATTGCTCATTTATCTCATAGCACATCCATTTATCGCAGGTACAGGCATACAGCTTTGTGTGTTCAAGTGAAAAAAAAAGGAAAGATGCTTGAACATTTGATCTTTAAAACAGTAAAGAATATTTCAAAATAGCCGAGCTATTTTAAGAGACATTTTATGGTAGAATCCAAAGGAGGGAGTAGTTAGAACAGTAGAGGTTTTTTAGTCTGTATTATGGTACTAATAAAGATACTGGGTTAACTTCTACTAGTTTTTTTATTAGCCCTAGGAGGAATTATACTCCTATGGCAAATTTTCAATGAATCAATGAAAAGCAGTTACGTTAAAAAGGTAATAAATAGTCATTTTATTGCACTGCTCAGTTTTGGGTTGCCTATAACCTCTGCATTTTTTTTAACTCAAAAAGTTGGATTCATTTTTGTATGTGAAATAACGAAATGAGAAAAAGTTTTAATCAGGAAACAGTGGAGTTGCACATGTTACTTACAGTGAAATTAAGAATTATATGAGATTCACCAGGTGAGGAAGGGAAGTTTTATCCACTGACTCAGTCCTACGCAGACTGAAATAACAAAAGCAGAATTGGATCCTAGAAAACACATCAAAATCAAGAAAAATTTTGCTAAACTGTATGCGCTTTCCTGTAAGAAGAGAGATTCATAATTACCCTCAAAAATGCAGGATATATTCCAACAAAATGAAGGTAAAAGTTACTTGAAGCAGCAATTTCAAGACTAGTGTTGCTTTCCAACATCAAGTCAACCCTCAACATCTAATAACCTCCGAAGTCCCGGTATATACTGGAACCTACAACAGTGTTCATGCAAACCTTTGAGAAATAAAAGTATAAAAAAAAAAAAGAGAGAGAGCTTGTCTATGTGAGTGTTTTTTTCAAAACTGAGGGCACACACCTATCGAAAATCCTTGGCCGCTAGAGTAGAAGGCAGTTTCCACTTCTCCTGTCAATTACAAATTAATTCCAGAGAAGAAAAGGTTTCTCCCTAATTCACTCGATCAACACTTCACTATCACATCATTCCCTTCAGTAAAACTGTTACCAAAACTAAAATGCTGCACTGTCCTATGTTTTAAGATTTCTGTGGACCCCTGAAGAAACAACAGGATCTAGGGAACAATTGTTAGGAAACACACATGAAAATTAAATGTAACTCATCCATACAGAGATATCAAAAGAAATGTTAGGAGAGGAACATCCAGCCCACCATGTTAGCATTTGTTAATAGAAACCTGACTTTACACTTTCTTGCTTTCTTCACCCTAGCTCTCACACGCTCTTTCTCAAGAAACAAACCTAGGCTTCCCTTGAACTCATTTATCCTTCCCTTGCTGATAATTTATTCCATATGTCCTTTGCATGAAGTTATTCTGCCTGAATTTCCTATTTACCCATGTTTCTCTAAATTTTAGATTAAAGAGACCTATCTACATCTATCTGTATCTACCATTGGTATTCCAATGACGAGATTGATGGTAACAATGTCTGCAAAATCTATGGAGGCCAACTTACAAGAGTGAAATAAAACAACATTAACACCGCATGCTATCATTTAGAAAAATAAATTCAAGGCCAGGCTGGCAACATAACACAGTGCTACAACACGGGTTACCAGGGCTAATTCCCAGATCAGCAGGGGCCAGGACTGTGAAGGCAAGCACTACACATAGCCCTGTTGCCACCAAGTAGACTGTGGTACTTGATAGCAGCCCCTTTGTAGCATTGATGAGCTCAACAGGGCTCCCATCCTCCTCACAAAGAACCACAGCGACTGTGGCAGAACATCCCAAAGGCATAAAAAAAACAGGAGGAAAAGTTTCTAACAGCACTTATTAATTAAAAAAAAAAAAAAAAAGAAATTATAATGAAATTCCCATAAAGGCTGAAACAAGCTTATAACTGGAAGAATCAGGACTTCCACATACCCCTTTGCACCATGGTACCCTGACCCATCTAAGGCTGATGGCTAGGAAGGCTCCCCAGGACATCCCAGGCTGTCCCAAGGCAGAGCAGGGGCCACAGGTGGTCCCACAGTGGCCCCTGCCACCAGTCTCCCCTGCAGCCCTCTTGAGAGTGAAAGTCAGCTCATACTCTCCTTTTTCTTTCCCTTTCTGGCTTCTCCTGCTCACAAAACTGAGACAGGGCCAAATTTTCCCAAGCAGCCTTTCCCTGGCACTGTGGTACCCACCTGGGATAATCCCTGCCTAATCTTCACCAGCTTCCACCCACCTGGCAGGCACTCACTCCCTCTGGGAGCCCGAAATTCCTACAGCTGGACAGTTCAACACTAACGCATGAAAAACGAGCTGCTGGTTCGAAGAAGCTCTGTTGCTTGCCCCACACCATGGGAATGAAGCCATCATCATTATTTTCAGGCACTGCTACCTGCAGATCTGTCTGTTAATGTCCTACCACGATCGGCAGCGCTGCTTTTTTCATAAATGGCAAATACTTGTAAGGAATTACCTAATTCTGCTTTTGGTTATGTGAGTCTCAAATACTGCAATGCACAATGGAGGAAAGGTCAGATTTTGAGGCTCCTGTGGCTATTTTAGTTCTGTTTTCCTCATCTGTGTTTAAAAGACAGTCAGATGATAACAAAATTGTTTGTCTTTAATATAGTTCAACTTGACCCGATGAACCCATCTCTTTAGAAAACAATCTCACTTGGAGTACTTAGATTAAGACCTGTAAAAAACAGTGACTTCAAAATACTTTCAAGGACCTGTCTCACAATTTTTAAAAAACACAGACAACTAAGCTAATTATAATTACTCCCCTATAATTCTTTTGCCTTTTTTATGCATCTGGTTATCTATTAAGATGCACCTGAAAATTAGAGCAAATTTAAATTTAAGGGAAAGGTGCCAAATTCAGAATACTGGGAGAATCCTTCCTCTGGGAGCATATTTAACGACAGCTTTGGTGCAGTTGGGCAGAGGTAACCCAAATCCTCCCTCGCTACCCTATTCCCCTGCCTCTTTCCTGATCTGGATCTCTGCTGTCCCTGAAAAGATGCTTCAAATCTCTCACTCAGTTCTTGGCTTCATTGCTTAACCTGCCAATATGAGTGAAAATGTCATAGCAGTTCTTGTGATCCACTCAGATTTGGACAGACGCTCCTCGGTTATTTCACGTTAAACATCCATCGGATCATTACAATTTGCACTTGTTTCCAGCCAAGGGCAGATTCTGATCAGTGGCTTGGTCTGACAAAGTTCATACTCCGTATTCGGCCACACAACTGGAAGTTACAACCGCACAGCTGTGCAATAACCCTGAGATCAGCCAATTAAGCATCAGAATTATTTTACTTTTACATATTTTCTTTCAGTAGCTCATCCTTTTTTTCTCTTCCACGAATATCTGTGCCTGGAGTTTCTTCACTAGGGAAATTTGGATTTCCATCTACAGTTGCCAGAAATAAGTTTATTCATGTTTCTATAAAAGAAAGAGTATGTATTCTATTTTTTCATCTGTGTTGTCTTTCCCTGAATCCAAATTGCTTGCAACTCAGGGAAATGCAAGGTATGAAAGAGAGGACAGAAAAATTGTTTTTCAAGATCATACTGTTTTTAGCATTTTGAAGAGCTGATGTACATCTATTCAGGTATCTGAGAGAAATTCAGAGATTAAAATTTAAATTTGCTTACAATCCTATTAAAACACACTAAATCAGAAGATTTTTTAAAAAGTCTTTAATTGTCCACACTCAAACTAGAAAAATAAATCTATTTATGGCTTTCGTTTCCATTTCATAAAGTTCATATAAATCATGTCTTTTTGGGTTTTTTTTAGTCAAGGCACTCTAAAAACACCTGTGCAATTCAAAGTCAACTTTAAGCAAAAATCAACATTTGGAAAAATTACTTCTTACTGATTTCCCTACACTTGATGAAACTTGTGCTTCCCAGGGAATAAGCACAGCCCATTTTAACGGACTAGTGGATTTTCTACATCTGTTCTAATGCAAATCTCCTTGGTCACCTAAGGCTCCATGGTGGGTAAACAACCTAATGTGTCAGCTTTCTGTACTGAAGATCACAATTTCTGATCTCAGCACTGTCTTCATTGCTGCAAGCAAAACAGTGGTACTGATGTTGCAACTTACAGGCTACTCTCTTCTGATAATGAATGGGTTGGGTTATTGGCCTCTGGCATGGACAAAAATACGACAATCAGCCTCTTCATTACATAAAAGTCTACAGTGAAGACAGTGCCAGACAACTTGCTGAGTATTAGAGCTTAAATATGTTCAGAAGTCAAAAAGCCCGTAGAACAATTCTTTTTTCTTCTTTTCCATTAATAAAGACATAGTCAATTTATCAAAAGAGTTTTAATATAGTGTTTCCATCACAGCAACTTGTATCTTCAGGAAATAATTTGCAAAACACAGCATTAGCCTGCAAATACTTCATGTTCATTCCCTGCAAAAGTAACAGAGAGGCTGACCTTTCTTACATCTGCAGTTGTTAATCGTCATCATCATAACAGCACATGAAAACAAAGTTTAAGTCACTGGCACTTTAAAATCCGCATCATATTAAATCTTATTTACCTGCAGGAATAGAAATTCAGAGCCACGAGCAAAATCAGAAGACAGAGCAGACATGAGAAAGTGCACCCAGTCGCAGGGTTTAGCAACTGTACCGAGACTCTCTTCTAGTGCACGTTCTGAAACAACAATCGAATCTCTCAGCACTTGGTACCAAACTGGAAACATTTTTCTTCTAAAACATTCTGAAAACTTTAAACAACTCATCTATGATTCTTTTCTTACGACGATTAGAAGCACATCCACTAGAAGATTAATTGAAAATAAAATTTTTTAAAAAAGGATAACAGAAAGGGTAAAACAGACCAGACTAGGACAAACAACTCAAGCTATTTACAAATATTTTTATAATGACTAGAAATCATAGAGCCCTCTTTAACTGTCTAACTTAAAAAACAATAACAAAAAAGATAAAAACCAAACAAGCCCAAAAAATGCATCATCTGTTGACTGAACACAGGGCCTGATTTTCAAAGCTGCTGAGCACCCACAACTCCATCTGAAGTCAGTGGAAGTGATGAATGCTCAGCAGCTCTGCAAATCAGGCCCAAACCGTCCAGGGGTCTGCTAGCAGCCTAACAGGAGTGGCGTTTAGAGAAGGGGGTTTGTTGCAGAATTGAGGAGGTTCAAAGTAATCTGTCAAAGAAGTGCTGCTACATTCACGAGTCGTAAAGCTAGCTGGCTCTCAGCTATGGGAAAAAAGTTAATTCATAGGGCTCATAGGGCTTGCATTTGTCAAGGAGCAGGACGTCAATGCTATCATTATCAGGCAAATCAGCCAGGCGTTTAATGGTAGAATCAGGAGACATTTGCTCTCCACTATCAGAATGACATCATAACTAAAGCAGCCTTCGGTGAGGGGGGAGAGCCGGGGCAAGGCTTGGGCTGCGCGCAGACTTTGCACTTCTGCTCGGCTCGTCCCACCGATGGCTGCTCCCCTTCCCCACGAGGCAACTTCCAGCTTTCAGCTGCCTCCCCTCCACAACTTTCCCTCGCAGCATCCGAAACGCCAGCATCTGATTTTACAAAACACTTCTAAACCTGCCCGATCCAAAACTGCAATATTGCAAGCCAGCCACTCGGTTAGGAGGGGATGGGGTTTACACAGAAGCTACAAATTCACTCAAAAACTGCTAGCATTTTTAATTACTTCAGTCATCTTCATCCTCCGTCAAATGGGGGGGGTACACACACATTGAAACGCTAGTTGCCTCTCTGATTTAAGAAGTAACAGCTTAGTTAACTTAGTCGATTTTTAAGCATACATAAACATATACACAAACAATCTTTGAATATTCTGACATATTTAGTGATGATCTATTCGATGACCAGAAATATAACAGCAATACACATTTCCCTTCCACAGTAGCCATAATTATACAAGTCAAACAGCACTAATTACAAACTGTTAATCTATTTTCTTTAAAAATATCGCTACAGGTACACAGGCATGGTACAAAAGCCTCACCTTGTATAACAACTGTGAGGGAAAAAGTTATGAAAGCAGACAGAAAACCTAAAATCCCTGAGGCTACAAAAAAATCCCGCTATTGAGAAATAACCCAAGAGACCACATAGGGAATGTACAGCTTTCAGAAGCACTTCTCATCTTATTTGCACTTAACCTATTGATGTACTTATGCAGGTCACTTACTTTTCGGATATGTTTGAACCCTTTATAATCATGCAGATCGCCGCAGTTTTCACTTGGGCTTTTGTTTTTTTGGTTTTGTTTGGGTTTTTGCAAACAAGTTTCATTTAAAAAAGATCCAATTATGCAAATCTGCTCCCGGATAGGTAGTGAATATTCAATATGATGGTGATACTGTAATAGTTCAATGCAACGCACTGTACTGGACAGATTTATGAGGCAACGTCACTACTACGCTCTGGTCCTCGCTGAAGCATCTTGAAGTTAATTAAAGCTGCAATGTCCACTTTTCCAGCCACCCTCCTCATTCAGGTTTACTATTTCAACATCAAACCACCGAGGGGGCCTCCCCCTCTCTCGGTACATTTAAGCAGCCTTCCACAGTCAATGAACAATGAACAAAGATTTGAGCGATAGGAAGGGAGGGAGAGAAAAAAATCTCCACAGGAATAATCAAATCCGGTTTAAACAAGTAAAAATATAGTTTCTAATATTAAACTAGAAAAGAAAACATTCTTCTCCAAGCGAACGTGCAGAGGCGCTTAGCCAACCCCTTCAGAAAGGGTCTAAAAGCAGCCAGTCCTTTTTATTTCGAGCAGTGAATGAGCCCAAACAAGGCTTCTAAACTTAATTATGACACTTAAAATAGTCTTTTTCCACAGAAGCGGGCGGCTCGCCGCCGCTATCTGTATCAGCCGGGCACATCAGCTCAGCAAACACGGCCCCTGTTGGATTTATTTTAAACTGCACGGGGGGGCGGGGGGCGGCGAGGGAATGCA
>VZRV01002440.1:1296661-1463349 GCA_013398115.1 Falcunculus frontatus | reverse complement strand
TGGGCCACCGCAACAGAAGATGGAGCAGGTGTAGGTTTGATGTACAGCAGAAGGTTTCCTTACCTCCATTTGGAGTAGACAGAAGAGAGGCCTGCAGCAGTACATTCATTCAAGGGAGTGAATGGGAACTCCATAGACATAGCAACAGCCAGGAAGGACAGGGGTTTGACATTCATCTGAGTGGGTGTTCTTAGCTTTGCTCCCTGCTCACTGGGGTCATGTGTTGAATCTGTGCAACTTCTAAGATTCATATTCCTTTCCCAGTTCTCTGTGGTTGGAATGGTGGCAGTTCATGCTCATCCTTGAGCTAAAGGCCGGATGTGTTACAGCAAATCTTCTGCTGCAGCACTTTTTAGTGTTTTTCTGTTTTGTAGTTCCAGCTATGCCTATTTTCTTTTTCTGCAGACAATCCACTAGAAATTTCTCTTCCTGTGCTATTCATAGTCATTCTCAGGGCTCTGTTTGGATTGTATTTTATGATGCAAAAAAAAATTCAGAACAATAAAATTGGTATTTGACAGGCAAAATACAGACAATTGTGTCCACTTTTGTGATACTTTGTCCTTCTCATTTTCTCCTCATACTGAAGTGTTCAGTCATCTTGTTTCCTTTTAGAAGCACCAGCAGCTGCCAGTAGCATCCATGAAAACATGTTGGTGACTGGAAACAGGCTCAGGAAAAGCTGTTCATCTCTTTTTCTGCAGGGCTACATGGGGCTCCAATGCATGAAATTATGTCTTCAGACACTGAGCATCAGTGTGTCAGTCTTTGACTCAAGATCTTCAAAAACCATGTGTATCTCTGGATCATATAGGCAGTAAGAGTGAATTTGGAGTCCTTTTCCAGGCTGTGTGGGAAGTGCTTGATTTCACAGGAGCTCTAGTCCTGTTTTGCATGCATCTACCATTCTCCTTGATTCAGTCAAAATCGAGCATAGCCTGGCAAGTAACACTTTAATAATTTTTTTCAAGGTTGCTTTCCTGGAAATTTAGCAAGTTCAGTAAGAGATAAGTTGGCAGCACTCAAAATCAGTTTAGCGAGTCATAGGTTAATCCACAGGTGAGACTCAAAGTGCTTATTGTAAGGAGATTATTAATAAAAACAAATCTGGGTACCCAAATGTTTATTGATTCCAAATTTGAACCATCAATCCTCCCTCTCATCTCTGAAGATATAATAATTTGATGTGGATTTGGGTCAGAATTTCTAGTTTTTTTGACGGAAAACCAACTGTTGATTTTGACTAGAGCAGCCTTGCCACTTGCTGCAATCTGCATTTGGAGTTGGGTGGTATCCGCTTTACATGATGCATACACTCTATTTACAATTAAAAATGTAGGAAAAAAAAGTAAGCAATTATATTTAGGTTTATGAAAGCTCTGTATATCATAGTATTCTCAGTGAAGTAATGATTCAAGCAAACACAAAGGAACATCTGGAACATGTCTGGTGCTGGAGTTTTCTACCGTGACTTCATCATGTTGCTTCTGTAGGAATGCGGCAGAATAATAGCTGAGACAAGTTTGTTGAATAAGCTATTAAAATCCCAGATGTGAGCATATGCTTTGCATTTTTATGGATCAAAATAATGCTGTTGTGGGTATAAAATTTCATTTTACAACTCTTTTCTTGAAATCTCCCTTCAAGTTATTGTATATGTTTTTCTGGATAGAGGAAGAACTTAAATGCTAGGTCATTATCCTATATTAGAATGCAGTATTCATTTTGTGAAGGGGTTTAGACTCTTCAGCCAGTAGTGTAAAAAATTATTTCCTAAGATGCTAAGGACAGTTCTTGGAAAGGCAAGTTCTTAATGTTCCTCCTTTACCTTATGGCTGGACTATGTAGCAAGTCTGCCTTTGATTGCTAGGGATTTAATGTTAGGTACTAGAAGGTTTGGATGTAAAGGTACCCTAAGGCCATCTTGAAAAAAGGTGATACAAACTAACAGTAAGCACTCCAGTGAAAATTCATATGCAGATATGCGGTGAAATAATGGTGGCTTTTTGGTTTTAAGTTAAAGCAATACTCCTGGTGTCAAGTAAGTGGTGATCTGGCCAATTGGTTGGATCGCTTACACAGTTATATGTCAAGATCTAGCTCTTCTTCTGTGTTTGCTTTGGGTTTGAGAATCACCTGGAATGATCATATTCAGGCATTCAGAGCTTAAAAGATAAGGCCTATATGCAAGAGTTAGTGTGACAAGGAATTATGCAGGAAGGCAATTTTATCATCAACTTGGATTAGGAACTCAGGCAGAAGCCTGAAAAGAGAATCTGATTCTGTGACAAATTCCTATTTTGAGAACAAAATGGTTGATATCATGTGCATGTAAGTATCAGTATAACAAAGGCATATACTAATTAGGAAAAAATTGCATCTAGGAGTTATTTTAGGCAGTGATAAAACCACTAAGATTTGAGTTTTGCACCAGTCAGCTATATTCAGAAAGACTGTACACAATATTTGTGTTTTCAGCAAAATTTATGTTCCTTGATAGTTACCACAATAAATTTGTAATAACTCTTGAGAAATTCTATGTAACATTTAAATTAATTGTAAAAAAAGGGGGTGTAATATTTGAATTATTTTATCTTTTGTGTATTAGAAGTTCTTAAATTGTATTATGTGCCAGAGACTTTATTTATCAAAATCCTTCTAGACTTTAAGGTAATTTGAGGTTGTTTTGTCTTGCAGAGAGGCAAAGCCTAAGCTTCAGAAATAACAAACTGTTGAGTTGGTATAACCTGCTCTAGTGACTGATCCATATACTGTATTTACTGCAGGGAAAGATGGAACTAACCACTCCCTGTCAATACGACTAGGAGAATCCCTCCTGACAACAAACCTAAGTCATGGACAGTCTAATCCTGAGTCTGCAGATAGGCATCTAAAATAAAGAATTCTCTCTATTATGTATGAGCACTGACCCCATGTATTCAGTCCTGACCAGTGTCTTGTCTCCAGATGAGGACAGTCTTTGATGCCTCAGAAGGCGTTTGAAGTCAAGGACAAAGTTGACACGTTATCCACGTAGAAGTCAGCAGGAAATATAGTGCTGAAATTATAGTACCTTGTAAATATTCTATTTTAGTGTGTAAACTATTCCACTATGTTGTGATCAAATATACTACCTGGGATTTTCTAAAGGATTCAGGTGAATTAGAATTCCAACTGCCATAAGTCATCAGTAGGATTAGTGCTGGTAATTCCTGTGGATTCTTTGGGAAAAGTCACATGTGCACCAATCATAAGATTCTCATTTAGGCTTTTTGTCATGTACTTCTTGAATAACCACTAAAGTGGATACATATTTGCAGTCAGGAACAGGAATAGTAAATACTTAGAAGCAAGAGATTGATGCTTCTGGGGAAAAAAGGAGAATTACTTTCTATAAGTAGTAATAATTTACTGTTATAGTGTGGTGAAGTCTCATCATGGACATGACCACAACAAAATAGTCTTGCAGTCTTTGTCTTCTTAATAATGTAAATCCCAGCAAATGAAATGAAAATTCCTCCTTTATGTAAATTTTTAGTGGAAATAGGTAGTTCTTCACCAAGAATAAGATCTAAAGTAACAGAAAAGACATTGCAATGTAATATCTTGCTCTAACAATTATTATTTCTTTAACTGTTAGTTTTTTTAACTATTCATTCCATTTTAGTGGTAATAGCTTTGTTAAATAAGTAGTAAATAAAAATTCATAAAATATAAATAAAATATTTTACAGTTTTTGTTATAGGTGTGAAAGTCTGAGTTCAAGAATGAATCTATAGCATCATCTTGCTTTACATAATCAAGGTCTTAAATGCTTGCCTGCTTTTCCCAAAAATCCCACTAAATAGTTAGCTTTTGAGATGTTCAAAACACCCTGATTTTCTTGGTGGTTTGTTAGAACTTTTCACTTTTTGTATCAGCACAAATTCCAAATTAAACTGAAACTCTTGTACATAAAAGACAGTTGTCAATCTATTTTTTAACTTTATGCATGAAAATGTATCAGGAATCCAACATCTTTTAGAGATATTTGGATAAGATGACGAGGTAAATATATGTTCAGCATCCAGTAGATTTCCTAGTGATCAAAGAACTCTAGACAGCATTTTTAAAAACATGACTACTGGGTAAGTTATCTTAAAGGAAATTGAACATTTTAGAAAATATCCAGATCCAGGTAAGAGTAATGAGCTCTTAAATTTTGTTCTTTTTGTGCTTAAAATATACAGTAACCTTTTACTTGAATTATAAATTTTATTTTGTTTGTCAACTGTGCAGCACTGCCGCCATGGAATTTGTGTGAGCAGAGAAATGGAGCTGCGTCCTGTAGATGGAGAGTGGGGACCATGGGGACCTTATAGCTCATGTTCAAGAACTTGTGGAGGTGGAATCAAGAGCAGCACCAGGCTGTGTAATCGACCAGAGTATGTTTTTTATTGTGTTTTACATTAGTGCATAATGAAGGTATTAAGAAATTATGGATTGGCTCAAAATAAAATGGAGGTATTGTGGGCTATGCAAATCAGTTTGAAGCACCAGCAAAAAAAGCTTGTTTCAGCCATGTTTGGAAAGAGATTAGTCTACAGACTCTAATATGTAGAGGACTTTCAGATTACTCAAGTCTTTCAACAATATTATCCATTCTTAGAGATGTTTCTAAAAATTTAGTTTGGCAGGGTCTTTTTTTCTAGGCTTGCTCTAACTGTTGAGGTTTCTTTAAGCATTAGATGCTTTCTTTGGAGTAAGAACTGCAAAAATAAATATATGTCTTTCCTACTAATCTCTTAAGTGAAACACTTCATTTGCTTTGATTTAAGGCTTTTCCACAACATCGCCATCATTAACGTCCCACAAGGAGCACTGGTTATAATAGAGTCATTTAAAACTTACCTTTATACCTAGAAAATTACATTGAATGAATCATTCCATGTGGGTTTTGTTCTCTGTGGTAAAAGTCGAGGAGAACTTTACCCTTAACTTGTCCAGAAGCAGAACCACAGCTGGTGCCTGAGTAATTTCAGGGTTTTTCTAGGAAGTCACGTCAGCTTGATATTATCAGCAGGATAAATGAACTTTAATCAAATGGCCCCAGGTTATTTTATTTTCTCTGATGAGTAGGAGGCAGTAGACTAGATTGCCATTAGATAATGCCTCTTTCAGTCTGTAGTAATTTATAGTATCAATACGCTGTCGATTTATTCTTTTTTTCTTCCCCAAAAATGTACTAATACTGAATTATTTTGTGCCAGGGTTTATAACTGTTAAAATATATTTTAGACTTTACAGTAAATGGGATATTTTCCACAATTTTCCCTTTTTATTCTTTCGATCCACAAAGTGAAGCCAATATTAGGGCTACGGAAAAGACTGCCAGCTCGTAATTGTCTTCTTTCTTTTTCTCTCTGTAAAATAATAATTTCAAATTACTGAGGGAGGTGCTGCTTGTGTAAAAATGGGGCTGTAATCTCAGCTAAATTGATAAAAGCATTCAAATTAATAATGCATTTTCCCAGGAAAAATAGTTACAGATGTAAGAGAAGTAAAAATAATAATGCATTAATAAATATCAGTAGCAAGATTGCCACCTACCTCAGCAATAGTATTTTACAAGGATTGGGTTTATTTTGGGTACAAATGAATGCACAGTAGAAGCTGAGTGTGTGTGTGTGTAAGTCAGTAACAGCTGACAGAATGCTGTTTGAGATTTTTGTCTTTAGATCAGTGGCTGGGGCCACTTTTCATGGAAAACAGTGATTTTAGAAAATGAGTGTGTTTTACATTTACCCTTTTTTTAGGCCAAGAAATGGAGGAAAGTACTGTGTTGGCCGCAGGATGAAATTTCGGTCATGTAATACTGATTCATGTCCAAAAGGCAAAAAAGATTTTCGGGAGCAACAGTGCTCTGAATTTGATGGCAAACACTTCAATATCAATGGTCTTACATCTGCTGTTCGCTGGCTTCCAAAATACAGTGGTAGTAAGTAATTACACATCTTTTCAGTTAATGTAATGAAAATGTTACTTTAAATAAAGTTTTAAAACAGACAAGAAACCTCTTGGATTTTCTTTCCAGTTTCTATGAAAGATCGCTGTAAACTTTTTTGCCGAGTTTCTGGAACAACTTCCTACTATCAGCTGAAGGACAGAGTTGCTGATGGTACTCCCTGTGGAGCAGAAACCAATGACCTTTGTGTTCAAGGCTTATGCAGGGTATTTAAACTTATTAATTATTGAAATTAATTTTTAAAGGTGATAAAATAGATATTAAGTATTAGTAGAAATAAACATTACTGAAAATATGGTGCTCTGAGTTCACTTAAGGTAATTTATTACCCATCAAATTAAAGATCTGGAAATGGAAGCAATTAAGTGAAGAATATATAGTTGAATCTGAAGAACCACAGTCTTGCCTCATTAAGCCTGAAAGAGTTAATACTGTCCAAGTGAGCAGTGAGAAACTGATCCAAAATTAGCATAAAGGGAGGAAAGAAGCATGCTGTGTGATAATTAACATTGTATTTCTGCCACCAAAGAAGGAAATAGTAGAAAATCCAAGGGTAGATAGACTATTTTTACAGTAAAATAATAATACATTATTATTATGTATTATTTACATAATAATAATTTAATTATTATTTTACTGTAAAATAAGGAGGAGCTGACCCTTGAATCAATTCAGCACTCTTTGCTCAATAGCAGCTATGGCATTGCCACAAGATTTTGTCGGGAGAAGCAAGGAACTATATTTTAACAATTCAAGACTTTCTTATCAAACTTTGTTGAGGTTTTGCTGATTGCAGTGAAAGTGAGTAAATTCAGGATGAGGAAAAAATATAGCTTATTTTTATACTATAGAATAAAGAGGAAATGACAGAGAATTGTCCTGTTTATCATAGTTCAAAGAAACCCTGGAAGTTTAAGTAAAGATATATAAACAAAAATTGTGCTTATGTTAGTTTAACCAGCATAGTCAATGTGTGTTCCTTTGCTTCTTTGCAGTAATGACAGACTTTAGATGAACTGATGACTATGTACGTATACATACTGCTTTTAGGATTCCAAGACTTTTAATGTAAATATGAATTTAAATTTATACACTATGTCGATTTTTTGTACAAAATCTTTATGTACTGTTATGTATTCTCATACAGTTCTTGACGTATTAAGTGCATTCAGATTGCACCATTATGTTTTGCCATTACATTGCAGAATCCAAAACCACTAAAGGCTTTTAATGAATTGCCAAGGAAGACTAGATATATACAGTGAACAACAATATTTTGGGGTAGTGGGAAGCTTACATCACTTATTTTAGTTGTCTTCCATTGGGCTGAGTGGCACAGGGTTTTTTATTTTTATTATTTTTATTTTTTGTAGCAAGCAGGCTGTGATCATGTTTTGAATTCAAAGGCAAGGAGAGACAAATGTGGAATCTGTGGTGGTGATAATTCTTCATGTAAAACACTTGCAGGTACTTTCAACAGTGCTCATTATGGTATGTTTGTTTTGCCTTTTTTTAAATCTTAATGCATACTTCAGTATGGCTTAGAAATTATTCTTTACATTTAAGGAAGCAGGATTTCAGTGTATGTTCTTTAGGGCCTCTACCAACAAAAAATACCTTTGATTTTCAGTCATATTCCCTCTCAAGGATGCAGAGGCAAACACTATGACATACTAACCCATTCAAGTGAAAAAAAAATCAATCTGCCCAAAGGTCAAAGCCAAAGACATGGATAAAAGAAATGATGAGGGTAGAAGTACTTTAAAAGGATGAATGCTTCCAGCTTTTTACTTTGTGTTCTCTGGTCTGAAACTTTGCAGCTGAAGGACCTATTCCAATGTCTCATTTTGGTTGTGTAAAGAGATAGCAAGAAGTTTGTGTTGTGAGCAGCTGATGGGGTTCCTTTTCTCCTAGAGTGAAAAATAGAGCCTGTGAAATGTGAGCCTCCTTCTTCCAGAGAACGGGGGTAACAATATTTATGTGTTTTCCTCCTCATTGACAGGTAGTGATTGAGAAACTTCTGAATAACTGTGGCATTTCCTATTTATTTGATTTAGTTTCTCTAACAGAGCTACTGATAGTTCTTCTATATGTAGTCTTTTCTGTGAAGTATGGAGAGACTCTTGTGTGTGCATAGCAGTGCAGTTAAGTAGTTAGAGCATAGAACATAAGGACAGAAGTCTCCAGGTTAATATCAGCCTAGAGGCTCCTTCATGCCGCTTCAGTGGTTGGAAGAGACCACAGGCAAAGTGAAAATGATACCTGGAGAGCTGCCAAATAGGATCTTCATAGAACAAAGGGATTGCTGCTGAAGAGGAAAGTGTGCAAAGTATCCTGTTGGATTTTCTTTTCCCCTGGCAGTGGGCTCAGACCCATCAAAATTTACCAAAAATCTTAAATTAGACAGCTACCCTTCCCATACAAATACATGTATTTTTTCTTGTGTCTGTCCTAAGAAGGTGCTTATAGATAGCACATGACTTTTGTCACGCACATATTTATTACAAGTCAAGTGACCATTACGTGAAACTGCCATTATGCAAATATGGTCGAGACTCTCACTCTCTGCTATTTAAAAACTTTCCATTGTCACAGACTTATTTGGTTCAAATTGAAGTTGGAGGGGAAAAAAGCCCCCATGTTTTGGGATGAGGAAAACCTTGAGTTATTATTTGGTTTTATAGTTAGTTGAATTTTTAAAATTATGTTCAAAGTCTTGAAATTATAGCATATAAAAGATAATAGTTATACCAAGGAAGAGTATGCTGAACATTTGGGATTATCGCTCAGGTGTGCTCAAGTAGGAATACAGCCGTGCAAACAAGAAATTATACTTAGCTGATCACTGAAACTCCAGTGTCCATGGGAAGTCTAAGACATCCCTAGGCTAATGACTGAAGGCGTCTGAGGAAATACTATTTTCCAAAAAAATTCTGAATTAGGATTGCGAGCTAAGTGTTTTGATGTGCACTTGATCTTTTTCTTTTAACTTCATTTGTTTCGCTTTCAAACTGAAATGAGTCATTTTTCTAAGGCAGAATTTGGAATTGCAAATAGCAACCTATGGTGTGTGCTTATATTCATGCAGTTATGATGTTATCAGTAACTGTGTAAACAGTCGTGAAGCAATAAGCAAAATTTCATTACAGCAAAATACTAATTTACTTGGCTTCCATTTTAGGAGATGGTAATCTAATTATGTACACTTTATTACTATGTTGGCTATTATTATTGCATCATTTTAGAGTATCTGAGGATTTCCTGGACAATCCTAATATGCGATTTATTCTCTGTGTATCCTTGACAATATGCTATGCAGTTTTGTTTATAGTTTCCTCCTGTATTTTGTCTTATTTCATTCTATTGCCACGAGGTCTTCAGTGTGTGAGATGAGGGGCTTTTTTAACTGTATTTTGGTTTTTTCCCAGTATGTTGAAAGGTTGACCAAACCATGTATTTATCCAGAGCATGCAGCTTGTCAATTTACAATTGCAGTGCTGCCCCCAGCTGGTAAATGTGATGGACTTGTAATTAGATTAAATCTTCATTTAAATGCATGGCATAGTTTTAATATATTAAAAGCACTTGGAAGTTAATGAATTATGCAGTTTGTCATGGCTTAACCCCATCTGGAACCACACAGCCAGTCATTCACTCACTGCCTCCTGGTGGGATGGAAGAGAGAACTGAACAATAAAAGTGATAAAACTCATGGTTTTCAAATAAAGACAGTTTAATAGGTAAAACAAAAGCACCACACACAAAGCAAAGCAAGAATTGGTTCTCTACTTCCCATGGGCAGGCAAGTGTCCAGCCAGGAGAGCAGGGCTCTGTCATGCATAACAGTGAATTGAGAAGACAAACGCCATTACTCTGAACATCTCCCCTTCCTTCTCTCCCCAGTTTTTTGTGCCTGGCATGATGCCATATGTTCTGGGATATCCTTGTGGTCAGCTGGGGTCCTCTGTGTCCCCTCTCAACTCCTTGTGCACCCCCAGCCTCCTCGCTGATGGAATGGGGTGAGAGGCAGAAAAGGACTTAACTGTGTAACCTCTGCTTGGCAATAACTAGAACATCCCTGAATTATCAACATTTTCCAGTGCAAATCCAAAACACAGCCCCATACTAGCTGCTGTGAAGAAAATTAACTCTATCCCAGTCAACCCAGTACAAAATGAAAAGGATATTGCCATTTAAATTTTTACTCACAGAGCTGCATCAACTGAAGTCACAGTAATATTAAAATAATGTGAAATACGTGGAAAAATTATCAAAATTTTTATTAATACCTCGGATTGCATGTTTGTATTTATTATGTTTCCAATGTTTGCCATACTAAGTTTTTCTTAGCCACAAGTATTGTTTTGAATTTGTGATTCACATCTGTGAGAAACAGGTTTGGATTTTTTAACCTAGGTTTATGTGCAGAGCAACTTTTTTAAAAAGTAGATCTTGATTAACCTTATTTTGTTACCTGGTGGCAAGGCTATCATAATAGTACTATGAGATATTACAAGAAGTGATGACTCATTTGGGAAGTAGTTGTATTTTGAGGGGAGTGCTCTCAATATTTTAAGTCGGAGAAGGTGGATCAAACATGGCTAGTTTAACAGCTATATCTACCTATGCATATGGCCTGCAACGCTGCAATATTTTAGTATTTAAGACTCATTCTTTAGCATGCTGTCTTGAAATACTCTAGTGAGAGAATAGCTACCTCAACTGTGTAAACAGGGAATGGAGATATTTCATGTTAAGTGACTTCCCCAGATTTCTGTAAAAGTTTAAATTTTGAGCAGTCACGGTGTTTCCTGAGTCCCTCTTGTTATATTTGACTTCTTTCTAGAGTAGTTCTGCTCTCCAGGGGTTTTTCTGAGTCGACTGAACTCATATTAGTGGTAAAGAATTCACATTTCTGAACACAGAACGTAACACTTCCTAACACATGAAGACATTCAGCATTGGTTGTCTCTGGTGCACTGTAGGGTTTTGCAAATTAAGTTAAAATTTATTTTTGTATTTACTAATATTTGACCATTTTTTAAAATAATTAATTTGCAGGTTACAATGTTGTAGTAAATATTCCCAAAGGAGCAACAAACATTGATATTCAACAGCACAGCTACTCAGGGAAACCAGAAGATGACAACTACCTTGGTAAAAGCCTCCTGTGTACAACATTGATGGATAGGTTTTGTGGTCTTGACAGAGAATATATTATTGAGTATATTACAAGAAGTCTGATAAAGACTTTGGAGAAAATATCTAATTATTTTGTATTTTCATTTGCCTGAGTCTCTCTGTAGATTCTAGTTTTCCGAAAACATCAGTGAGATATTGTTAAGGTTTCTAATTCTTAGATGAGTGTGTTCATTCGTCAGAGAATAAGAATTATAGCACCTTGCATCATTTTGTCAATTTTTTACTTTGTTGTCACACTGTTAATTGAAACACCACAGGTGAACTCAGGAATAACATAGGTATTTATTGTTTTAAATCTTGGAAGCATACACTTTGTTTATGAACAAAGCAGTCTGACCATCAACAAATTTATCAGTTGTCTTATATTTCTCTTTTTCTCTTATGTCTGGGACAGAAAAGAGTATAAAGGTCATCACATGCTGAAAGATTTGCAAGTGTGTGTAGGTAACAATTCATAAGTACATCCTACCAAAAATCTTGGTTGTTCAATTTCATAGTAGTTACATAGTATCTGAAGTGCCTAAAAAAATATTTACGCATATTTACCTTCTGTCTCTACTTCCATTGTCATCCTAGGCAACAAACTTCAGAATTCTCAAAATGTTTTCCTTGTCACCTGTTGCCCAGTTGTTACACATGCAGCTCATAGGTCACAGAAACAACCCTCACCCCCTGACATTAGCTTCCATTTCAAATGTAGTAATGCCCAAATAGCATCTTGTACTACAAATTTTACTTTATTTTTAAAATGTTTAACTTGTTGTTCATCTTTATTATTGCAAATTTGTCATTACTATCATAAATGCTTAATAATTGGTTTTTATTTTCAAGTTTACTTTTAAAACTCACTTCACTAGAAGTAGCTGTAGCAAATACAAGGGTGTGGGCTGTAGAATAGGGCAGAAATACCAATAATTTTTATTTCCTTCTACAGTAGCAGAACCTAGCCAAATTTAAAAGTCATGACTGCAGTCAGCCCTTCAGCAGAACAAATATTATTAAATTACTATAATGTAGAGAAAATCCATGGCTGAGAATATTCATGACAACTGCTCAGGTGAAAGTTACTGATGATTAGTATCGAATTCAGTAATTTGAAACTATTTGATACAACTTTTTACATGAACTACATGTTGATGAGATTTTATTGATAGAACCTTTTAACTAAATAGATCTCCAATATTTTATTTCACTTACAGCTTTATCAGATACCCATGGAAATTTTATCTTGAACGGAAATTTTGTTGTAAGCATGTCAAAAAGAGAAATCAATATACAAGGAGCCATTCTTGAGTACAGTGGTTCAAACAATACAATAGAACGAATTAACAGCACTGATAGAGTTGAAGAAGAACTAACCTTACAGGTGCGTGTTTCCTTCTTTCATAAGTTTGAAAATTTCCTACATGATCATTATGTTTATAATTTTATGTTCAAATTCACTGAAAAACAGCTATCATTTTATCTCAATCAAGGTTTTGTGTGTAGGGAATTTATATAACCCTGATGTGCGTTATTCGTTCAATGTCCCAATCGAAGATGGAAGTGATCTGTTTACATGGGATCCTTATGGACCCTGGCAAGACTGCAGCAGGATGTGCCAAGGTACTGTGAAGTGTTTCTTTCACCAGAACTAAAGACCTGATGGCATTTAGCAAGGGACTTGTCTTAAGTTCTCTGACTTCTCACTGTTACTTGTGAAGAAGAAACTTGTTACCCTCAGTAAGCTTTAAGTGCGCAGAGCCTTTAAGGACAGAATAGCTTCTGATTTTTGTTTTTGCTATTTTTAGTACTTATTCAGTACAGTTGTATGTTCAAACCTACATTTGGAGACAAAGGAGCAGTTTATTAAAACAAAAGGTTGAATCAAATCTAATACATCCTTTTAAAGTGGCATTGTATGTCTACTAAAGTTGATATCCTGTGAGACCACTGTAGGACAGCTGGGAGGTGGAAAAGGTGACTGGGAAAAGGTTGTTCTCCTTCTGGAATGTAGTGAGCTGCACAAAGCAGCATGTTTGTGCAGAATCTGCTATATACAGAAATTTGTGTTAATGGGGTATTCTCATTCCTAAATGATGAATGGAATCCATAAGGCACTCTTATTTCAACCCTTTATTTACTTCTTTTGGTGCTTTTTCAAGGTATTCGAAGAAGAAGAGTAACATGTGTACGTAAAAGTGATCATGTGGTAGTGTCTGATCAAAGATGTGAACTTATACCCACTGTACCAAGTGTCTTTGAGGAGTGTAATACAGAGTGTGAATTAAGGTAAAAAAGGTTCCTAACTGATGCAGTTATTGTGGTCTTAAATGTTTTTATTGATTGAAACAAGGTAATTCAGATTGCTTTATGCTCTATCTCTCCATCCCTCTCTACCTCCCTCATCCCTGCCCTTGTTTTCCTCAAATCTGTCAGTGTAATGGTTTTATACATTATATTTACACCTCTGACTCCATGTAGAACTAGGGTACTTTTCTAATTTTTATTGGTGAAGTACAAAATCTCTAGTTAGAATTGTGAATCTGTTCTATATATTCTGGCACAAAAACTTGTACTGCTGTTTGAAATACATTTTCCATCAGAATTGTACCCACAACTGGAACGAATTTGAAACAGACTTGTGTTTTTGCACTCCAAGATAGCCCACACTGAAGTATTCAGAGGATGAAGAGTTAGAATTATAGCTTACATTTTTCAAAGTCACCTAGGAGATGAAGACAAAAGATCCTTTAAATTTAAAAAGTTCTTTTAAGCCTGTGAGTCAAATTCTTTTATATTGCTTTGAAAATTCCAGTCATGAGATAGTTTACAGTTTTATCTGTTCCCTAAAATGTGTATCTATATTTACATTATAATTCTTGGTACATTCTCTGAGTGCTTTAATTGCCATGGTCGTATTTTTTTAAACATAGTTAGCTTTCTACAGCAGTTTGTCATTGTAGGTGGCACAGTGTTGGGAAAAGTGACTGTACATCGAAGTGTGGCCCAGGACATCGGTCTATTGAGATCCACTGCATGAAGTACTCTATTGCAAGAGGACTCAGTGCTCCAGTGGATGATAAGTACTGTGCTGATCAGCAGAAACCACCAGCCAGAGAGCCCTGCCATGGTGACTGTATGTTGAGAAGTTGGCACTACACAGAATGGTCAGAGGTACAGATTTAAAACTTCATAATTCTGTCATGCATAACAAATTTTTATTTCTCTGTATTTATTTTCGTTTAATAACTAAAAAGGAACAATATTTGACAAATACAGATTTGTAGGATCAGCTAATACCAACCTTTATATTTCAGCAATTTCCTTATATTTTTGTAAGAAATGGTAGCTTGTTTGCAGGTTGGTTTTGGAAGTCAGCAGCGAAGATCTGGTAATTAAAGGTGTATATTTTATTTACAGTCTTAATAATTTAGTTCTACACAATTTTGGTTTTATTCTTTATTAGAGTTTTGTGTTGGAACTGTTATACAAAGTGCTGATTTTATCTCAAATGAACATATTAGCAGTCTGTGGATTAAATGGAGGACACTTTTGTCTGGTGCAATCATTAACATGTTTTAAGACTGAAAATGTGTTTTAGCCTGGTTTAATTGTGTTCTGTTTCCTGTTTCATAACTATACACCCCAGTGTTCCAGGAGCTGTGCAAGAGGTGTCAGAACCAGAGAAGCTTTTTGTATGAACAACTTGGGTCGTCATCTTCCTGACAGAGAATGCCAGGAACTTCCAAGAGTTGTAACACAGAGTTGCAATGAATTCTTATGTCCAAGCTGGTCGGTTACTGACTGGAGCGAGGTAATGAAACCATGGAAAACTTAAGGTACATTTGGTCCTGGTCATGGATATTAAAATAAGCTGCTTTAAGTGTTCAGGGTTTTTATTTTATTTAGGGCCACACAGTTATAAAAGTTATGAAGTCCTATGTTTTGTCTGATACACATCACAGATCTACAAATGGCATGAGAACTTCTGTAAAACACTCCTAGAATTAATTTTTTTCCTTAATTTTGTTACCTCATTAAAATGAGGTAGTGAAGATACATAAAGTAAATGTATTTGCACTAATTTGCATACCTTGCTTTTCTATGAAGGAATGAGAACTATACAGCCAACCGTTTAATTGAATTATATTAATTTTATTACAGATTAGATGGATATAAAAGAGTCATGGACAGTTTAAACACTTTTCCAATGAAAGCTATGATATATGCACTATTATTTTAAATAAGTATTCTTTATTCTTTTGGAAATAAATGATCTGTACATAGTTTTCATAATTTGTAGCTTTGGAATCTTAATAGTGATTTCTTTGTATTAGCATTTGAGTTGAAGTTAACAGGAAATGGAAAGTTCATTAAAAAATAAGGGTTTTTTGACTACTTACATTTGTGGAATATTTTTGTTATTTATGTGATTCTTAAAATCCAAGATGCTACTAAAAGAAATTGAAGCCATTAATGCAGATTCATGTCTCTGCAAACTGATGGTTCTAATAATTTTACAGTGTCCTGTGACATGTGGCAAAGGAATGAAGCATCGTCAAGTCTGGTGCCAACTTAATGAGGAACAACTGAGAGATGATTTCTGTAACCCAAATGACAGACCAGAATCAATAACACTGTGTGAACTTCATGAATGTGCATCTTGGCAAGTAGGGCCTTGGGGATCAGTGAGTACATCAGGATTCCTGGCTTCTTGTTTTATAGTTCAGGCCATGAGCAATCACAAAACAATACTTTTAAAACATTTTAGTTGAATCTTAAGCAATTGTTTTAGTTGAATTGATTCACGTGTTTGTTTGCAGGATCCTACTGGCTATCTAAGTTGTAATTAAGAAACACCCATATATAAGTTAAATGCCTAAAATAGTAATTGATCCTGACCCTTAATATCAAAGATGCTTTTGCACAAGTGTATTACATCACCAGAATAATGAAAATAAGAGTAGCAAACTGTTCAGATGAATGAGACAGGTAAAAGACCAAATATTTATAGGTGAGTGGCCATATTCAAGTGGTAGCTTCAATAAAGATCATAGAAATGTATATGCTAGTTATAGCGGGGAAAAGGACTTAGTATTTTATTGTTACATTTCCCTTTTACCTTCAGTGATAAAAGATCTGCTATCTCTTTATGTGAAAGTGCTGTTGAAAAATGTGTTCCTGTGTGGCACTCATCTAAAGTAAACCAGAGTGGATTTAAAACTCTAGAAAAAAGTGAATTAATTTGTGAAGGAAACTTTTGCCACCATATAGATGAGAATTAATTTAAAGAAATAAGGTACTCAATTTCATGTGGCTTTTATAAGATCAGGTTATACAAACCGACAGATTAGTGTTTCTTGGATGTTAGTGGGAAATCATAACTGAAAAGTAGCTGATCTTTATTTTATTGCATACAACCTGTTACTAAAATACAGAATAAATATACCTTTGGAAATTAAGTATATCTTTAACTTAGACATTTCTTCTATTTTTTTACCTTAGAGATAACCACACTGTTGTCTAACAAAATGTAGAATTCCTTTTCTGTAATCTTTTGATCACAAGGTGATGACTTTCTATTCCTACAAGCTAAATGCAAAAATTAAATAAAAAATTAATTCAGTCCCATGATAGAATTCTTATGAAAAAAAATAGTTTTCTGAAATAGCATGTAAAAGCAATTACCAATCTGTGTCACTGGAGCAGAGCTTTTCATTACAGTTTTTCCACTGTACCACCTGATAATAGCCATTCACAACCAGGTTTTTACAAGTACTTGTGCTTAGAATGATGCCTTGAGGTTTAGCTTTTATATTCTGTATTGCCTACTGTAAAACTCTGAAGTGTCTTACAGCCTGCTGCTGCTGCTCTCTCATGCTAAGGCAGACATAACAAAGTCTCTGGGTTTGCTGTCCAAGGACACCTCGGCTGTGCTGGGCCCAGAAATGTGTAAACCAACATCTTGGAGAAGGGGGGCTGAGCTTAGAGCACTTACATCAGCAGCTGAAGTTTTAATTGGCGAATTTATGCTGATATGCAAATGGACCAAACCTATAAAAGTGTGAAGAACTCGTGACTCGTCGTCCATCTTGGGGTCCATTTTGAAAGTAGCCTCTGGGCTCCCCAGGGTGTACATTTGAAGGCCTTTCAAATAAATATCACCTTTATTCCCTTACTCCTGTCTAGTCTCTATTTCCAGGTAGCCTCTTCAGGCATCAGAACCACAACTTTTATAGGGATAGGATTTGTGTCATAATATTTTCAGCCATTTAATGTTTTATGTGGCTTCTTTGACTGCAATCTAGTCAAACTCTATAGTGAAGGGAAAGACATTTAACAGCTGCAGCTCGTGATTCATTTGAAGCTACTCTTACTCTTCCCTTTCTGTTTCCTCTACTTTCTCTACACCAGTTTTCATTGCTGAGCATGGCATTATAGAGCATGGATTGTCCCTTTGATCAGCTCAGGTCTGCTGTTCTGGCAGTGTTCCTTCTAAGTCTCCTGCCCACCTCCAGCCTACTCACTGCAGGGGTTAGAAAGGGGGAAAGAGAGAAAGCCTTTGTCCTGCACAAGCGCTGTTCATTGGTGTGCTATGGACAGTGGACCTGATGGTCTGCCACAAAGAAAGTTAACACCATCTCAGTATTCATTCCTATTCATTCTGGAAAGAGTTTTAAAGTAGAAAATGTAATTTAGAATGAAATTTGATTATAAATAGCGCTATTTCAAGTGTATGAAATTCCTGCCTTCAACAGTGTGCTGTAACATGCGGGCGCGGATACCAGGTGCGCGCAGTCAAATGTGTTACTGGGACGTACCGTGTGATTCTGAATGATGACAGGGAGTGCAATGCTGCCACTCGTCCTAGAGACAGTCAAGTAAGTGAAAAAATACCTCTCTACTTACTTGTTAAAAGTGTCTAAATACAGCTGTTGTCTACTGACTGTGAGGGAACTTGGAGGAAATCACTTCTAAAATGAGAAAAAAATACTGAAACTCTATGCTTTTCTTCACAAATGTCAAATTTTGCCTAGGGAATTAAGTGAAAGAAGGGTAGTTTCAAGAGTGGATGTTTGAAAGTTGGTATGTGACTGGAGGGTTAGCGTATATGATTTCAAGGAGTCCAAAGGCCTGTGATTATTTGGCAGTGGGGGGAAGCTCCAATATGTAGAATATTACAAGAATACTGCTTGCCATCCTGCTTAATAAATAATAGTAGTCAACCAGTATTCTTTAACAAGCTTCTAAATATAAAAGCCAGTTAATTGGTATAATTTATTTCTGCTTAGATGTGAAAACACTGGATTTGAGGATATCCTTTGCTTTTGTAATTGTGGTACCTGTTTGACTGCTGACTGAAACCGGGCAAATTTATATTCTCAGTAGCTGAAGGTATAAAGGACAGGACAGAACAGCCACTGTTTTCACTTGGTCCTTCTGAGCTGCCTGTGCCTCTGAACCAGGACACTGTAATGTCTGTGTTCCTTGTCTCCAACAAGTTGGCCAAAACTGTTCTTTCTCAAACTGCCAATATTATTAGCTATTACTAATGCAGTTTTAAGATCAAATAAATTTTCTTTGACACTCGATTTGAAACAAAACAATTCAATGAAAAGTCTTTGAATAATTCCAGGGGAAATGTGAAAGATGGTATTTATGTGTTAATTAATGCTGTCTTATTGTAAGGGTAGGATCTAACCGTTTGCTTTTCATTTGGCTCTTCCAAAATGTATATTTCAAAAGCTTTTTTTTTCTTCACCCCCACAGGAATGTGAATTGCCCTCTTGTCCAGAAAATACAAAATTATGGACTACTTCACTTCCTCTAGCTCATGTGGGGAAGGTGACCCAATGGAGATATGGATCATGGACTCCAGTATGTAATGTAGCAGTCACACCTTGCAGAGCAGTCCTCCACTCATTCACCCATTTTTCCATAAAGCTCTCATTATTATATCTTTCAGACTGAAATCTGCTTGGGATAGATTAAAGAATAATTCTAATATTTTCTTAAGAGAAGAAACTGTTTCTTAAGGAGCAGATAGACACTCCCAGGAAACTGTGCTTCCAATCCAACCAGAAAAAATAATAGGAAAAAAAGCAGAATTCTAGGAGCTGGGCTTCTGAGCGAAATAGTTTTCATTTGATTGACAGTGCGCTAGGAAGTGTTTTTTAAATGTAATTGATCAGTTTCTGAGTATGGCGATCATCTTTGATTTTAAAATATTATTTAAATCTTTTATGTGAATAGTAATACTAAAGAGTTGGAGTCTTTAAATGTCTAATTTGACATTTTTTTGTAAAATAAGCATTATTAAAATGGTTCCTACATAAATTTTCTTCAATGGAAGCTTTTTATTTTGATAATGTTGAAAATTAGTTTTACTTGATAGCAATGTGAAAATTTAAAATTATCTGTAAAATGTGGGTGTGTCTGTTAATCCCTTGAGATATTTAACAAAGCATATAATTCAGTTATATTTTTGCAGAACTGTTTTAACTAAATAGGAGTAAAGGGTGCATAAACTGAGCCTACTCAGCAGTTCTTCATTAAATCTACCTTGAACTTCTCAGCTATAAAGGCATCAGAAGGGGCTCAATGGAATCTGCTAGTACAAACCATAATGGCAAATGGATTGTTAATATTGATTTTTATTTTAACAGTTGATGTAAATATTGCATCACTGTGTAATAACTAAAATGTTCTGGAAGTTACTGATGTTTCTGTTGTTACTTGCAGCTGTATAATTATTCCATGTTATAGTTAATTGCTGTATGTTTATAAATGCTGAAATGCTTCAGGAGAATTAAGGCTGTGCAACTCAGTTCCAAGCTAACAGAAATTCTTAAGGCCTAAACCATTCAGCAGTATTTCACTTTCCTTTCTGAATGCATTACTCTTAGTGTGAAGTGGAAATCTGGTTTAATTCTAAAGTCAAGCTGATACTAAGCTATGTTAGTATTTTAGATGCTTGCATGGTTTTAGTCTGCTAAAGTGTGATGACCGTGAATTGTTCTCTGACAGTGCTCTGCATCCTGTGGGAAGGGTGAGCGTGCTCGCTATGTGAGTTGTAGAGATGCTCATGGAGAAATAGCAGATGAATCTTTGTGTTCTCATTTACCACGACCACCTGAAATTTCAAGCTGCTTTAGCCCATGTGGAGAGTGGAAAGTTGGAAATTGGTCACCTGTAAGTATTAATTGTAACAATCTTTAATATGTGTATTTAAATTATTGGCCAAGTCTCTGTTTAGAAATTGAGAGTTCATTTTTTTTTTGCAAGTGTGATTGAAAAAGAAAAGTATATGTGTTCTTGTCAAAAGTAAATAGAAATGTATTTGTTTATTAATTATCAATGTTCTGTGACAAACATTGTGTTATTCTTTTGGTCAGTGCACAGTTACATGTGATAGTGGCATAGTAACAAGACAAGTCATCTGTGTCAACTATCATCAGCAAATCAATGAGAATTACTGTGATCCTAAAGGCCGACCTCCTAAAGAACAAGAATGTAACATGCCACCATGTCCACCGGTTTATCATCATGTTCCAAAAATACATGACCATCCAAGCCATTTTCCAGAAATAGGTTACCTCCCAGTACACTTTCCACAAGACAATTTAAACCAGTGGAACCGTCCTTCTGTGGGAGGATATCAGTGGAGAACTGGACCCTGGGGAGCAGTAAGAAATTTTTTTAGAATTATTAATTTGTTCTGTCACGTGTGCTAACATTTCTAGAAATGTTATTGTAGTACAGATTTGGTCAAAAGAAAAGCACATTAATTTTAAAAATTATTGTTATTCCTGTTCTTATTGTTATTCAGAATATATTAAATTCTAAGTGTACTTTTTCTGTGATTGCAAAGTTAAATTACTTCTACATAGTAGTCGTTTTTATTTTAAAATTTCAGTTTTGAATGTTAAGGTTTAAAATCAAGCTGTTTTAGCCAACATATTTTACATTTTTCTGATCATGCAATGGCAAAATGTATGTTTACCTGTTTTGGTAGTGCTCTAGTACTTGTGCAGGTGGATTTCACCGTCGAGTTGTAGTATGTCAAGATGAGGAAGGAAGAAGTGCCAATAACTGTGATGAGACAACAAAACCTTCAGAGTCGAGACACTGTGATTCTGGACCCTGCCCACGGTGGAACTTTGGGAACTGGGGAGAAGTAAGAGCGTTTCACTTACAAAGGGGAACACTGTTTACCACATAAGCTTAGAAGTAGAATCATAATTATGTGACTGTGAGTGGAACTGAACACCTTGTTTTTGCTTATTTAATAGAGTTTAGAATTTAAAAATTTAAAAGGAATTAAGTTTCAACCTGTTTATCTAAACTTTATTCTTTGATCAAATCCAGAACTGTAGCAGAAATGAGTGGTGTAAATATACATCTAAAAGAAGTAAGTATTGGGTGAGGCTAAGGATGTACAACATCAGCAAATCATACAGTTGTTGTACAACATGTATCTTGAGACACTGAAAATTATATTCTAATACAAAAAGCTGGATTGTATGCAGAAAAACTGCAGTATAATAGTTAGTCTAAGGAAAAAAATGAGCATAAGAAGCTGTAGAGAAACCTTATTCCACGTACTTTCATAGTTTCATAGGTACTAACAATAGTAACTGCAAGTAGTAGTAGCTACAGTGTTGTAGTTACAAGTAAGAAGTATGGAGATAGGATCATGCATCTAAAAGGTGTGCCTGGATTAGAATATTTTGATGAAACATTTTATGTTATTGGACAAAGAACAGTTTCTCCATGCTGTGTGATGACATATCTTGATCACACATTCTTGCTCGAACACTACAGAAGGAGTTAAAGCTGATTATTTTTGCATTTATTCTAGTCTAACCTCTTGTGATTCTTGTCCACTTTTCTTATTCTTGAAAACCAATGACTGGAATTGAAAAAAGATGAAATATTGGTTGAGTGACTTTTTTATTTTACCTTTTTTCCCTTTGTTTTAGCCAGATTTAGCCATTCAGATCTCAAGGTCAGTCTGAATGTCATATTTTTTCTGTCCATAGCCGTAGACTTGGGACAGTTCATGCAGATGCTGCAGTTTTTTTCTAATTTAGAATCCTTAAGAACACAGAAAAAAGCTTTGAACTATAATAGATTGGTTTTAAGAGCTCATTCGGAATGAGAGCTGGTATTGAAGAATTACAGGCAAACTGAAACCCAGAAAACACATCCTATAAGTATTTTTCACTTAGTCTGTATAAATTAGACTGTGGAAAAGTGTGCCCAGTGTCTAAGTTTTCTACGTTTTTCTGCCCACTGTCTGGCAGGGAAAACTAGTTTTAAGACAAATTTCCATCTTTTACTAAAGAAAGAGACACATGCACATTTATTCTCACAATTACTTCTCATTAATAGAGTCTCTGTAACTGAGACTTTCTGCAGAAAATCACTTGATAAACCATTAAAATATAATTTGGTAAATGTTTTGGTGAGAGAATTTTGTGAGATGAGACTTTAAGTCCTTATTCTTGAATAGCGTATTCAGGGAATATGGAAATAGACATAGACGTAGTAAATAATATGATGTACTGATTATTGCTGTATCTTTTGGTTTGATGGTATGTGATGACTCTGTTAATAAAATTGTTGCATATAAAATTCTGTGTTTCAGTGTACTCAAACCTGTGGAGATGGAATAAAGACAAGACTGGTGATTTGTCAGCTTCCCACTGGCCAAATGTTGGCTGATCAAAACTGTGAAATTCTAGAGAAGCCACCTAACATGGCACAATGTAATGTGCATTCTTGCCCTGGTGATGTTTCTTGGCATCGGGGACAGTGGAAATCGGTACGATAGCATTCACTAATATTTTTTGCTTTCTTGTTCTTTCTGTCACTCTATTTCCCCTTGTCTTTTAAAAGATTGTATATGATTATTTTATTTGACAACAGTGAAATAATGATGCATGTGGAATATGATCTATGTAGTTTTATAAAGAAATAGTTCCTGCAGTCATAGAATTAAATGAGAAGCAGCCATTTCCTTCAGTGGGAACAGTATCATGCTCTGTAAAACATCATAGGGAATATTTTGAAAATTACCAGAAATCATTATAGCTGATAACAGTACCTAATAGGTGTTCCATTTTGAAGGGTTACAATCTGATATGTGTTTAAGTTTGAGAGTTTATGCTGTAAGTTATGCTGTAGTATTATCTATATATTTATATTTGCAAAAACACCCCAAACTTTTTAGTGCATAACTTTTTTCCTATAGTATATTTAAGTATAAAATAACTCACATCCATGTACATTATACTTTGTCATCAAAAATTTTACTCCATATTACCTGTACATTTGTGTATAAAAGCTTATATTAGTGGTTTTAAACCAGGGACTAATTAAAGTTATCTATGTATAATTATGTATGTAACTATAATATGTTATTGTCTACATGTCACGGTCTATTAATGTGTAAAAATGCCTACTGTAATCACCATTAATCTTTAAAATTGCCACTAGCAGATTATTAACATACTGAAGTAATCATAGCAGGCTCTGCAATATAGAGCACATTATAATTCCCAAGCTGTGAATTTGACAATGTTGATTACTGTGCTAAATTCTAAGAGAATAATGGCAATCAAAGGAGGTTGGATCCAGTTCTGGTTCCATCAAAATCAGCAAAAAACCTGCCGTTGACATCCCTGGGAGATGATCTGGGACAACAGTTGTTTGGGGTTTTTTATTGATAAAATTATGTAATTTGTCTCTTTGAATTAATATGGCAGCATTTAAAAAATATTGTCCAATTTCAACTGTAACAATTGCTAATGTTTATGTAAGCTGTTCTAATTTATTGCAAAGAGACGGTAAAATGTAAGTTTGAATTCATGGTTTACCATAGTTATCTCTTTCTTCCACTATGCAAAGCAGAGTTTGAGGTTTGTGTTTAGCGAAGATACCAGAGTAGCTTATTTAGCCGTTTTCCAAATAATTAGCGATGGCTCGCTACTTAATGTACATCAGGTGCTGAGAAGACAAGCAGGGTTCAGCACACAGTTGCCTTTGAACTCAATGTTTGTTTTCCTTTTAGATCAAGAATTATTCACAACCTGTTCGTTCCCTGAGTAATGCAGTTTGCCCTACATTAATAGATTACCTGTAAGTTCTTGTATTGTAAGTGTTGCATATGGCTTAGTTTTATAAAGATTTTCATGTTGGTTTATATCTCAAGTGACATAAAAAGCCATTTTTTAGAATGGATTCCATTTATCAGAGAGAGAGGCCTCTTTTATATATGATTGCAAGCTCTGTGGTTAAGCCATGAAAGATTTAATGTCTATCTCATACTGCAGAAACAAACGTAGCAGATTCAGGAAATAAAAGCAGGCTCACATATTGAATATGCTGTCACATTTTAATAGTTTACCTAGTTTGGATGCTGCCAACACACAGACTTAGGGGTTTTTTTGTTGCTGTTTAAGCAGAGCAAAATTTATTCATTAAGGACGACTATTAGGAAGGAGCAGTAGAAGCTTTAGTCACAGGAGCATTGTTGTAGCCTAGCACAAACAGCTTTGTTTCGCCATGGTTGACTAGTGATTTTTTATTTTGGCAATAGATCATGTCCTGCCTATCTTACACATTTCTGGCATAAAATATGCTCTAATATAGGGAACTGTTAATCACTGGATGCTGTCTGGCTGCTGAAGTCCTCAAGCCTGTCACATCTACACTTACCCCCTTCTCTATAAGATTGCAAGAACCAGACAAATAACTATTTATATTTTTCATAGAAGTATTGAGTAATATTTCTATGTCAGGACAGCAATGCATCAAGCTTTTGTGTTTTAGTGAGATTCCGGTGTTAAAACCTAAGCAGAAACTGAGATGCGAGACTAGATGCTCTTGTAAGTCTTTTCCAACCTTAATGATTCTGTGATTCTAACTTCTTCCGCTAGCTATCACTATACATTTGAGAACAGAAGACTTTTAGCAGTATGCCTTCTAAGTACATTTCTTTCAGTTATTGATTAATTTTACACAACATAATTAAAATAAAACATATCTTGTAGATGCACAAAAGGGCCCTAGCAAAGAAGGTTCTGTTTATGATTTGAAGCCAGAATTTTGGTTGATGCTTTCTGCAGTTTAGCAGCTGTTGGCTGTTACACTTTATAGTGTCTGTCAGTGGCTACTGGAGCTGACTCGCACAAAGCTTAAAGGCTGTGTACTCCTCTATTCCTGGTTCCTGCAGCTGTCCAAATGGATGTGAAGCAAATGAATCTCAAATTCTAAAGGCTCATACCACTCCTGGAAATTTTCTCACAAACATCATGCAGTCTAGAAACTTTAATTGTTTGGTAATCTATGAATCTTTATGAATTGTTTGGTAATCTATAAATCTTTAATTCAGTCCAGTATTTTCATATAATGATCTCCAAACCAGAAAGACCCTCTGAAGTTTTGTAGGGAGGATGGCTAGGAAACACATCCTTATGCCTGTGAGTTGAATTCATTTCATCTGGAGGTCGTTGAGAGACTCTGACAATGATCTTTTTAGAATGTGGCTTATGTCCTCTGTCCTCTAGTTTTGTGCAAGTTTCTAAGGGAATTTTCTTTAGTAAGAACTGAATCATCCTCATAGGTTTTTTTTCTTTCTTTTTTAAATTGCCTTTTTACCAAAATCTATAGGAAAGGGAGTCGGTTTACACCAAGTCCATTCATCTTGAAAGCCTTTTCTTTTTAAGGAGTATTGGTGTCAATTTTTAATGTAATTGAGAGTGATAGATATTACACAAAGATTCCTAAAGTCAAGTATTTCATAATTTGAAACATGTGATTTCAAGATTTCACTGATGAATTGCCATGTATTTAAGTACACCACCTCTTTTTTGATGGATAGAAATAACAATTCAGATTTATATATTTTGATACATACCTACTCGTAATGTATTTATAAGTTAAATAAAACTTGAGGTAAATATAACTGCTTATTGTAATTTAGTTGTACCACCAGTAAATTTGGCCCATAGGTCTTGGGTATTTTTCTGTTACCCTACTCTAGTTTCATTAGTGAAGGGATTGAGGCAATGTTCCAAAACTTCATGAAAGAATGAAGAAATTACAAGCTAAAAAGTATGGAAACCATATGTCAAATTATATAACATCAAGAAAAATTGCATAGTGTTCTGACAGCTAGCTGGGAGTACTTTGTTCTAGTATAGATTTTTATTGTATCTCTTCTTTCCAGAATGCATTTTTGGGTTTTTTTGTTTAGTCCATGCAGTAAGACTTCTATTTTGTTGTATTAATTTTCATCAGAGTGGTTCTGGTTTTCTGACCCTAATGACGAAAAGTTGTGTTTTAGTTAAAGCATTGAAAGAGAGAGTATTAAAAATTTAAAGAGATGAAACATAAGATTTTAAACTGAACCATAATTAGTCGATTTAAATATTTCTGTGCTAGAAGAGTTGTAGAATAATCTCCCTTGAGTTCAAGAATGATGCTTTGCTACTTTCAATACTAAGCTTTTTTTTCTTTGAGTAGCGTTCCCCTTATCCACACACTTGAGTATTCATAGCCAAACAATTGTCTGTAACCTCACAGAGAGTTTTGTGGGCATACAATCAAATCAAATGTTGGTTGGATCAATGGTTATGTTTAGATAGAAAAAATATGCAGATACGTAGGCAAATATATTTACAATCTTGAAAAGATTTCATATATAGCATGCTAGAGAACAAAATATACTTTTTAGCAGTACTTGGCTGGGAAATAATTTAATACACAGTAGCAAATCAGGAGATTTCCTGTGCCAAAGTCCTCACTTCCTGCCTGGGCAAAATGTGTGATGTGAACATGATTTTTGTTTTACTCTTTTTTCTGCTTTTCAAGAAGCAATGATTCTTCTACTCATCTAGTATGCATTTCTTAATGGAAGTCTTTTACGGTGCCTTCACGTCAAGCACTGTATTTGACTACTAACTGAAGTATCACACTTTCATCTGGTGTTTATCTCTTGGTTAAATGGTCATGTTTTCCTTTCTAGTCTCTTTTTCTATGCCGCCTAGTTTGTTGCATGCACAATAGGGAACAGTGTAACTTCCTCAAAATTCCTGATACTTATATTATATCTATTCCTTTTCTTGTGCTATGTACCTTTAATTTTCCTATATTTTCTAAAGATTGTAGGAAGCTTGGGCAGGAATTACACTAGAGGAATAGAATAAGCTGTTCATATATGGGAAGACAATACCTTCAGGCTTTGCATAGTGAGTAGAGTTTGTTCACATTTTTGGACAACAAGAATTTTGATATATTTAGGAGTTTGATCTTATTTTTGGTCCCCTGTACTTTTTCAGTGCCTGTAAAATCCCTTGAAGATCCAGGCATCAAACAGCAAGGTTTCTGGTTAGGCAGTTGGTGGTAGCAGTTGATGTTACCTTGGAAGCTTTATATTTCATTTGGGCATTCATTCTTGTATAAGTGTGAGTAGCTACCTAAATTTTATCATGAAAATGTTAACCAGGTATGTCACAACTTGAAATAGGTTTGCTTCTCATCCTTTCTTGTTCCTTTAGAAGGAATACATAGCTCCTTACAGAAGATAATTGTATTCTGTTTGTCTGACATGTTTATAAAATAAAGATTTCAATTCTTTTTCTTTTCCTCACTCCTAGCATTTTTATGTAATTCATAAGTATTACTTGTGATTTCAGAGAAAATAGGCATAAAAATAATGGGTTATTTTCAAAGTTATCCTGAAGTGTCAAAAATGTGTTGCTGCCTTTACTTACTGCCCTTCAGACACAAAATGTAGTATTATTTAAAGTGGCTGTGTTTCTAGTGCTTCAGTTTTCTACTTGCTTGCTCCAGAATAATTTAGATATAATTCTGTCTTTGCAGTAGTGGAAGAAATCTACTATTACTTTTAATGAATATGAATCTGTTTTTTTAAAATAGTCCCAGTTCCCTTCCAGTGTTGTTAGTGCCAGGCATCCCATTGACTTCTCCAGGAGCAGGAGCAGGCCAAACTTGCATAAGTAAAATATTTACTTGTTTTCATTTTAATGCAAAAATTCTTGTTGTGTATGATAAGTGCCTTCATTCACTTTTTCTAATGTGTAAAAAGTATTTATATCTTTAAAAATAATCTTTTATATTAAAAGGGAATTCAGAATCAGTGAACTTGGTTTTCAAAACCACCTTCCATTTTTTACCTCTACTTCTGCTGCTGCCTAATGTTGAACTTCAAAATACCTCTTTGCCAATACAGCACATTAATTTAATGTCCCACTGCCTGAAATCTTGATGTTAGCATCTGCTATTCATTTTTTTAAACTTTGGAAATGGAAGGGGGCCTTATCAGAGATAACTGATTACATATGTCACTGCCCAAATAATGTCATAAAACAAACTTGGGATAGTGAATTTCATTTTGGGTCATTCTGATAAAAATGAAAGAAAATACTTGTTTCCAAATTTCAAAAACAAAATACTTGTGTAATGTTCATCAAGTTTAGAGGAGATTTCTCCTGTTTGGTGCTAAGTTGCCTGTATAGCTTGAAATAATAAATAAGTTATAATGTATGTGTAATAATTTAATTTAATGACTGTGACTTGTGTCTGTGAAATACAGTTGCATTTTAACCCTTCTTTTTCATGCATGTTGTGTGGCTTTGTGTTTATATTTACTGTGCTCTTTATTAAGGAATATTAATGTTTAAAGTCCTTAAAAAAATAAAGGGCAGGACAGGTACTAACCACTTTTGCTGAAAGGGGTTTTTTTAACCTATGTGTTGAAATTAACTTCGTATGATACTTTAGTGACACTGTTTTCATGGGGAAAGCTCTTATACTTGAACAGAAAAAAAAATATTGTTACTGATGAAAGCAGCACTTGATGCCATTGATCAACTGGACTGAAATAGATAGTTGGCACATTGTCTTTGATGGTAAAGCTATAAGATCCTAGCTCCTGAACCTTTTGCTGGAGCTGTGATTTTATGGCCCACTCCTGCTCCCACTTAGTCAGTGATAAAACACAGAGAAGAACAAGGATCATAACATAATGCTCAGCTCCTAATCTCAAAGACATAACATGTTTTTTTACATTCCTAAAACACTTTTGCAGGAAGAGGTTTGCAGAGCTTTCAGACCCTCCATTTAGGAAGAGGACAAGTAAGAGTGGGACATAGTCAAAATAAAAACAATAAACAATAATAATAATAAAATCACACACACACAAAAAACCAACCCCAAACACAAAACACCAACAACCAGAATATAATGAAAGGGGAAAAGAAGCAGGTGATGTTTAATACCATGCCTAAATACATACAGCCATTTAATGAGAATGAAAGGAATATGAAGCTACTGGTGTGTTTATTAGAACTTTCAGAAAAGCTGAAGGGTTCTAGGTGGCCAGATCCTTGTGAAAAACATTCTGAGCTGCTCTGTATGTATGTGGCAGCTTTGAAAACCCCAGTCAGAACTCATAAGTGTTGGTTCAAAGTGGTTTTGGGACCCGGATTTAAAAGTTATTAAACATATATTAAAGTATTAGCATTTCCAAACATTTGTGAGGGTCAATACATGAGTATTTTTATTACCTGGCGTAGGTTAGGAAATGAACAATATGTTCTGTAGTTCTGTGTTGCGGGAGTTCCTAGTCCTTTCTTTGAAAACCAGTAATTGTGGGAGACTGGTGACTCCACTAAGACAGGCTGCTCTATTGATCAGAATGCATCTATCTATGGCCCTTTCACTTCAGTGACAGCAGGATTAAATACTTAAATTTCCTGCTGAATCAGTCCTTCAGAAGCTTCCATGCCTGCTCATATTTGTGTACAGGAAATGTAATGTTGGAAATATTGATTGTTAGTAAATTGAAAATATACAGAAAAGTGGCTTAGGTTGAAAGGAAACTGGATTTCAACATGTGAAGGTAGGTAAAATGTTGCATTTATCATCTAAAATATACTCATATTTTCATGCTAAATTAATATTTAATATAAATTGGGGGGTTAATTGTTTAGGTGATATTTAGTTAAGTGCCATAGAAAAAGTTATATTTTGTATGTTTCTGAAAAGTTTAAAAAATTTCTGACAATACTATACTGTTCCAGCATATATTGCATTGTATTTCCAGTTTTTTAAAGTTCAAATACAAAATCTTAGATTTTAATCAAATGGAAAAAATTGGCATGATATGAAGTAATACTTTTTATAGGGCAGAAAGGCACACAGAGCTCATGTATTTGTCATTCCTTTAATTTCTGAGCTACTGTTTTGCTGTTGCTAACATGACTGAAAATGATAAATCAGAGCTTGCACTTGCTGGGCTCCAGCATTTCTTTTGCTCATATTTAGATTTTTGCAAACTCAGCTGAAACAAATTCATCTACTGTTGTAAGACTGTCTTACATCTATTTACTTTTGTAATTGGTTCATTGAAAAGACCCTATCTCTTAAAATAATAAAATGAAGTTTTAAATAGTTAAAATATTACAAGAAAATACTTTTTAACTGTGCAACCCCTTTGCGGAAATGTAGCTTCCATAACAAAGATCCTCCATCATATTAAAAATGTGTTCCAACTTTCATTGTGAAGACCTGTGAACAAAATGTCCCTCTCAAGAGGACAAAGTTGCTTTTCAGCGAGAGTGCAGATTATGTCATTCCTTTTCATTTGCTCAGTTTTCTCCAGCTTCACAGGAGGATAACCTACCTGTGATACAGTCTGTTAAACTGTGTCTAGTTTTTTGGAAGCAATAAATGGATTAATTTTGGGTTGCTGTTTGGTTTTCATGGAGGTTTGTGAACATAGCTGCTGGATGGACACAGATACACATCTGTTGTTCTCAATTTGAAAAATGTGTCCAGAAATGTATCCATTTATTTGAAACAGAGAGAAAACCCCTGCATTTCTTTTTCTCACAGTGGATTTCCTTAAGGTCTCCTGTCCCCATTTCTGCCACCCTTCTTTCTTGATGCTTGCACTTTACTCACTGTTTCTAGTGCTGCTGCCTTCACATAATTGCTTAAAAGTGTTAGTAGTGCTGCATGACTGTGGGGTACAGAAAGATGAGACTTGCTGAGGTCTGGCCAAGTCAGCAGTTTGACGTCTGCGATGCTGTAATAGTGGAAGTGCCCGTATGAAGCTCTTGCAGAAGGTATCAAAGGGACAGAGCAGGACTGCAATTTTGTAAATGTGACACAAATTTCTACTTATATATTAGATTTTCAAAAAGACCTAGTTAGAGTTCAGCTCTGTTCCTGATTACCACTGACTTCAGAAGGAAAGGTAAGGCAGAATTGTTTGTTGGAGATGTTGGTTTTTTGGTTTTGTTTTTTAATTCACTAATGTTTTTGTATTTTTAGTTGTGATTTGTCTCAGCCATCTGTCTGTTGTGTATATCATTCAACTGAAAGATGATAAAAGTTAGGTACACATACCAGATAAGTTGCTACAAGAATGCTGGCTGAACACTGTAGTTTGTCTTTTCTCTCACTACCAGCACTTAATAAGCTGATCATACTTTTCATTGTTTTAATATATATTGGCATGAATGACAGCGTTAATGTTGCTTGAATGAGGGCTGCTGGTGAACTTCCTAGCAGATTTACATGCAGAACCTTCAGTGACAAATTTAAGACTATGCATGAGGTAGCTGAGCCTGCCAAATGGCTGCTGAAAGGAGGCAGAAATACCTCTTGGTTTCCTGATTCTCAGGTGGTAACCAGACAAATCTTCAAATCAAGAGCACGTAAGGGAGAAAGAATAACCATACAGTTCAATTTTTACTGTAATTGAGAGATTAAACGGAAGATACAAAGGAAGAGGTAAATGAGATAGCAAATATGATATGTCATCACTGTTGAATGAGAACTCAGGAAAATATGATTATTTTTAAATTTACACCCACATTAACATCTCCAGAATCCATTGTTCTTGTGTTACTATAAAAGCTAAAAGCTTTTTTGAAACTCTAATTGTGTTATATGAGTCATGTAGGTAAAACAAAGAGAAGGTTGCTGGCTGGAAAAGCTCAGTCTCATTTATGAGATACATGTAGACAGAGTAGGAATACACAGCACAGTGAAGCCTGTCTGAATATCACAGTAGGTGGGGAGCTGAGCTCAGTAACTCATGGGGAATTGGTCCGCCCACGAGCATGGTCTGGTTTTCAAATGCTCTGTAGTTGGCATCAAGAAGGATGTCAGGCTTTAGGCAGTGATGGGCAGAATAGTGGTGTTCATCCTGGGGGCTTTCAGAGAAAGACCTGGTCATCAGTTTTGTTTGTTCTGAACTTGTCAAAATGGATAGTATTTGAGATGTCACAAAGGTAGGCCAAATTAAGACTTACTCACAAATCTAACTGGGATGAATAAAAGACAATCTGTAGGTGACCATTAAGTGGAATCTCAGGGGTTCTGGTTTTGATTTTTCCAACAGCTGCAAAGAGTATGGTTGTTATCTGACATCCAGGCAGATTGCCATTTTATGGCATTAAGGATACTGCCAGCTGCACTGGACGAAAGAATTCAGACCATGTGGTGTCAACTTAAAAAAAAAATATCATCTAAAGTTTCTCAGCATCATCAGCAGAGTGGCTTCTTCAGACGTGAAATCCTCTTACCTTCAATATATGTGCTGATGGTTCTGACTGTTTTAATCAGGATGTCTTTATGTTTAAGAAGAATAGCACATTCCTAGTAGATGCCAGATATATCCTCTCATAGCAGTTTTTCCTTCCTGTTATCCACATCAATCCTAAAATCTGTCTTTAATCCTCTTTATTCCTCTATCATTCCTACTTTTTCTGTGTTTGTGTGTAGATGTATTTAGCTTCTCATTTATGTTCATCTCTTAAATAGATATGCTTCAGCATGCTTGGAAAATGGTTATTCAGGAGGTTTTTGTTACCCTTCACATGAAAGGTGAAACAAAATTATCTTGAAAGGAGTCTAATATAAGCTGATTTTTTATGGAGCACACAGTGCTCAGTCCTGACAGAAAAGGCATGGTTGGGAACAGTGGCCAGGTTAGATGACCTCAGAGTGACGGCAGTCTCTGTGCTCAGCTGCCACTTGCAGAATAGCTGTTAGGTTGTACTGCAATGCACTCCAGAGTCTCCTACACACGCTGGGATTGTCTGGAGAGCGCTGCTGTTAACATCCACAGTACGCACCTGGAAGCCCTGGAAAACAATGTGAATGGTAGAAACTTGGTGTGTGCCTGCTTCTCAGCTTGTTACACAGTCAGAATATGTCACTAGACTGAAAGGGGGGGGAAAAAAGTAAAAAGTCCCTGTTGGACTGACTAGAGAAAAGGATTACTGCCTTCTTTTGTTTCTGAGTATTCCAGTATTAGATGATGATACTTGGAGCAGATTGTCCTCTGGTCCATTCCACTGAGGGCAGTAGCTAATGGCAGGTCTTTTGCACAGGGGCTGTCCTTCCTGAGCTGCTTTGCTGAAGAGAATGGCTTCTGAAAAGTAAACTTAAAAATTTCCCTCATCAAAAATAATGAGAACTGACTTTCAACAGTACTTTTCATTACAAAAATCATGTATACTATACCATACTTGTGAGTTTTTCAATTAATTGAGGTGAAATTGGGGAGGAAAAAGTGGTCTTCAAATACAAGATTTTGAAATAACATTATAAATGAGTTTAACTCAGAGCAGTACTCTTACTTGAAAGCAGTCTGAATGCAGAAGAGGTGTTGTAGTAAGTACTGCAATTCTGATGCAAAAATAATATCAAATGATACTTTCTGGGTGAAGTTTAGCCCAACATTAACTAGAAAGACATGACTGTAATCTGCAGAATCTAGTTATAAATAACGCAGGTCACAGAGGAAGGAGGATAGCTTTCTTCATATGTTAGAATAAAGTGGTTCTGGGACTCGTAAGCTTGCCTACATGTTTTCTCATAAAAATATCCTGACAACTCACAGCAATATATTGCTTATATGGGATGGATAAGGATCTGGGGTTAAAACTGAATTTCGGAGTCTGTAAAAATTTTTCTAAATAAATAAGGTGAGGCAAGGCAATTGTGGAACCATAATCCAGCAAGGACTCAGAAAGGACTACCAGGCAGCTCTAACAAGTACATTGAAGATTCAGGCTTGGACAGGTAATCCAAATCTGTATGTTTTGGGTGATAGTACTTGCAAGAGGTAAAAATTATGCCTTTTCTGTGGCATAGAACTGGCAACTTGTACTGTGAAGTCTCACTGTAGAGCTTGAACAGAATAATATCCACATTTTTGACCTCTCTGCCTGAAGCCTGGGAAAGAACAAAAGATGAACCTCATGCAAGTGAGGCTGTAGCATCCCTGTCATTGAAGACAAGGCTGACAAACTGCTGTCAGGAATGGTCCATGTATAGCTGATTCAAACTGAGCAGCATCATGGATTGGATGATGTCTGTAAGTCCTTCTTAGCCTGGCCTCCTTCCCTTGCATTTCTATAGCTGCAAAAGCACATTCAGAAAAGTGGCAAAGCAGACTTAGAGACTGCAAGTGGAAGGAAGATTTAATCAAATCAAAATATTTTCTGAACCCCAGAGGAATTTGGTATAACACTGAACTTTTGAAAGCAAGCCATACTCAAAGACATAACTTAAAATTATCTTTGGTGTAGCTTCTGTAGTTGACATATGTATAACTTAGATGTAATGGTAAATCATACACACACTTCTTGGAGTTCAAGCCACTCTTTCTTAGGAGTAATGGAATGTTTGATCCTTGGTCCTTTCTGGGTGCACGAGCTAATGGCAGAAGTGTTTGTACTTGTTTTAGTGAAAATTACTGACTAGTAGGACCTAATTACAGAGTCTGTGTTGCTTCTTAACAGTTGTCAACATACTTAAAGGAATGAACAACTCTTTGAATGCTTTTAGCTGACAAATGCATGTTGTGCTCAAGCATCACAAAAACCCCTGGGGAGATGCAGCAAGCAGAGGAGGCGAACACAAGAAGATCCAGTTCTAATACGGCAAATGGGAAGTTGAAAGTAATTCTCAACTAAGCAATGCTCAAAGTATTGTTTTATCAATGTCTTGTGCAGTCGTGATCCCAGTCTACTTCTAGAATATTAAGAGTCCAAACTTTTGGGCCAACTAGAGATCAAAATGCAGTTTGCTAGACAACTCGAGCAACTACCGTGTTTAATCCTGTTCTAAACTGAACTTTCTGACCAGTCACAGAAGTTCCTGACCAAAAAAGGACAGAAAAAGGAAGAAAATACCTTTTAAGATTTGTAATACGTCTTATCATTTTTCAGTGCTGCTGTTGTGGCTTAACCCCAGTAGGCATTGAACCCCACACAGCCACTCCCTCCCTCCCCCTTGCTGGGATGGGGGAGAGAATTGGAAAGATAGAAGTGTGAAAACTCACGGGTTAAGAAAAGTAATTTTCATAGGTAAAGCAAAAGCTGCACCAACAAGCAAAGCAAAACCAGGGATTCATTCACTACTTCCCATGGACAGGCAGATGTTCAACTATTCCCAGAAAAGCAGGGCTACATCATGCATGATCATTTCTTGGGAAGACAAATGCCATCACTCCACATGCCTCTCCTTCCTCCTTCTTCCCCACAGATTTAATTGCTGACCACGACATCACTTGGTCTGTACTGTGTCCCCTCAAAACCACTTTTGCACCTCCATCCTCCTCGCTGGCCTCGATGCTGTGTGACACTGTTCGGCAATAACTTAAATAACCATGTGTTTTCGACACGATATTGGTCACAAATCCAAAATCTTGCACTAGCTACTATGAAGAAAATTACCTCTATCCTCTTCTATTCAGTCATTTATATTTTAAGTCTCTGTATATCTAATATGAGTACAAAAAGACACTCTTATGTGCTTTCCATTTACTGGTCTGTTTTTCAGTATCCAGAAGCCCCCTGGCCTACCAGCTAAACAACACAAAACACTTCCTTTAAAGAAAAGGTTAAGGAAATTTGGTACAGAATTCTCCAAATAATACAAGGTCTTCAACTTTTCAATGAAATAATAGCAAAAGAATCAAAAAGCTTTTAGAGAAATTGCTTGTCTGCTGCAGAAAGAGCTCTAATTTGGTAGGAATTGATGATGGCATGCCTGTCTGAGAGTCCATCTGTGCCACAGAAAGCACCAGGAGTTTTGTCAGGCTGATCCCTACAGAATTTTATTGCTATGAAGAAAACACAAACAGATGAATCCTAGTTACCAGTGTTATGGAATGACTTTGAACAATAGTAATGAAATCCAGCTTTTTACTGCAGATTTATTTTTTTAAAAGAACATGACATATGGGAAATATTACTTTATCCAACATTGAGACAAGCACTAGAATTTCTGTGTAAAATAGTTACAGGATGGGGTTTTTTCTATTTGCTTTTTTTGGAGGAAATGTTCATATTTCTTGTGAGATTTAACGTTCTTATGGATTTTTTCTTCCTACATGGTAATCTGCAGAAAATATATGGAAAATTTTGCTCTCTCTCCATAAACCTTCAATTGTGTGGAGTGTCATACAAATGAAACCACACTATAAACAAATTGAGCTGTGAGGACCATGCTCAAGTAGTCAAGGACCATGCTCAAGTTTGAGTGGAGGGAGGTCAAGCAGCCAGAATTACTGCAGTTGTACTTTCCCTGGTCAGGAGAATTAAGCCTTGGGAAGATCACCACCACAGCAGGGTGGGCACCAAGCAGTGAGATGACCATATTCCATGGAGAGGTGTAATAACACGTTAGGAGCTTCACGAAGGAGCACAGGCTCATGGAGAGTAAAGTTCAGCCTTGTAAGAAATGCACTGTGGACTCAATGCACTAAGGGACAGGAGTGGCTTCCCAAGCACAGAACAAGGCTTTGCTCCTGCACCAGTGAGAATTTAACACTTCTTACTGATGTTACAGAGCTGAAGGAAAGCCAGTCAGGCAGGTGTCAGTGTTCAGTATGCAGCTCTCTAAAGAAAACACTGACTGGTGGGGATAGAGGTCAGTGCAAGACATCTCCCTGTAAGCTGCATTTAGATGCCTTTAGGCACTTTGAAATCCCACTCGGATCTTCTATGGAATCTGTATTTTCATTCAAGGAACAGAACAGGAGCTGTGCTCTGTCCTTACAGAAATGTAAAGTCATTCCCCACTTCATATTGATGAAAGGTTTTTATTCAGCATTTGAGTGATTTGATGTTCTGTCTTTGCTATTTATTCTCTGTAATGGAGGACAGGCAATACTTAGCTAATTGTCAGGAGTCTCCCATGAGAAGTGTATTGGACTGAAATAGTCTTCTCTTGCTGAAGGTGGGTCACTATGCAGTAAATAACACAGCTGAGCCTGCCAGCATCAGATGCCAAAGCACTTTGGGAGGAAGCGATCCTTTTAAGAACTTTTTTTATATATTATCTAGAGAATGAAACCAGAATATACCAAATTTCAGCAGAATACTGTACATACAGAGTAATATACCCTCTTGAACTTTTCATTGATGATCCTGGATCTTCTACATTCATAGCAAGTGTATTAGCTTTTTTATGTGTTAAAAGAAAATAAAATTAGGAACATTTTTCTTCAGTTGAGCTAAATATCATCTATCACTGTGTTTTGAAATGTGCTTCACTCACCTGCTGTGCACTCAGTGTACACTTAGAGCAATTGCTTTCTTAAACTTGTTTTTAGAAATAGAGAAAATCTGTTTTCAGGATGTTAATTGTCCTTATGGGTATGCAAAGCACTGAGCCAGCCAATCTGTTAAAAAGGTTGTGCATACATGTAGAATTAGACTGTTAGCACTTTTTGAATACTGAAAGCTGAATGACCTGAACTTAATTTCCTGAAAATAGAAGACATATGTATTCAAAAATGCTTTGTTAAGTCAGCGCGTGATGCTAATGATGTAGATGATGTAACAGAAAGGAAAGAGAAATATCTTCATTGCTTTTGAGGAAAGTCCATTTTTTTTTTTTTCATATCCACTAAAAAATTCAATTTTTATTGGACTGTTAGCTTTCTACCTGAATTAACTATCTTCCTGTAGGAAATGTTTTTTCAAGTGTAAAAGAAAGCATGGATGAAATCCTAGAACAAATTAAGCATGTTCTTTTTTCAGACAGAAAAAATTGTCTCCATTGATCTAAACTTTTTAAATAGGATGATGTAAAATAGGATTCATTACAAGATTTAAGAAGAAAATACTAAAGTACTTATATACATATTGTTCATGGTTCAAGAGAAATCAGCTGAGTAGCCACCTAATTTGGAAGTAGTTCAGATGTTTGACTGAAAGCTCCCTAGGTCCTTTAGCCCTACTCTGTAGGTGTATTGGACAGCCCTGATGTGAAGAATTAAAATCAAACCTCACTGAAGTCTGGCAGCAGTCCAGCAGTTTAGCAGAGGAATGGCCATTTCTCCAGAAGAGCCTGATCCATCAGACGTGCTGTAGTCGCAGCTAGGGCACACTGCCAGGGTGAGTTTCACAGAACAAACCTGCAGCCCCATCAGCTTTACATCGGAGGAAGGAAGGCAGGTCCTAGAGCCAGTTGTGTATATTGTAGCAGCTTTCTGGAGAAAATGGGGTACTGGGGTGGCGGGGCAAGTCCATGGCTCCAAGGACTGCACCTTAACTGGTGGTGTCTACTTCATACCTCTGCTTTTGCCTCTTTGCCACATACCACAGGATACCCAAAGCTCGTGGAGGGGAGTTGCCAAGCAAACGCGACTTTGTAGCCTAATAGCTGGAAACACACACATCCATGAATTTGCATTTTCCTTTCTTTGGTGCTTGTGATAAGCATCATGCTTCCATGAAAATAGCATTACACATGCTGGAAACAGGCAGCTGCTAGAGCATGTTCTTGTGAGAGCATAGTATCAACCTGTCTCCTGCCTGGATATGGATGGCTGAGCTCAGGTGTTTCTCAGTGAATGAACAATATGTGAGAGATATTTGGCACCTGATCAGTAATGCTCTGTACAAGAGAGCTTACAGAGAAATTTCGGACACGTACAGCAGATGTTGTGTCATAATACAGAAACTCCTATAATTGCCAAGTCCATTTTGGATGGGGTCACAGCTTCTTCTGGTTTTCTTATTACTCTGAGATCTTTAGCACGGTAGTGAAATAACACTTCTCTTTTCAGTGTTCTGTTTCCTGTGGAAAAGGTTTGAAGTTTCGTGATGTGCATTGTATTAACAGCTTCCAAGAAAAAATAGAAGAAGATAAGTGCAGACATTTGAAAAAACCACGAACATACAAAATATGTAGAGCTGGAAGATGTCCTTCTTGGAAGGCCAGTAGATGGAAAGAGGTATGTAAAAGCTGCCATAATTATGTTCTCCATGAGAATACGAGACAAGATCATATTCATGACATACTGCTTCAGTGGAAATAATTGTCAGTACACACATTGCAATGAAATCTACAAAATAGCGAGTATTTAATTGTATTTTCTTTCTCTTTCTTTTAAGAGTAATGAATAATAAATGTCTGTGAAAACTGAAAGTATTTGCTAATCTGAATTTTGTGCTGAGTAGGTACTTAGGACTTCCATCATCTTACCTTGTAAATTAATAGTAAATTTTTAAAGTTTACTTCTTCCCTTCTGCGATGATTTCAGTAGTATCACTGTATTTGCTGTCTTAGTCTAAATAGTGAAATGAAGCCAGGTTTGTGGGAAAAGGACAAGAAAAAGGGCTTGTGGGCTTGTGGCCTTTTCCCTGGTTTGGTCTTATAAAACATCTCTCACCTTGTTGTAAAATTGTGTGTAACTGAGCACATTGCAATATTTCTCATTTCACTCACTCTTTCAACTTGCCATTCCCCACACTGGTACAGACACGGTACCACTCTCCACATTTTGGCCACACTTGATAGAACAATATGAACTTTATGATTGAGCTTGGGCTTTTAGGTAGGCTTTGGGACATAATTGTGCTTCTGCCTAGGGTAAAAGGGCGCTGTTTATCTCTGCAGGCATCAGTGGTATAGTGGAATTCCTTTGGCCAGGAAGAAGGAAAGGAGGCATTTGGCATTTAAGCTCTTCAGGGTTCAAAATCCTTAGTACTACTTGCAAAACATAGTGTCCTCAGAATATTACACCTTTTGCAAGATTTTCTAACCTGAAACACTGAGACTTTTTTCTCTTTGATTGTAATATATGCATTTTAAACCAACAGACAAGATTTTCAGTTTCTAATAAAGACAAGATGTAAACTCAGAGCTTCAACTGTTGATCTTGCAAAAATGTAAACTTTTGCTTTGCATATGCCTATAGTGCTTGTCCCTACTGTGAATTAAGGTAAGCAGAGAGCTCAGTTAGGTAGCTCAGATGCAATTATTTTCTGTGTTTTTAAAACGTTTTAATTGTAGTTTTGCATTTTCAACATAAATTTCTTCAGGTATTGTACTCGTATCACAAGGGTTGTGAAGTATATTTTAAATAATATCCTAAGAACTTCTAATGGCAACTATACTCCCTTCCGAGGCCTGTCTCGTTTCACACTGACACAACTAATTTTCATCAATTTTAGTGTTCTGTATCCTGTGGAGTGGGGATTCAGCAAAGGGACCTCTCCTGTCAGGTGACAGGCCTGGGGCGAGTGAGTGATGCGATGTGCAGCCGTGACCTGCGCCCCACTAGCACGAGGCACTGCCAGCTGCCCCCCTGCCTCCCCTACCAGTGGCTGGCACATGAATGGGAAAATGTAAGTAAGGTTTTCAACTTGTATCACTTAATTGTGTTATGTGATACTGCATAATAAGTTCGGGTTTTTCTGTTCTTTTTTCTTTTTTCTTTTTTTTTCTCCACATTTGAATGCGTTTCTAGTAGCTGTTATGCTGCAAAACTTAAAAAGTGACAAAAAATGTCAAAGACTTTATTTATACTCTCTGTTTATAGTCTCTACAGGATTTGCTTATCTATTGTAGACGAAAAGCTCTGGTGGAGCTCTGAGCAGGTACCTATTGATAGGACTGTCTCTACATACTTCTCTACGTAGTGCATAAGCTATTTAATAAATCCTTATTATAAAATATTTTAAAAAGCAACTTTTTAAGAACAGAAATGCAAAAGAAATTTCATGTGGAAGTAAACATCTTGGAGGTAAAATCTTTGGACAGCAGTGTTTATAAGAAGTTCTGTGTGGAAGATTTAAAGTATCTTGAAAACTTGAAGCATCTTTTCTTATTAAAGAAAAGATAAGAAGTGAAATAAATCTCATTATTCTCCTACCAAACAGGAAGCAAGATAAGAAAATAAAACTCAGCATTCTCTTACCAAATATGCTTTTTCATATTTAAGAAAATGTACAGGTACCTTCAGGAGAGAGCTGTCATTTCTAAAGGTGTGATTACTATTCTCTACATGCTAAAAATTTAGTAACTTTTTTTATTTATGCAAACGTATGAAGATGAGGAAGAGAGAAAAACCAAAAATTACGTATAATACCTGAAATGGTGTGCACAAGAGCCAGTCTCTAACATTAAACAAAAAGCCATTTTATGCATTTTTGTTATATTAATAATCTGCCATGCTAAATTTCCTAGGGCAACCCCCCTTGAATATGAAGACTCTAAAGTCTCAGGGACAGAGTGCTAGAGAAGTGACAACTGTTAATATGTAAAACATTGGCTGGTGCTCTGCAGAACCTGGATTATATTAATGCAGTTCAGATATACATATTCCTCTGTTAAGCTATATTGAGGGAAAGCGGACAAATACATATTTCTTTCAAGTGTTCTTATATGTAGCTGCCAAAATCAGGAATTAGTGGAAGTGGCTCAGAATGTGCTTTTAGCAAAAATATACACTTTCAAAGAATGAGGGTGAATTTTCCTTTACCCGCAAACATTTGTGTATTCCAGCTGGGTATTTGGAGCTCTCCACTACAAACACATTGTGTTTCACTACTACATCTCCAGCTACTTCATGCCTTCTTCTGAATGTATATTGTTGTTTTCTTGAAATTCCTGTGTTCTGTTCCCTTCTCTCACCACATTCATACACAGCACTGTACATGAGTATTAATAGATGTGGATGTCCTCCACCAAACCCGTAATGTTTTGCCCAGCTGTCTTAGCTCTGGGTGCTTGTGTGATTTCCTCGCCTCACCAATCAAAACACAGCAGAAATATATCCAGATCTAACATTTCTTCAGTTTTCAGCCAATAGTCTGGGTGAAGCGTTTTTATCCTAGGGAGAGAAATGCCTACAAGGTTAAGGTATAAAGCATCATGAAAAGAATTCTTCTGCCTGTCCCCATTACCTTGTGACTGGAATATGCTCTATATGCCTAATGTTCTGAGCTGCTCCATGGCGTTAAAAGTTCGCTTAGTTCAGGTACCCATAGCTGGAGACATGCTGTTGATATATATTACTTAACCTGTATATGTGTTACTTAACCTATATATTACTTAACCTCCACTTTTCTGGATTCTGGTGGCAGCAAGGTTCTTATCCTGTCCTGGCAGAGCTGTGATGGCTCACCATTCCACCAGCTTGCCATGGGAAGAGGTCTGAGGACCTTCAGGGCAAAGGCACAGGCTCAACAACTTCTGCTGCTCAAAGCTGGCACTGGCACTGTCTTGATTAAGAGGCAGTTTTCTCTCCCTATCCCACCTTTCCCTCTCCCTCTTCATTTCTCTCTCTCCCTCCCTCTTGTTTTGTTTTGTTTTCAAGACCAGCTTATTCCCTTCCTGTAAGGAATTCCTTTCTTTTCTGTCTCTTCCCTTTTCATGTAGAAGGGCTTTTACACTCAACCTATCATCCTGGCTTGACATTTTAATTTTCTCCTCTATGTCACCCAACAGTTACAGTGTCATGTTATTGTATGTCATTATTTTTTTCAGCTGATTAGAGGTACCTGAACTTTGAAAAAAAAGTAAAGGACTCTGATTCAGTGAATAATTTAGTCTGACAGTGATAGCAGATGTCAAAAGGTATTGCTGTTTGGGTTTTACTGGTGTGTGGCAATCAGTAGGTAACTTCATTCCATAAATGGCTAGTTAAATTGGGATTGATTTTCTCACTTTTAGTGCTCAGCATCATCTAGAAGAAAGGAAATATACCGGAAAGTTAAATGTGTGAATGAAAACCAGCTCCAAGTGGATGAAAGCTTCTGTGATCCTGCCACAAAGCCTCCATCATCCAAAACCTGTAGGGTATCTCCTTCTAAATATGTTGTGCTCACACGAGAACTGTCACAGGTACACTAATTATGCTGCTTACCCATCTTTTATATATCTTTACATCTAAGAATTTTATATTTCTGTAAAATGTACTTTATGTATGTGGAGAAAAGAAAATGTATTTGTGTTTGAACATGGCTGTCTAAACTTTCTCGGCATTGACCCTCCAAGTCAGCCACAATTTATTGTAGAGGCTGTTATCAGTCCTTTGTTAAGCCCCTAGGACCCATGATCACCAACTAGAGGAGCGCTGTCCCTACCACAGGACTCCTTTGCTGGTTCCCAGGAAACTCTTGCAAGCTGACCTTGCTGAAGTAACCAAATAGCTTTTCCTTGATTTCAGTGAAGTCAATGATCAGTGCTTTGTTTCCCTTGCACCTCTGCACTACCTGTGTGTGCATGTCGATGCATGTATCACAGCTGAGAGGGAATGACTCTGGAACCTCTGAGGAAAGGGCACCATGGGGCTTTGTGGGTCCTTGCATGTGTAACTATTGCAGACCTTCACTTCAGTGCACTGATGTTCCAGCCCAGGCTGGCACGTCTCCAATGACAGGCTTTTGCTAGAGCAAGGATCAGGGCTGACTTACCTGTTATGCAATTCTGCAGAAATTTCACAGAAATTTTCACAGAAATAATGTCTGTGCTTGGGGATTTTATTTTAGTGCTCGGCAAGCTGTGGGTTTGGTTACCAGCAGAGCATCACGTACTGTGTTGGAATCCATTCTGTTCAAAGTTGGCACGTCCGTGGCCTTCGGACTGTAGCATACCGAGAATGCCCGGTAGAGCCATCCCCGAACATTTATAAATGTAATGTCAAAGGATGTTCACAAGCAGCCACATGGACAGTGGGGAAGTGGACCAAAGTGAGTACAGATGGGCAAGCTCATTTTTTACAGCTGTCTCTAGCATAAACAAATGCCAAGAATAATTTGCTGACATAATGATGTTAATTATTTGCTTCTTTCTAAACTAACTTTTAATGGCTATCTATGTGTAGTGCTCAGCATCTTGTGGAGTGGGAATGAAGGAGAGAACAGTGGAGTGTATTACTGAAAATGGCTTACCCAGTGACTTGTGCCTGCCACGTTTAAAACCAGATGCCAGAAAGATCTGCCGCGAGAAAGAATGTAAGTGACAGCTGTGATTTTATGCAGTTAATGTATTCCCAGGTTACTTATATTAAACCTATAAATATATTTGGAGAGCAATTTTGCAAAATTAAGTCCTAAAACTAAGCTCTGTTCCTGAAATATTAATATGATTTAATCATTCATTTTGAAGGTGAAATTCTTACCACCTGCAAAGATATGCAGATTAAAAAAGGGATTAGAAAGGATGGTGAATACCTACTTAACGTTAAGGGAAGGATGATAAAGGTACTGTTAATATTTATGAGTTTTTATGAGTACATATTTTTATGAAATAACACTTTTCTAATAAAAATTTTGCTAAAGGGTTGCATTTTCTCTTCCAGGTTTATTGCTCAGGCATGCACTTAGAGAATCCCAAAGAATATTTGACATTGGTAAAAGGTGAAGCCGACAACTTTTCTGAAGTATATGGATTCAGGTACAAAAGTGGTTTTGTAACTTCATGAAGTGCATTTATTCCTTCCAAAATAAAAGAATAAAATAATGCTTCCTTTTTGTCAGAAAGATGAGTAGGAGTTTTTTTCCTTGATTTTCTGTTTTAAATATCCAGGCATGTGAGCACACATATAGAAATGCGGATACTTCCAGGCTGAAATTATGTTAGTTGCTCTAAATGCTTATAATTTTTGTCTGTCTTGACTTTGGTAGAAATGGCTTTGATCCACATTAGTGTTTTAGTTGAGCCAAGATTAAAAGCTGTGCTTCTTGTTCAGTAAAGGTTGTTTAATATTTTTATGTGGCAGAGTGCAATACACTTATTTTTCACTAAGATATTATGTTAAGGAAAATCTCAAAAAGAAAACTAAATCTTTGCTGTTCTTTAGGTTGCAGAATCCATATGAATGTCCTTTCAATGGAAGCAGAAGGCAAGACTGTGCCTGTCAAAATGATTACCTTGCAGCTGGCTTCACAGTTTTTAGCAAAATAAGATTTGATGTAGCTTCCATGCAAATCAAAAGTAAGCATTTTGTCAGTTTTAGCCAATTTGAGCATTCTGTTGAAATTGTGTGTGGTCACAAGTACCAAATTACTATTTTGAGCTGCTTACAGATCCAGCTGTGCCCTCTTGGGGCAAAAACCCCCTTATTTAATTTAAAGATTCAATGGCAATTAAAAAGAACAAAAAAAAAGAAAAAAACCCAACAAAAAACATCACCACCAATAACAACAACAACAACAAAAAAAACCAACCAAAAGAACCCCCCCAAAAAAACCACAACAAACAAACAAAAAAAAACCAACCCACCACTGCTTACCTTGTTTGTTTGTCCCAAGTGGCATGAATCTGAAAGATTCATATTTTATATGTGAACTTCCTTCATTTTCTAAGCTTTTGTTCCCATTATTTCATTTTCTTTTAGTCCACGGCTTATTTTTCTTGTGGAAGTCTTCCTTTCTATGCTCTGTTTAGTCCCTTCTCAGACCTTGGCAGACACTAAATAAAAGGACAGGGAATCTTGCAGTGCTTTCAAGCCCCTGCCTGAAGCTGGCAAATTGGCCAACAACCAGCTCACTTGGCACGGTGTCAAGGTGCACATCCATCTTCCCTCTAGGCCGCTCAGGTCTCAGAGAAAAATCTGGGCTTGTAGGTTGGACTAGTGGTGCAGTAACCAAAATTCAAACCATAGTTTCTCAAATCAAAACACACAGCCTCTCCTTCCAAACAAACAACAAACAAAAAAAACCCATCCAAAGCAAACAATAAAATACCCATGTTCACACTTTTCACACTGTTTTCCCCTGGACTTCAAATGCAGCAGTTTGTGCTGAGTAATTTTCTGTTTTCTAGCCACAGATTTTCTTTTTGCTCAGACTATTCTTGGAAGAGCAGTACCATTTGCTACAGCTGGAGATTGCTACAGTGCAGCGAGATGTCCACAGGTATTTATGATTTCTTACCCCCTTGAAATATTTACATAAGAGGGGAAAAAAAATACATGTGACTTGTTTAGATCTGTAAGGTTTTAAACCAATCTCCTATTCTGTGTAGCCAGTGTACAACATTAATAAGTATTCTTTTCTTACTCTCTTCTCTCCTGTTCCACCATCCATCCGTTATAGTTTCTCCCTTGAATTGTTTACTACACCCTTTCCCTGTAGGCTCCATGTATGCATATCCAACTTTCTATGTGTTTCAGGTATTGCTCTGCCTCCCTCTGGATGTGATATATCCTTTGTTTCCCCTAACGCTTTCTCATTCTTTGCTCTCCTCTAGTGACTTTTCTATAATCCTGCATAATTTTCCTTATCTTTTTCTCTGTTTCTCTCCTGACACTTCACGTCTTTGAAGAATACTAGAGGAAATTGATCTTGTTTAGCAGTATACTTTAAAATTTCTACAGGCACTGTTGTGTCTACATTGGTGTTTTAGTTGTATTGGGTGGTGCTTTTTAGGTTAATCTCTGTTGTCCCAGTTTGCTGTTTGTTGGTTCACATCATAGAGTAGTTTTGAAAGACATGAACCCGATGCCTTCTGGATGAAGCTAAATCCAACAATGAGCTTCAGAGCAAGGATCTTAATACACTCTATTGCTAGTGAGGATTCAGTCCTTGGGACTAGGGGAAAGCTGGTCCAAAATAAATCCCTGATTTGTGCACAGTCTACAGACATTGGGCTCCCTGACCCAATTTTTACTTTGCAGGTCTGCTTATACTGTGGTGTCCTTCTTGATGATACAGACATAGCTCTAGTCTGAACTAGTCAACCTTTGGAGCCCATTGGCAAAAATAGGATTCCTTAGAAAACTCTTCAGCTTATCTTACTGTATTAGACAATTTAGGATGAGGCCAACTGTCCTCTGGAAGTGAATTTTCACTGATTATAAAGGATTTAAGACTGACTGGCTCACACTTGCTTGGAAGTGAATCCCTCTTACCCATCTCTCCTGGTTGCCTAAGCTTAAGACCAGCTATGTGGGTGGACACAGCCAAGGGCAGCTAGAGACAATTCATGTGCAATTTATGTACAAAGGTTTGGCAGGTTTATGCCTAGGTTTGGCAGGTTTATGCCTAGGTTTATGCCTAGGTTTATGCCTAGGTTTATGCCTAGGTTTGGCAGACTTAAACCCCTGACAAGAAAACAGTTGAAGTTCATCGCAGTATTGGATGCCTTCAACCTGCAAACTTTTTGGGTGAAGTACAATACAAATCTCTTTGCCATGTGTAGATTCTGTTGGGAGGTCATTCTGCTTACATGGCTTGGCACTGACACATTTCCATCTAAAAGTTTTGACTGAAGCTAACACTTATGATGCAGTTGAAAAGCTTCCACTCCTGTACTTTCAGTCCTTCAAATCTGTTCCTGGCCTTGCATACGCTGCATGATATGTCAGACAGCTCTTGATCTGCCATTGTAATTGTAATAGCACTTTTCATTTATTTTTGTAAAATGGTATCACTGTGAAAGAAGTTACTCTGGGCCTGTTAATTGTGGAATACATTACACACCATTTCTATGAATTTCCTCCTTCATTAAATGGAAGTCTTCCACTTTGTGGATACTTGAAGGACAACCTACCCTATCCATGTGGGTTTTTGTTAGCTCATTCTGAGTTACATTGGTGCTATAAGCACAGCAACTATACATAGAAGCGCTCTCAAAATAAATCTGCCATACTGAGCAATATAACTGAATTCTTACGAAGGAATTTAAGAGAGTCATTGTAATAAAGGCTATATATATATTTTTTTATATGTATGATATTATTAAGCAGTAAAACATAGAAGCTACCATTTGCAATAAAAAATTACTAGGTCTGAATACAGGAATTCAGGCTTTCAGTGAATAATGCAGAGGTGTTCAGTTTTCTGATTGTAGTGCTGCCTCAACTAATCATTAGGCTCTTTGTGGAGATAGTACTTTTGTAACATATTGTACTTATTATTGTACATATTAAATGCAATTTAATAATTTTCTGTATCCCAGTTTGTTTACCAAGGTAGTGCAATTTGTTACTTTTAATATATTTCCTATTCTCATAGGAACTGACTGAAGCTAGTTTTCAGAGTCTGTATTTGTGTATGCAAATGTTTTAGAATCAATAGCTTCTATATCTGTTGTGAATAGTTTGCATTGCAAAACATTCCACTTAAGAATATAGTTATTTATTTCAACATCTGCTTCTGTTCTTGTTCAGGTATGTTATTTGTTATACTGATAAAGCCATGGAAGATGATAAGATCATGATGCTTAGACAGTGTGCAAAAATTTGAAAATTAGATGTCTAAGAAGTGATTTATCTTTACAGACAACAGTATGTTCTAATCAAGTTATTTCCAAAAAATTCAGAAACCTTTAGAAAAAAATAGTCTTTCAAGAAAACCAGCTTCATTCTTGCCTTTTGCAAGAATGTACTTTTTGTAAATTAAAATTTCATATATAGAAGTGCAAAAATAATTTCAATTGTCTGAAGTTAGTTTTGTCTTCATACTCAGATGCTACGGGTCAGCTGATGTACAGGTGGTGCTTATTGCAGAATAACTTGGGTTCATGTCTTGAATGTCCATAGAAGGGGCATAATGCAGCATAGCCAGCCCATATTTTGTATACAACTTTGAGTACTTAATGTTTAGACATATCCTGAGCAATATGTGCAAATATGCCAATGTAAAGTCTTTTAGTGTTTTGAACTCCATTTATCAGCTCTGTATTTTCCTTTTCTCTTTTCCTTTTCCCTGTTTTTTTGTTTTATTTTGTTTTGTTTTGTTGTGTTTTGTTTTGTTTTGTTGTGTTTTGTTTTGTTTTGTTGTGTTTTGTTTTGTTTTGTTGTGTTTTGTTTTGTTTTGTTGTGTTTTGTTTTGTTTTGTTGTGTTTTGTTTTGTTTTGTTGTGTTTTGTTTTGTTTTGTTGTGTTTTGTTTTGTTTTGTTGTGTTTTGTTTTGTTTTGTTATGTTTTGTTTTGGTTTTTTTCCCCTAGGGACAGTTCAGCATTAACTTGGCTGGCACAGGTCTGAGATTATCCAGTACAGTGAGGTGGATTGCTCAGGGCAACTATGCAACTGCTGACATACACAAATCCCACGTGAGTCTATGCTGTTTTCCTCTACCTGCACTTACGGCTTCGACAACAGGCACAAGTGTTGACTGTAGTGAAAGCTACAGTGATTTTTGTGAATCAAAAATAGCATTCAAGGTCTCACCCACTTAATTTTTCTTCAGCTATGTTTAATCACACTGTCCAGTATCTAATTCAGACCAACACTGCCTGCCTACCCTTAACTGATTTTAAGAGGCTATTGTTATATTAATCGGGTTTATTAGATATTTTGAACATGATTTAAAAAAAACCCAAACACAACACCCAACCCACCACATTTTGTTCAAGATCATCCTACTACAGATGAGCCTTTTTGTTGCTTACCTCCAACTTTATTAATGTGGAAAACCAAAAGACCAGTTAAAAAAGAACAGTAAGTGTTCACGGTTTAGGACAACATTGGGTGGTAAGCCTGGGAACAAGGTGTAGAGCAGTAGTGGTTAAGGATCTCTGTTCCTGTTCTGCTAATGCTGCTGTCTCTTGATTTAGTGTTTCTAGGTATGATTTGGAAAAAGGTCTGTTGGGTGCAAACCTTGAGAAGCCTTTTGTGCAACTGTGATTTCAATTGCTTTTCTTGATTGACTCTTCTCTTTGTCTAATTCCCAGGATGGTACTAAAATATATGGAAGATGTGGAGGATTTTGTGGAAAATGTGTTCCGAACACAATTCTTGGTCTCCAGCTTCAAATACAGTGAGAGCTCTGATGTACTAAGAGCATCAAAGCAGGGACATTTGCCATTTAGGGTCAAATCATAGGTGCTCTGTATATATATTTTTTAATTTTTTCATGTCTGTAGTGCTCATTACTGTAACGCTCACTAATAAGAATTCCTGTTTTCTTCAGGATTTACTCAAGGTTGTATTATCTGTTTGTAGGCTAGCAAGTGCCTAAATCACAATCAGAAACCTTCAGGTTTTAAAGGAGAGGCATTTATTCGAAGTACAGTATATATTAGCAAGCAAATTGCACTGAGATTACTACCATGGGTAACACTCTAAATTTTGCCATAATTGTAATTCTTTACCTGCAACTAATCAGTATAATTCTTTACACAGTATTCAGTAAAATTTATATTCTATTGGTCTTTTTGATCAATTGTGCTAAAATATAGAAAAGAAAGCTTTATTCTTATATAAAGAAGGCAGGTAATCATTTCAAATACTTCCAATTTTGTGCAAACCTGTAGGGATTGTCTGTCAATAACTTACAGCAGGAAAGTACATAACCAAAATGTTTGAGATAGTTTTATAGATCTGTGTGTTTCTCTGTCAGTGAAAGCATTTTTCCCCATCCCTTTCATTATATTCTTTGTGGTGCTCAAATCCTAGCAGTAATACTGAGAAGTGTGGTTTAATGTCTATAGTCTCTGTAGCACACGTTAAACATCAGGTCTTAGGTTTGCTGTGGTTACAGGAAAAGAAAATAAGGAAACAAATTGCTTTGAAAACTGATTTTAAGTCCCTGCCTCTCATCCAAGTATACTGTGAAAGCAGTGTATTCTGTTTTCCCTAGGACCTTGCGTATAATTGCACAAATATGTATTTGCTTAAATACTTTCCATATCCACCTTACTTCTTTACCCTGGCCAATGGCACTTAGTAAAGGCTGTAGTGTGCATCCTTCACAGTCCAATTCAGCATAATTTTCAATAACCTTAGTGAAAAATCTGGACAGAGGCAGCATCAAGACCCACAGGGGTTTTGGTGTCCATCTTTGACTCAGTTTGATTTTTCAATGTTTGTAAATACAGTTCTAACATCTGCTATTTTGAATTGCTTCTTCAAGAAAAGTGTATGAAAGAGTTACAAAGTTTTAAAAATGACCTAGCTCTTTGATTTATTGGTTTTTATTACTTTACAGTCCAGAACTGTAGAAATATATGGATATACAGATAATGCAATTTAGGGCAAACTCTCAGGTATTCAGAATAAAATTTTCTACCTGCATAATAATGTATATTATGTACCAGATAACTATACATGCTTTGTCTGACAATATGCATTCTGTAAACCAAATATTTATTTTGCATGCCAGTACTATTGGTAGATCAAGTGGCAGCTATATCATATTTTTACCCACAAAGAGCTAGCCATGAATTAGCAATATGTATTAATTAAAATCAATACTGTACCACAGAAGTGTATGCAGCTTCTTTTAAGATAACACATGTAGGTAATTATTTTGTGATCTCTGCATCAGAAATGTATTTTTGCACTATGTGCCTTATAACAGTTGTAAACATTAATAAGACTATAAAACATTATTTTCCTAGAAGTGTTTACATTTGCATCTAAAATCTTGTAATTTATAAAATATTTATATAATAAATACGCTTGTGTGAATGGTACCAGGGTACTTTTGTTTGGGTTCTTTTTGGTATCGTACTCTAAATACAAAATGTTGCAAAAGCATTTCAACTTCTTTATGCACAGAATAATTACATTCTTAATACTTCTTTACAGTGGTATATGTTGACTTGTACTGGAATAACTGCCACACAAGGAGGTAGGTTATAGTCATAGGAATAATTTCTATGGAAGCAAATCCTCCATCACAGGGAAGAACTCCATGTCTGTCTGCTCTTTCCAGTCATCCTCGCACATTTAACTATATCTTTCTTGGAGATTGCCCTGTAAATTGTTAGCTGAAATAATGTAGAAATCTGAAATAATTTTCCTCTCTTTGTGCTAACTCAAACCAATTCCTTTATAGCATGGTCCCTTGACTGTTGCTTTGGCAGAAGGGGAACTGCAGTTAATAGCTAAAGAGGATTGTAACAATGCTTTGTTAGACGGCTTCTATGATCTTTTCAATCCCATCAATGGCAGCATTACATATTAGGTGACACAACTGCACTTAACTTGCCTGTGTGTGTGAACACACGTATTTAATGCTTATCTGAATATTAATTGCCAAAAAGGGACTAGATGTGAAAAATCTTGTTTCTCATATTTATCTAACAAAATGTCACTTGATGTGTCATGTGACAGTACCTGTGACTTCTCTTGGTGAATTCATCCTCTAGATGTCTTCTACTTGTATTTCCCCAAAGGTTGTATGTGGGACGTAGCAGAGGAAACTCTGGCTCTGGGTACACTAACAGGTCTCTGTTCTAGCAGAGTTCATCCAGGCATGGTCTGTTGTGCCACTCTCCCTCTACAGAGAAGCAGGATGTGCCCAGGTGTTTGATCTGGAACATGTGTGTTGTACAATCAGTTAATCCTACGTTCGTGGGCAGAGTTGTGACTGTGTGATTTCAGCACATGTATGTGTCTGTGCAGATTTCTGATGGATGGTCAAGTATTTTTCTTATCTAACTGAAAGGCTGTAGTGTCCAAGACATACTTGACAAGAAGAAGGAAAGGTTTGGGTTTTTCTTCCACTTCTGTAACCTGGAATATGTTCAGCATAACTTCTGTGTTTTGTTTGCTATTTGAAATGAAAGTTACGTGTAGCAGGGAAGGGGGGTTGTGTCTTTGCAGTTTTATTGCAGTAAAACATGAGATTCCTGGGAAATTCAGAATCTGAATAAAATATTACTGTCTTGCAAGTGCTTTCTACATCTTTCAAGCCTTTAAATAAGATTAGGAAGGAGTATGTGGGGTTGGTTTTTATAGGTTCCATAAAGAAACAGATATATGAAAGTTGATGTTCTGTGGCTATCAAAACTGATCTTGAATTATAAGTGGATCAGAAATATGCTGTAAAATTTTAACTTTAACTTAAAAAATTATAAAGGAAAACTATTTACAAAAATAGCTTTGAAGCAAGATAACTGAATATTTAAACAAGGAACATTAAAACGACCATCATACATAAACATCACATCTGAGATTTCAAAGTAATCCATGTTGGCAGTTAATCCATGTTGGCAATTAATCCATGTTGTCCTTATTTATAAATTGAAACAATTTCCTACTGCACACCAAAGAAGCTTGTCAAAACAATTTTCAAGAATTAATTTTCATGATATGACAGACTTCCATATTTCTACTTTTGTAGAAATTGAACGATGAAATACTGAAGTCTGAGCTTAAATGCCTTGAGCAGTTATGTGGTATCTTACTCGATGCAGATAAAGTATGACTGGAGGTCACCATGGCAGAACCGATATGAGATAAGGTCCTCTAAAGGCTAGAAAGTGGCAACTCTGGGGAAGTGTTTGTATCCTGTGGACCTGCTTAAGGTCTATCTTGTATGGCCTGTTTTGCTCTCCTGTAATATTTGACCATCATTTCCTGAGCATTTATGGTTTTTCAGGATGGTCTCACTGTATCTAATCATTAAAACATGCAGGGGGGCCTCATCAGCCTTCCCCCCTCTCTCTGGTGTGCTTTGAAAGTAGGCTGTATAGATCATAGAAAAAAAGGTACTGCTTTTAAAGGGTACTGCTTTGCAGCACTGGCTTTCCTTCAGGCAGAGCCGAATTTTGATGGTAGTAGGGGTAACCTACCTGCATTGTGTTCAAAAAGAAGTACAAGCTATCTGACTTGGATTCGACATTTAATATTCCCATCCACAGAAGGTGCTTTGCTTTTTTTACAATTAAGTTTATTCTGCAATACTATAGCTTGAGAGGTTTTTCTGGGCTTTGTTTATCGTGGCTTTAAAGAACCAATCTGTGCTCTCTTTCTGATAAATTTCTCCTTGTGTTCGGTTATGATAGATATTCCTTTGAGCTCATTGTATAAAAATATTGTAGCAGCAGAGCAGAGCAAAGATCTAACTGTATTTATGTCTATATTCTGCCTTTAAACATGAGCAGCTGTGCACGCATTCATCTGTCTCGTCTGACTCTGTGCTGCCATCCAGAACCTTTTCCTTTTCGATAAACAAATGTTTCCCTCTTTAATCTGTGTGTTTTATCTCTGTTACTGCAACAAAACTTTCTTGTCCACATGTTTTTCAAATCTTATTTGCATAATTAAACAAAGCATGCAACATGGAGACTGAGCTGTAAATGGTAGTGAATGACTCTCTCTGAAGAACTGAAATCAAACAAGCTATTTCTGTCTTGCTCATCATTACTATTTTGTTTTGGAAAGCAAAACCCCTCATTTATAAATACTGAAAGACTTTTTTTGAAATAACTGTATGGTCTTATTTTGCAGTCTGGTTTACAGAAGCAAGAAACATACAAGGAGAACTCATGAATTTTCTAATTGCAGAAGACTAGAGTGATTCATAGCAGCAGCATATATTTACACCTTGTAGGATGAAATCCTTTTTTGCACTTTAGCTGTCTCTGGCAGTCATTTGTTGATCGTGGTAATGACATTCATGGTCAGTTCATCATTCTCCATGCGTTTTTTGATTTACTTTTGGAAGATGGAATAATTAAAAATGTGGTTGCACAGAACACAAATTGAAATTTGTGCTTATTAAATCAGAGAGCAGGAAGTTTCTTTTTAACGTTTTGTATTTAAAGCATCTTGCAGAAAGGCTTGTTGTAAAAACATTTATTTAACACCTCAGTAAAGAAAACAGCAGCCCTGCTAGCGTTTGTATTCCTGGAAGCTCTGCCAATCAGACAGAGCTAAGAAGGCTGCCACCAGTAGCCCCTTTCATCAGGGTTTACAAGGTATTTAACTAAGAATTCTTTTGCCCTTCAATTATTGTTTTCTGTCTTGAGTTTATTACTACCTCTGCCAGAAAAGTAAGTGTCTCCAGTTCCTTAACTAAATTTTCACTTCTAACTTCTGAGAAAGAAGGAAAAAGGAGTAAATTCATAGTTGCTACCTCAAAGGGAAACCACACAACCTGTGCGCTGACATAAAAGCAGGACCAGAAAGTGCACAGTGAAGAATGACATTATTTTGCTTCTAGAAGCCTCACTTCCATGGCAGGATTAGAGAGTCATTGCTGATTTTTCTTTTGTGGACAAGTGAATTTTTGGTGTCATGCTGCCAAATATTTACTGAGAGGGATTATTTTGAGACAGGTCTCTGGAGAATGCAGATAGGCAGGCATAAAAAAGGGAGATATTCTTTGGGCTGAAGCTCAGTCTGCTGCAATGTGTTTGTCTGACCAGCTGTCGACAGCATTGCTTCATATGAAATTCAGTGTTCAGAGTATTTCCCAACCAGCAAAGGAAGTGAACTGTGGAGCACTGTTTCCAGCTGTAACTTACACCCTGCTTAAGCAGAGGGAGAGAGAGGACTTTAATAAGGAAACATGCTTCTGGCTACCTGAAAATCCTACTTAGCCCATATACAAGCAACCCCCTCACCATTGTTACCGGTGTTGTGTTTTTACTGCCACATTAGATTATATATAAACTGTAAGAACAATAAAATTTTAATTTTAAAAATGTTTCTACAGGCAATTTTGCACTGCTCAGCCCCTTTTTCTCTGTTTTGTTCTGTACACTGCAAACATTATTTCATACCTCTTGAGTGTGCTTGACTTTTCTAACCAAAAAATAATTCTTCTAGAGACATTAGTTCTTAAAATTTTTTTCTTTCTGATTTACTCACTGAAAAAAGTGAGATCTCTTATTTTAATGATATTGCCCTAGAAACACACATTCAAGCAACCAGGTATTTTAGTATTTAAATATTTTTACCCACCTCCACATTTAAATTCTTGATCAAGCCCATGGCATTTTCCATATCAAAAGGCAGAAGCCAGAACAAGCATGAGAACCAACTCGGCAAAGTTGTTTGGGTTTCTATGTAACGTGGTACATTACAAAAAATTTATGTGAATTGGCGTGACCACTCTTCAGTATAAGAAAAGACTTCTGGCTCTGATTCCACAAGTCACCACGGCAGGCCATATTTCTAGCCCTTCACTGAATTCCAATAATATCTATAGAATTCTGCACTGGTGCACAGATTTTGTATGAGGATCCAGTTCCCCATGCTTGAGACCTCAGACTCTGGGGTTTTTTTGTATGTTTGTTCTTGGCCACATGCATTCCTCTAGCATTTTGTGCAGGACAAAGGACATGGTTATTTTTCAAAATTGTTATTTTTCAAAATTTGCTATTGCTGATAGAAATACACAAACACAATTACTCTTGTGGTATTTTTTTCATCAGGAGTTGCTATTACAAACTTCTGTCTTATTTGAAAGGTTGCCAGTTAAATTCCCCATAGCTACACAAGAATAACTTGCTTTGAAAGCAGAAGTTTCATGCAAATCTGAGGGCACATTTTGCTTTAAAGATCTAACTGTATACTGTGCTGCTAATTCGCGCTGCCTTTACCGTATGAACCAAAGCTAAATTATGTGATCAGTGCCATGCCAAGTATGTGGCATAAAAATATCAGAATAATAACTATTAGGACAATAAAATGACCCCTTGGCATGCAGGAGACAGGCTGTGATCCCTATATAGCTTCAGCTCTCAGATGGTAGTCTCAAACCTAGATCTTCTTCCTAAAAAAAGCATGATCCCATTTGCTGAATTACAGGGTATGTCCAAGAATCTCCCCTGTATATATAAAATCCCTGTTCCTTCATCTGGGAAGTGATCCTCACTCACCTCATTGACCCTGTCCTTTCTCCAGTGATAATGTGCTGATTCTTCATCATCATGAGGGCTTGGCTGTGAGGAGGCAGCTGCTTGCTTCAGGCTGGGCTTCAGCAGTCAGCATAGAGCTCATGCCTCCACACCACCAAGGGCAGTATGATAGCTGGTTCCCCAGAATCACTGGCCACCTCTCAAACTCATAGTTCTTCCTGCAGGTGCTGTCAAGGAGCCCAGGTGTCCTGTGTGCAGCTCCAAGGCTCAGCACTGCGGTGTTTGCTGTGTCCTGCTCAAGACAGATCTCATTTTGCCCTGCTGAAGGTCAGGTGTCAGCTGTCTTTCAGCTCATTGGAAAGAGAAAGACACATCAAACACGAAAGATGCCTTCTTCAATTGGGTGGTTTAGGATCCTTGACTGCTCATAATATTTATTACTTGTAACGAATTTCACCAGTTCATTACTGTAATGACAAGATGCTCCATCTGACATCAGTGGTCTATTTTATATAACCAGAGGCCTCAGAACAGGGGGACTGTAAAACACTGAGCAGTAAAAGACATAAGGTAACGTGCTGTTAAAATCCCAGAAATGATCTGACGATCCAGCTCTCTGCATAGCTGCATTAGAGTCAAAGGTACTTCTTAACAAGAAAATGTGACTCAATACAGACAAGAAATATTGAACAGGTCTTGCCAGGCATCAGTTAAACTCTTGCCTTCAGGATGGCCACATCTGACCTACTAAGTAGTAGCACAACACAACACAACATAGCTCATCTCCAAATGTCTACAGGTATAAATCCCCACTCCAAGGCAGGGTCCCTGCTTGCTGCAGGGAGCCTCTGGTACATGCTGCTCCAAAATGTGCCCTCACAGTCTGTAGAACAGTAGAGGCCAAAATAGCACCAAGAAATGTGGCAATAATTTAATGCCAGAGCCAGCAAGGCAGAGGTCACCCCATGTCCCAGCTCTGTTTCGTTTACTGGCCCAGGAGCAGCCCTGAGGCTGACAGCAAAGATTCTCCTTGTTCCTCTCAAAGACAGCTTACACTCTTCACCTTGGCCACAGAGCATCCTTCCTAGAGACATTTGCTGCAAAAAGTGTGGGAAATGCAGCGAGGAAACTCTTGCTAATATATTCCCGATGCATGGTGTTGTGCTGGGTCAGTATCACTCTTCCCTCTTCTCATAAGCAGCAATGCTAAACTGGAACACTAAACTTCCCCGGTGTATTTTGAAGGGGGAGGGTGCTCACTTGATGAAAACATCTTAAATTTTTAAAAAGTTGCAGAAGATTCTGTAATTCTGGCAGATTGTGGGGGAGGGGGAATTTGTGGTTTTGAATAACACAAAGTGGCGCCAGCTCCTCTACTTTTATTTCAAGGGAAGTTTTATTAATAATTGGGAAAGACAATCTGACTCCAGATTTCTCTATCACAGACCTCTCAGATACCATGTCCTTGGCTATCACAGCAGCAGCAGGAGGCTGGCTGTGAGGTGGTGTGCATGGGCAGAGCTGGCACAGAGGTGTTGCCATAACGAGCCCACACAGGCTTGGCACCTCTCTTAGAAACACACAGTATGGTGTGTTTGTTCACTACAAATATATTTTGCTGTGCTGGGTGCTGTTCAGTGGCCCTAGAAAAAGGGAGCTTTGTATTTTGGTGGCCAAGCACAAGAAGAGAAGTGCTGCAACACTGAAGGGTGTCTGGAGCAGCATACTTACCCAGACAGCCGTTTGCTGCTGCGCAGCTCTCTTGCACTGCCTCAGCATAGAAACCTGGGACAGAAGTTCACAAATTAGGATTGGGAAACATCTGGTTCACATTTACCCAGAAAAGCTTGCATCAGACACCAACTGCTTGGACCAATGGAGAGAGGGAGCATATTTCTTAAGTATCTTCAGACTAGGCACGGTTTCTGAACTTGAAGTAATAAATTAGGGCTTAAGTAAACCATTTGAAATCAGATGGCTGAAACACAGACGTGCTCTGAGAAGACATAGCTGTTTATGTTAGCAATCTGATTTCTCTTCCCTCTTTATTGTGCCAACTTTTATAATAATCTGCATACACCTTTAGAGAGAAATATTTGACCTGCACATTGGAAAGTTTGCTCAGCAGCACAGTAAAGCTGCAGGAGCCCTAAAACAGGCTTGAAGTGATGTGATATTTTGCAGTATGGTGTGCAAATATTACACCAGTGTAATATTAGAGCAGTCACTTTCTCACCATTTTCTTCAGCACATATTGAACCCACAAGCTGAAATCAGGAGCAAGCCAGATGTTACCCTAATGTCCCACAAGATGGTGACAAAATAATTCGGATAACACAACACTTTGATTTGTGCTATGTACAGACTTAGTGACTCCAAACATTTTCTTACCATGCAGTTGCATCAAAGTCTGCTTATATAAATATATTTGGGGCATATTTTAATGGCTTACTCATTTGGCAGACGTTCATTCTTTTTAAATACTTCGTTGATTGTATTCTAAATTAACTTCAGGACTACATAGCAAGTTTCAGTCCTCCCACATTAGGAATCACAAGTTCCCTAGACGCCAGAGAAGGAAAAGCACTTTTGTTGTTTCTGATCCATCCCTTTGCCAGACTGCTTCCTTTCCCTGCCTCCTTCCTTTCCTCCATCCCTCCCTCCCTCCGTCCCTCTCTCCCTCCTTCTCTCCCTCCTTTCCTCTGTGATTTTTTTTGTGAGGTCTTATGGCCCATAAATTCCTTCCTTTCTGAATTAAGCATGAAAAAGTGGCATGGTACATTAGGCATAAGAAGGGTAAGCCACTGCAGAGCAAGGCTCGCCAGAGGCAAGACCAGGAACAAATATGGTGGGGAAGAAGTGAGGTTCTAGGGAGGTCTGGAAACACCCTCCTTTACCCCTAGTGCCCAAATAGTTTATTAGACTTTTTTATTTAACTATGACCAGTTTGAGATAGTTGCTTCTTTGGGCGACCAAGCAGAGAAACCTGAACGGGGCCTGAACTGCAGAATTTGCCTCTTGGAAATTGTGGCCTCAAACTGGGTACTGGAGATGGAGAAAGTATTCCACATTATAAACTGCTGGTTTTTGAAGAGTAAATGTATTGTCCAGTATTAGAAACAGTTGTTTCCCGGGGTCCTACTGTTTTAGAAACAATAAAAATTACATTCTCAAGAGACAATGAATATCCTGTAAATACAAGCTCTTCATTTTGGTCAAGTCGATTTTCATAGACTGAATGGTTCCGACCTTTCGGGTACCTGAAAAAGATTGTGGAGAAAATACATTCCCAGCTGTACCTGTGAGTTTCTATCAATAGGTGACAAGCTCAGATTAATCCTTTGGCTGAGCCTTACAGATGCATTTCAGTGTCTTGAAAGCCACATGACCAGATTTTCAAAGGTATTCAGTCATCTAATTCCCCGTGATTTAACTATGAACTTGGTCTGTAAATATATTCCATTTCTGGCCAGAAGCACCACTTGAAAATTATTTATGCATTCAGGAACAAAAGCTTTTGTGATAAAACAGGGGTGTGCAGAGACGCTTAGCTTGTTCCAAACAAGCTTGTTTGACTATCAGACATGATGCACCCACGTGAGCCCGTGCAGGAAAATCAGCCCTGCTGAGGCATGTACTTAGATCGCCTCCAAAATCTCACCTCCCACCCTCTGCACTGCAAAGACATTTGCTGTGAGTTTCTTTCCTATGGATTTTGGCCACAACCAACACAGGCTGATTGTGATATGCTGATGATTTTTAACACTACATATGAGTTTCAGTCAGATTTTTTTGTAGCAATACGTAACTCCTAGACTGGGAGATGGAATGCAGCCAGTTGGAAAAGCATACTTTGATGGCAGTGTAAGTGGCAGCAAGTGCAATGGTTTGAACTTGGGGACAGCCCTGTCTTCAGCAGCAGTAGCTTAGTAGGACTTGGCAGGACTTATCATTTTCCCACTTTAAATCTAATTTTAAGGGTTATTCTCTCTGTCTCTCCCTCTCTCCCCCCCTCTCCCTTCATCTCTGTATCTCTTTCTTCAAATGCCACGGAATCTCTGTCCCATACCTGTTCCATGGCAAATTACCACGCAGGTGCATCTTCATGTTGTATGTTCCACACCTCTGCTGTTGTTGGATGCTGCTTTTGAAACCTGATGGTGGAGGAAAACCTGCCTTCCCCTTCTGGCACAACCGTGCTGTGTGAGTTCCTGCAGTCTACACCCACTTTTAGCATGTTTTTGCATATAAGCAAAGCGGATGATCACAAGCATAACCACGCTTGTCTGGAAGTGGGCTATTCACACTTGTATAATTTTCATATCAGAAGTTGGATGCCTAAACCCATGTTCAACACATAAATAAACATGCCCTATTTTTTAAGCATCTGCCATTCTCATGGCCTCTGCAAACATTATTTACATGTGCAGTCTTTCGCCTCCAACTGGGAAAGTTTTGGCCTATGTTTCCAGAGGCCCGTAAGAAAGCCCTTAACATGTGCCATTATTTTAAAGGCATAAATACAGTGATCTGAAAGTAGGCTTCTGGGCTTGCCATCAAACCTGGGCAAAACATCAGAGTTACTGATGGAGAGTTCTCTTTGCAACTCAACGCTATCAGCCATGCCACTTGATATAGCTTTATGGAAAACAGTTCATCAGACTCACAGAGGATCATTTTCAAGCTATTTTAACACAGAAGGTTTAGCAAAATAAGGTTGGTTGGCAAAGGTTTTAAGATTATAAATTTATTTAGACTTCTGTAGGGCATTTAACACAACCATAGTGGGATTTTTCATTAGCAGAAGCAACAAAAATGTAACTGTAGAAGAGAAAACATCCACAGATGACTGGTTTTCTTTAATTGGGCCCTACACGGACTGGTTCTTGGCCCTATAAAAGAATGAGAGGGAAAAACAATTAAGATGTGAATGAAAAATACCACATAAAATGCAGAGCCCCACCCCTCCATTCCTAGTTGACTTTCCAACTAGAAGGCCAAGTAGTTCAGGTTGCTCAGGATCTCATTGGATATTTGACTTTTGGATATCTCCAACAATGGAGATTCCACAGTCTTTGGGAACCATCTTCCAGTGCTTGACTACCCTCATATTGAGGAAAAAAATTCTATCTTGCTATCTAATTGGAATTTGCTGTGTTGCAATCTATATCTGCTGCCTTACACACTTCCAAATAGAGTATGGTTTCTTCTTCTCTATGACCCCATTAAATTTTTGCAGACAGGAATAAGGTCCCTCCAAAGACACCTCTCCTCTGGACCAAACAAGCCCTGCTGCTCACCATCCTTAGTCTTGCTGGTCACCATCCAATTAATCAATTTCCACGTATCCTGTACTTGAAGTGCCTCGCCCATGTCTCTCCAGTTTGGCTCCAAGGGTACTCTAGAAAGCCTTGCTATAGTCAAAGAACACGGCACGCCCTGCTCTCCCTCTGTCTGATTCCCAGTCACCTCAGTACACAGGACTACCAGGCTGTTCATCACTCACTCCACTCGGACTGGTCCCAAACATTTCCATCTTTCATGTTCTTTGAAATGGCTTCCAGAAGGAACAGTTCCATAACCTTCCAGTATTTAAAAGGCATCTACAAAGAGGATGGAGGGTTTCTCTTCACAAGGAGCCATATAGGGAAGACAAGGTACCCCAGATACAAGTTGCATTAGGACATGTTCCATCTTGGTATATGGAAGAAATTACTTTAGTGAGAGCAATCATTTACTGGAATAACCTCTCCAGGACATGGTAGAATCCCCCATCATAGGAGAACTTCAATAGGGGATTGGTCAGGGTGCTACATAATACCATCTATAATCTCCCTTTCCCACAAAACGTTGAACCAAATGACCTTTTGAGGTTCCTTCCAACCTGGGATGTCCTATGAATCTATGATTCTAATTTACAGGCATTAAGATGGGCAGATGCGGCAGCAGGGAAAGTGGTTCACGACCTTCCACTTCCTGTCAGAGCCTGGTGAAAAGACCAGCCTTCTGGTCTTCACTGGCTGCAGGCTGGATGTGAAACACAGCCCTCCACGCCGCAGCATCCCACGTACCAGGACAGGGACTTGGGCAAGGGAAGGGGATGTAAGGGGGCAGAGAGGGGACAAGCTGTGACCCCTCTAACAGCCCTGGCAGGATCTGGCAGTGCTCTGTTGACTTCAGCATGGCAGAGGGGCTGGCATGGTGTGGCAATGCCATTTCCTCCATGTCTTCAAAACTGAGCTCTGTCATCGCTGGTCCTGCCTTCCTTGACTCTCGACTAAAGAAAAAGGGCTTCTTTCTGAAATTTCTGGAGCAAGATATTCTCTGAAAGCTGCCTTTTTCTGATCCCACCCTGAAAACACATAATGTTGAGCATAATGTTTCGGAACATGAGTGAAGAAGGAAAGCTCATTGCTGGATTAAAGCCACTTTTGGCAAAAGATAAAAGGCAGTCTCTCTCTCCCTCTCCCTCTCTCTCTCATGCACACACACACAGACAAACAGGAAGAAAAGCTCTCAGGGGCACAATCAATTACAGTTCATATCTCTTCTGAGCTGTCAGAGATAGTCTCTGGCACAGGCCCTGCTGGAGCGCAAACCCAAAAGGGATTTCAAAAACAAATCCTCAGCTGGTGTATACCTTGTATACCAGTATAGCCCACAGCAATTTGTGGAACAGGAGGAAGACGACTAATACAGGATGATACATAAACACAAGGAATATTTTTCTCTTAACTGAATTTCCTCTGGCCTTCTGTAGTGAACTGACTGAAACAAAGGCTGTGCTGTTTCATGCTGCTCATGAAAAGTTCAAGATTTTTAGAAATTTGACTCAGTCCCAACCAGGACAGACATGTCTTTACACATAGCTGTACGTATAAAAGCAGACACAAATGGGAAATTCTAAAAATATTTAACTTGGAAAATTCAACATCCAATATGAAATGCAGACCTGCTGCCAGTGTATGGGCTTGTCCATTCTGCTGCTGCTGGAAGTGGCTGTAAAACTAGCCAGAGTATGGATTGCAAACTCAGAGAGATATCCCTCTGGAAGGTATCGTGAAAATGTCACCAGACCTTCCTCGACAGAAACGGCAGCACTCCTTTTATCAGTTACAGCTGGGAAGAACAACTCCAATGCAAATATTTGCAACCAACCCAGACTTAAATATTTGTTCTCTTATCAGGGGATCAGCACTAGGTCACCATGACAGCCTTGTAAATCCTGACTAACGTGGCTGACATGAACCATCGGGAATTTTGCTACAGTCATGTAGGAAAATGCCTATACAAACTCATTTGACCTTTATACCATAGACCCCAAATCACCATGCAGCACCTTGTGAAGGTGTTTGTAAAGGATGATTTGGGTCCCTGTGGCTGCAGGGTATCATCTTCTGAGCTAAATTCAGTTGGATGCTATATGGAGGGTTGTACATGCTTGAGCAGACCAGGAGAGCACTAAAGTGCTGCTCATGGCTCCTTTTGCTCTCCCTCTGAGGCTTTCCCAGCACTTCAGGCCGTAGCCAGCAGGTAGTTCAGGGCTCTGTGACATTACTGTCTATCTCCAGCAAGCTCCCTCTCCCTTCTCACCCACCCCCTTCTCAAGCCTGATGCAAATACATTGCTTATTCATTTTGATGTTTCATTCAGTTTATCTTACACCCTTCTGAAATATTCATTTCTGGCCTCACTGCAGATTTGTGTGATCCACTCACAGAAGTGCTGTGTGTGAGTGCAGAAATCAAGAACCCATGTAAGGGGACAGCAGGGACAAATCTCACCCGAGAGGGCCTGGGGAGAGCCTGGTTTTTAGGAGTCCAGGAGGCCTTGGCCAGGATGGTAGAATTGCAGTAATAAATTAACACACACCCACCCCCCCCCCCCCTTCCACCACCTGTATATGTGNGAAGGAAAACACCCCCCCCCCCCCCCCCCCCCAATCCCTCCCAGTTTAAAGCTGCAACAAAGACAAGTTTCAAGTGTAAATTAGAAATCTAAAATCTAAATCCTACACAACATCTCTTTGGATCTGGGACAATGATTTGAGCCACATGTCGGATTACAGTAATGGAATGTTTTAGCCTTGTTGTAGGTAAGCTTAACCTTCACTGCACTTGGTACCTCAGTGTCTACAAAGGGCTACAAACCTCTATATTACAAGCCTGGGCAGCTGGCATGGGCAGAGGAGCCCAAGGATGCTGGTCCAAGGAATGGCGTCAGGATCTGACCTTATGGTTCTGAGCTAGGGATGAAGGTTTCTGTGGTTATAGGAGAAGAGAGAGCTGCTAGAGCAATTAACAGCTTGGTTTCCAATGATAAGCCCTTTCTAAGGGCTGTGGAGTTGTGCCTGAGCAACCACTTTGAAAGTAACCCAAGACATGCAATGCTTGGTGGATCCTGTCACCTGTTTCAGCTCTGCTCTGCAGAGCAGGACTGATTTACCAAGCCCCAATCAGGAAGCCAGGGCTCTGTCTGTGGCTATGGACATGCCTCTGTCCTAAAGAAGAGGCTGCAAAACTTTATTCATTTAAATTTTCACTAATTGTTACTGATGGTCAATATATACATGCTCCAAATTCTGCTGGGTATGGCATTTTTTTGCATCACTTTTCATGTGATCACCACAAAGTGTAGAAGGAGTTGCTGAATTCAGAGAGGTTATTGAAAGAGAAGCCATCTGAGATACACAGAGAAGAAGAAACTGGGAGGGGAGAGCTCAGTTTTTCTCTCTTTTTTTTTTTTTGACATGGTTTTTCTAAATATTGTGGAGCATGTTGTGGAAAAAAAAATAGCCATCTGTCTGACAGATATTAATAAAGTGGAGACTGTGTTAAAAATAAAGTGCCAGGTTGTCCTCTGCAGAAAGTTAATAAAAAGAAGGAAGTGAAAGACTGCTCATTATTTTTAATGACTTTGCTTTCCAGCAGAGTGCCTGTATCTCCCAGCCTTTACATTCTGCCTTATTTCAGTTCTTTATGGCACATTCAACTGCCCTGGAGAATGATGGCTTTGTTCTAAAATACCGAATATATCAAGAGGCCCCTGGCCTAGCCTGGCTAGGCTGTTAATCACAGCTCCAGTGCCAGGAGGAGGATGCTGAGAAGAGCCTGTTGCACGGAGAGTCCAGTCTGGATGGCTGGGAGCTCTTTGGCAGGGAGAGCTGTGGCAGGCACTGGTGCTGCTGAATGCTCTGTGCAAAGCTGTCAGCAGAATCGATTAAGTGGTGCTTAGTGACTGCCTGGATGTGTTCTGCGTGCACATCTCTACATTTGTCTCTCTTACTGGCTCCACCCGGCATTAACCTCTCATTCTTTGTCAAAGGATATTTGCTTTATTAACTTTAAAATATAGGATGCATTTTGCAGTTCAGAAGATGAAGATTCATGAGTGTGCAATTCAGAACACAGTCCCAAGCAAAGCACCCAGAGCATCCAGATACATCTGCAAGCTCCTCGTAGCTAGCAAGTAGAAAAGCTGAAAGCAGAAGCTGCATTTCCAGATTTGAAAACAACTAGCTTTTCTCAAAAGGTTTGCTTGAAAAAATCCATGCTGTTATACACTTAATCGTAAACTTTTCTGATACGCTCTTTGATAAATCAAGGCCCATGTTATAGGCAGATTACAGTTACAGTGATTTGTTTGAAAACAAGATGTGTATTTTCTATGGCTCAGAAAATCATCTAAAAGGGGTCCACAGCCAGGCCTCACGGCCTTTGCAGTTTTTTTCTTAGTAGCATCTCACAAACTCGTTTGCCAGCAGATTTTGTTGGCATGCTCTACCTCCTCTTCTTGCTTACTGATGGTTGAGGCCCTGCAGCAAAACCTGCATCTTGCATGTCATATGAAACATGAGGGCAAAAATTCCAAACATCATGGAGAAGCCCCTGCATGGCTTGGGGCAGTAGCAGGGGATGCAGGGAGACCTCACACAGCTGTGCTCACAGCTGGAGTGCCTCCCTGGCTCTTTCCATGCCTTTCTCATAGTCGCCACTCCCAGTCTCAGCTGCTGTTCCTGAGGGAGCAGAGGCTCAGGGAAACTGCAGTGGGCAAATTCATAAACCTAAGGGTCCTCCAGAGCAAATGACAATCCATTGGAACAACTGCCCTCACAATCAGCCTGGCAAACAGGAGGAGGTTGGATTTTCCTGACATTGCAGCAAGGCTTGGATGTGATGTCAAGGAGCCGGTGCTGATCCTTTAAATTCTAGACACAGCAAACTGGCTATATTTTGAATTTGCTTACCTTCTAACACAGAAAAGGGCCAAAACTCATTTATATTGGCTAACCACACTTTTTCTGCCTGTCTTAATCCAGGAAATGAAAACCATGACCAGAAGGAAGTCCCCTTCTCTAAACACGAGCATGCTGGTGTTTATAAAAAAGAACTCCACCATGATTCTTCACAACTGCTAGAGGAGTGAAATGAGAGTGTCAGCCAGGGAGGAAAATGAGCTTGTTCCTGTATGAAAACTTAGCACAGAGTCAGGCAGAGCATTTTTGGAGGTGGGATGGGTTGTTTGTTTTCCAGCTCTACCAGACACCAAACTTGGCCGTAACCTGACAACATGCTACAGAGGATTCTTTTGTCTGCAAGTTAATGAGAGAAATGGTTGATAGATGGCTACTGGCAAGCTAATTAGAAGACAAGGGATTCGATGGATTGCAGAAAAAAAAGCAAAAGGAAGGGAATCAAAATGTTTGAGAAGATCATTTAAGGTCCTCGTTCTGGGGGAGAGAGAGTAACCAGTTTCACTTCCCAGAGGCTAATCCTGCCCTAATTGACTTATTATTGGAGTCTGAAGGAAAACAATCCATGTGGCTGTGATAGCAGAGGCAGGGAAGGCACGATTGTGGCTGCTGAGGGGAGCATGGGCAAACAATAGCTGCAGTGTGTGAAGTGACACGGGATAGCATGTGCAGATCCCAGGAGCGTAAGAGCCCTAACTGGGCACAGTGTTTAGTGTTACAGGGTGGATGGGGGGCATTGAGAACAGGCTCAGGATTTATTTCCACTCTGTGGTTTCAAACACTGCTGTGAGAAAAAGCTCAACCTCTTCCCAAACGCAAACCAGACAATCAGGAATCACGTATTACCAAAAAACCCGTATGCAACCTATAGCTTACTCGTGAACTATAAAAACAAAGGATGTATTTACAACCCAGACTCAGGACAGTGAGATCTTGAGAGGTGACTCTATGCACATGGTACAACAGAGTTCTCAGATGCCTCAAAATATAGTAAGTCTGGGAACCAAGCAAAGGCTGAGGAGATTTGCATTTTTTGACATTGGGAAAATCAGTTGTCCTTTCTGTTAACACGGCAGAATTACTTTGAGTCCCTAGTTTGCATAATTAAAATACAAAGCTAGAAAGGAATTCAAATTTGAGCTAAATTACACTGAGGAAACTACATTCAGTTTTGATCATTTTGCTTGACATGGACTTTCTCGGTATCAGAAATGCACGGCAGATGTAGTATTACTAAAATGAGAACGATTATGGAATGCCTAAGGGATACAATTCATTATCCAGAAAAACTTTCAAATAAGCAGACACAAATGCATGCTAAATTACAATGAAATTCCAGTGGAATTACAGCTTTCTTCCATAACAGGACAGATGACCTCATCTCGTGAATGTTATTACTATGATTCTCATGGTTCTTCAGGGAACTGGAGCTTCAGGCATGCTTCAATAGTATGAGAATATGATAAATTAAAGAAATCAAACACAGAAGAGGAAAATCCAGCAAAGAGTACAAATGTGTAGAAAAATACCCTCCTCCTCTTCAGATAAACTGTAATCTAAGAAGTATTTTCCTGACTGAAATGGGTAAAAATGTCTTTTCTCCAGAATGACTTGAAGGGAATGAACAAGTGTTAAAACAGGTGAGTACATGATGATCCCAACAGATATTTGATTAGTAGTTGTGATTTGGCAAGGAAGGTGTAAAAATCTGGCATCTTCTGTTGAACCAGGTTTTCTGAGACTTTGGGCCAGGCTTTTCAAGTAGAGTTAAAAAAGGAAAAGTCTAAAATTAGCTGACCAGAAGTATTTTACATTGTTGGAGTACATATATGTGCAGGCAATGGGCATTGCTAAGTAAGGGAAAAGCTCATTGGAAAGCAAGGAGATAAGAGACATCACTGAAGTTTGCTGTTTCTCCTGGGATACAGCTACAGGGAGACCAAAAATGAGTATTGCTCCTCTCTGAATGCAGCATGTGCTACAACCCTCTCTGAAGCAGGGGTAACTGAGGTTCTTGTTAATAATACATCCCCTGGGGTGGATTAGAGAGAAATGACACTAAATGGCCAGCAGGTTTATTTCAGAATGATTTGGTTGCAATGGAATGGAGGTATTTAGCCATTTTGCTTACTATCTGTAGAAATATAGCAATATAAAAGCATAAAAAAATAACAATAAAATGTATAAGGAAAAGAAAGGAGGAGAAAAGATAAGAGTACAAAGGCATCACCACCTGTGGACGCAGCAATGAGATTGCTGCAATTTCAAAGTCTGTTGGTCGAAGTGATGGTCGCAGCCTTGATCCACCAGGAACGGGGGAAGTCCACGAAACACACGGATTCAATGAGTTTATATAAGTTCATGTTTATGGAATGCCCAGGTACCTCCCCTGGGCAGGGGAGAGAGTTTTTTGTCTGATGCAACACTGTGTATCCCATGCAGTCCTCTGGTGGAAGGCCTCAGAAATGAGTCTGGGCGCACTTTGGGGGTCTTTGAGACATGACATGACAGCTGCCTCTCACATCAGCATAGCTGAGCCAGTTATGCCCCATCAGAAGGGAGTAGGCCTATGTGGGAATGGTCCAATACTTCCCCAGAGGGGAGTTTTCACATCTGAGCTGGCCATGCAAGGGAGGACATTGGCATGATAAAAGCACTATCCCATCAGGCAGGATCTGCTTCTTTCCTTATCAGGCTCAAACTCCAGCTTACAGCCGCTGGTGGTGGGTGCTCACACCCTCTGCACTTGGGCTGTTACCTTACACATCGCCAGCAAAGCTCCCCTGCTTTTGCAGAGGTCGACTATTTGAGTAATTAGCCCTTAATATTTCAGTCTCTCACAGCCTGCTTCAGACAGAAAATGGGATGTGTCATCCAGGTGAATTCAGGAATTCATTTCACTCCACTGATTCAAGGTGGGAACGCTTCTGCCAACACTTGGTTCTCTGCTTGATGACTGAGTCATCAAGTGTTCCATCTGTACTTTGTCAGGGAGGGCTTGTAATTCTAACAGCTGCTCCAGAACCATGTTTTTTTGTTTGTACAGACAAAGAAACACATCTGCAAATTTTAGTAAAGTACTCTGAAGTTAGAAAATTTCAGAAATTCTAAAAATCCTCTCCAACCTTGGCCTTACTGCAGACTTTTTCATGTGAAAGAACCATCTCCTGTACCACACAGTAAAGTAAAAAAACCCAAAAATAAACACAGGTGGCAGAGGCAGGGAAAAAAACTCTCAGAGAAATTGGTGCATTTCTCACTTATTAGGACATTTCCTTGATTTTAAGCATAATTTATTCTGTTTCAGCCTCATGGTTTCTGCACATTTCCTTTGAAACATCTGTAATCCTTTTTGGCAGAGATCCGAGGCAATACAGTGCAGTCTCATCTGGGAAGAGTATCCTAGGAATGTGTAAATATCACAAAGCTGTAAAGAAAATAAAAATAATAATTTAGCATTGAAGGGCTTGAAAAAAACTGAACTAGATCAGAGATAAGTGAAATCACCTCACTGGGTGACTTGGGCAAGCAGGAGGAGGAGGCTGGTGTCAGCCCATCCTGTGGGCCTGGGAGAGGCGTCTTTTCTCAAGCCTCTGGAACTCATCAAACCCCATTTCTGGTGGAATTGCCTTTCATAGATGACTGATTTTTAACTCAATTATAATAAGAGCGAGACATGAACTCTCTCCTCAGTGGAATCCACCCAGGAGACAGAAACAGTGACTGAGGAGTCAATTATTTGGAGATTACTAAGGAAAAGCCCTGAAATATGTTTTGGTCCTGCCAATTGCTGCAGGATCATTCACTTCCCCAAGAGAGAACTCCTCCATGAACAAAGCACACAAGCTGCTCAGTCAGACCAAGTCTGGGGGTCCAGCAAGGACAGAGCAACAAACAAACACCACAAGCGCACTGTCCACATCCCGCACAGTGCAGGGTGGCCTCTCAAATCCCATCAAGCTGACAGGTCTGTGTGGTGCAAAGATGTGCAGAGACACTTGCTGAAGTCCCGAAGCAGCCTGGAAACATCAGCATAGCATCCTGTCTGGCTTAATTAAAGAACTGGAGCTAATTAGGCCAGGCACAGCACCATATTGATTAGATGGTAAAGACAAAGTCCTGACATCTCAATGTGCTAGTGGGAAAACAGAGCACTGGATTTGCATGTTACCTGGGTAAATCAGAGCCTCTATTCCCTGCTGCTGTCAGAGAGGCCCTGCTCCCAAGCACTGCCTTCACATGGACTTCAGTGCTGCACTGCAGTTTTTTTAAAATTTAATATTATCCAGAACTCAACAGTCATCTCCCTGTTTTGTGGGCACAGTTCCTGAAATAAGATTAACTTTGTCTCCAGGGGTCACTTTCCAGCCAGCAAACCAAAAACTGTGCAGGAGAATGAAAACAAGGCAAAGAGAGAACAAAAATGAGGCTGTGTTGCAGACTTTCAATTTATGATATAAAAACATTTCAGGGGTTTTGGGGGAAATACTTAAACCCACAGATTAGGATTTTTGTATTCAAACCCTCCATATTCATCTAACTGCAAGGAACTGATGATTTCCCAGAGAGAGGCTGTTCTTGAGCATACAGATTGCATGAATCCATCTCCCAATGGATCCTACCCCACAGCCTTCTCTGTCCAGAGCCATCCCGCAGCACAGTGCCCTGACAGAGCCCTGCTCTGCAGACTTGGCTCTGGAGATGACTGCCCAGCTATAGTAACCACAGGGGATCCATGCTCCCAGCAGTTCTTTGTGTGGCCTCCTTTTGCCACTTCCACTCTCATCACCTAGGACATTTCAAAAGGATAGAATTTTTTTTTCCCCTATATTATTCTAGAGGGGGTGTGAGAATGTTAATATTTATGGATCTGACTAGCTGGGAAATCAGACTTCTTCATAGCGTGGTGTAACCATTTTGAAGATCCTGTTTCAAGGAAAAGTGAATCCCAAGGTTCAAGCAGGGCTGAGAAAAAAGGGAATATTTTATCATCTATGATCTCTCTGATCAAAGCAATACCAAAAGCATTTCTCCGTCTGCAGAGAAAAAACTGAGGAATGTGGAGTAGGCAGAAAAACTAATACTACACATGCCTGTACTTTTGAATCTCCTTCCCACCAAAAAACGACAGCACAACCTTTCAATCTGCAAGTACGTGCAGGCATCTACATTTATCATGCTGTGAACGTCTCTATTTCATTCCATTTCAGTCTGTAAAGAAATGCAAATGGACTGATTAAGCCAAATTATTGTATTCTCCTCTCCCTCCGTGGAAAAGATGTCAGAGCTGTTTTACTGGAAAGCAGACGAAAGGGGGCACTCATAGATTTCCTACATCAGGGCTTTACTTGATGCTATGTTGGTAGGAACGGTGTCTGAGAGAGGCCTTGTTAGAAAAGGTTCCAGGAAAAATACCAAATTAACACAACACCATAAAGAAGTAGAAAAATTTGTCAGAAAGGGAAGGAAGAAAAATGGGGGTGGGTGGGTAATGTAGGAGGACACCCTGGTGTACCGCACCAGGAGCCCTGACCCTGTAAATCTGCTTGGGTGGGAGGATGGAGTGCTGCAGGAACAGGGCTGGAAGTAAAGATCCTATGGCAGTGAGAAAAAGACTGGGTCCAAAGTGTTGTCCAAACAGTGAGCTAAAGCTGGCCTCAGGCCCCTTGCAAGAATTTACATTTTTACAGTAATGAAAAAGTGCAGGATAGGGACTGGGAGAAGCTGTAAGAGATACAGCTTATAGGGCAGCCCTCATTTTACTAATTAAACATTTTGGATTGCCTACACAGGGTCACTTGGGAAAGTTAAATAAATCAATCAGCTAAAGGTGTGAAGTCAATTTATGTAAGTTATAGCATATTCAAGCTGCATGTGAATGGTTTCATTCAGGGTAAATGGCCTTAGATTACTACAGCTTAATTTTCTAGATTAGCAGAAACAAAATATGTTTTGATAGCAAAGTAAAACAAGATGGAGGGAGAATAAACATCCAGTTAGTAATTTAGTCCTGCATCTATGGTCCCTCTTTGTTTTTAGCAGCAGAAAATCCAAAGCTACCTAGATAGACAAATAAAGTTTACCATGCATTATAAATATCGTCTAACAACCTTGGCTGCCAAAGGCTGTAAGGAGCAGAAAGTGTGTTGTGACAGCAAGTACAAACCCCACAGTGTTTGCTGTGCCCCCGTCAGTCTCTTTTGCTGCCCGTATCACTCCATCAGCACCTGACTGGAGCTGAACCATATCCCTGCTGCAAACAGTGGAATCAAGTGACTATGAATTAACTTCTAACTAACACAGTTTAACTAAATTACCAGAGAGTGGTATTATCAGAAACATAACAAATTTTTTTATTAAAGACTACATTCATTTGCTCATTTAAGTGAAATTTCAGTCAATCAATTGCTCTGCCTTGCTTAGTGAACTTCCCTTCTCTGCCGTTCACTCACCATTAGGCTTTCTTCAACCTCTTCATCTTGAATGAGTAAAATGAGCCATGCTTGTGTCTCTCTTACATCTTGTAGGCTTCTACCACTGGTCTCATCATTGCACCAGGCTCTTCAAGACTTTTACTCTGCCGTAAAAATGAAGAACTTCTGATGCTACCATTAAATAAGCGAAATCAAAATAAGGTAATTGGCTGGGGTAGATATGTGCTTGTGGACACCAGTTTCTGAAGCATATCTGTGTACCTGCTTCACAAGGAAATCTGAATCGTAAGTGACTTCCGAAACTCATCTGTTCCCTGCTACAACTTTGTAGACTGCCCTTTAAAACCAAGACGGTGATTCTCTAGGCAAGTGGGTTTCACTGGTCACTTTGGACACCTGCATCAAATCATTACCTGAGGGTGAAATTGGGTTAGATAAGGAAATATTTTACAGCATAGATATGATAGCATTATAGCTCTGAATATTTTAAGCTACTGGCCATATGTGAACGAATTTTTCATTGAACTCCTTTAATGTTGAAAATAAAGTCCTACTGCAGATTTTTCCCTAGAACCTCCTAGCTACAAATGTGTTAACATCATCAAGAGTCACATTTTCCCCTTTGAAAGGGGAAAAATATCAGATTTGATTTAGTAAATTTCTGACCTATTTTAACAGGATGAGTTCAGAAATGTATTGTTAAATTGAGTATTACAGATTTCTGTGCCTGTTAGGGGAAACTCCACAGCAGTGGGAAAGTGGGAGAGCAATCCAATGAGAAAATGAAAGCGTTGTAGTGACACTAAGACATTTAGGGCATTCACTTTAAACAAGAGGTAGACTCCTGTTTGGGGAGAAAAGTCAGGCTGAAATTCTATTACTGAGAGTTAGAAACCCCAAATGTGGCCCAAAAAGGATACAGAACTTCAAGTTCCATGATCCTGTTCCTATTCTAGAGACAATGTGTATTCTCCATATAACACATTTGCTGTGTGAGACTGATTAGATACCCTGCATAAAACTAAGATGTTACTAGACACATGAATCACTTAGGGAAACCATAAACAGTATTTAAAACAAGTCTTGTGATGCTTATGCATAGCCTTTACAGTAATCTAAGAAGAAAACCATTTTATCCTTAATTCACCCTTTTCCCCCAATAAACTGGTAGAAGTGTTATGCAATATACAGCATTTTTACAGCCGAAGACAACTGGGTTGAGGCGTACAGGCTCTATCATGTCACCTAATTAATAATTGGGCTATTTCTCCAGCCATTTTATCTAACAGTTGAGTACTAATTTCATTGTTATTGCTGTAAACTCCCATTGCCTTGAAACCACAGTAAATAATAGCAAAAATATAGTTTATTACAAAAAAACCAACGTTTGAAATGCATTTGTTAATGAATTTTTTCAGGCATTCTAACAGTGAACTCACTCCTGGATTCAGGGAAAATTCACTCAATCCAGTAGCTTAAAAACCATCTTCTTAGGGTTTGGGCAGAATGCTTCAGAGTACTTTATGGGAGAACAAGGTCATGACCAAACCAGAAGTCTTAAGACTTCATAGCAAAATGACTTCCCTTATCCCTATAATTACCTGCAGGAAATCAACAAAATAACTTTTTTTTTTTTTTTTGAAAGGACAGTCTGTTGCCATTTAAAAGAGACATTTTAGAAATGCTTGTAACCTACAGACAGGCATCTTTTAGCATTTACATCCCTGCTTCCAGGCAACTAGCTTTCCAAGATCTTGTCTTCGGCACTTGCTAAGATTTTTCTTTGACATTTTCACTCAGCCACAGCCCTGCTGGTCTTCAAGGCACCATCCTCTGCTCTTCCAACCCCGTAACACTGGAGTTATGTTCTTGTTGTCCCAAACCCTCTGGTTTGCCCAGTGTCTAGCAGTGTATGCTGGAAAAGCTACCAGAAGGGCAGATGCAGCACAGCATTCCCTGGGAGCTGGTGACGCAATGTGGCCGTGCTCTCATGCCCTCATGGCTCTCTGCCTCTGGCAACCTCTCTCCCTGTGCCATGTCCATCTCCTTTTGCTTCAATAATAGAAGGAGGTTTTCAGAACACTGTGGGCCTGCCCAAGTTCAAGTCCTGGGAGATGGTAGCCCTGAGACCACAATTCCTCAGGCTTGGTTTCAACTGCAGCAACAAACAGAACCACAGCAATTTTCATGAACAGGGACATCAAAACTGTTCAGCAGGGAAGTAACACAAAGGGGTGTTTAAATCCTTTACAGGATAGCTACATGACTATTTGGTGAAGGAGAAACCCTTTTCCCCAAGAATTTCTTCCTGCTAAATCCCTGAAAACTCACAGTCAACCAGCTGGAGAAGAACCACAGAAGGTCCTGCAAGGTACTATGACTGATCTGCTTTTTAGCTTTACTCAGCCTCCAGCATTAGGTATGTAACAGTCCTCTCAGAGCTTAAATTTATTCCCCCACAGTTTTGTCCTATCCTAAAAATCAGATGCATTTTAAGAAATTAAAAGATGGGGAAGAAGAAAGAAACAATTAAGCCCCTGGGAATAAGACAAATGTCTCCACTAGCAATACATTTATGAACATATTTGCACAAAAACAACAGAAGAAAATTCATAATACTGCACACAATGTTTTAAATGCTATTGTGAAAGCAGGCCAAAATGTTCAATCTCCTTAAGCAGCAGTTGAAACAGGCTTTAAATTAATCAGGATTCTTAGAAATTCTAATAAGAAGGAACTGATGAAAAACAGCTGCACCCAATCCCTATAAAAACCTTCAAAAAGAAGGGAATTAAGTGATAATGCTGGTGGAAGGGCATATCATCACAGGATGGTCTCCTGCTGCTACAAAATGCCAGAGCAAGACCAAGTATTTTTCCAAGGAGAGATAATTATGATGAGCCTCAGCCCTGTTTTCAGGGACTTGATTTCCACTCTGTGGTGTGGTGATAGAGCTCTCATTTAGGTAGTCTTTAAATTGCTGAACACTGAGAGTAAGAGCGTCCAGTTCTAATGCTTATTAAAAGTGGTATTCAAAACATCTCTGCCCCCATTATAGTGATTTGCGTGAGAAGGATGTGTTTCCAAAGTATGGCTTTGTAAAGGAGGGGAATAGAAATGAAAAATGAAATATATGCTTAAGTGTTGAAGCTCTTCTGAACTGTAGACTCAATAAAGTTAAATTACAGCCCAGTATTGGTGAAGGAGAAAGCATCCCACGGAGAGGCAGGATGTTAAGTCTGGTCTCAGGAAACCAGTTGTCTGCACAAAGAATCCCTTGTGGAATACCAAGAGATGATGCTAACAGGCTCTAGTAGTATTTCAGAAAAAAAATATAATGTAATAGTTTGGCAAGATTAATGGTGCAACAAGGTGATATTATAAAAAAACCAGTAGTTTATGGAAAGGCGGAAGTCTCAGTTTTTGTGTGATTCTCTAAAAATGTCAATTGTTTTTTGGGGTTTTTTTTTACAGAGAAATGGTCAGATCTCAGTAACTCTCCTTGCTCAGGGTGATGCCACTTTTGAGTGTCCCCAGGACAGACAGACATGCAGCCCACGGTGGAGCTGCAGTATACACACACATGGTTCCTGGTCTCCATGAGTTTATAGCAACTTTCCGCAAAACTCTGAAGGATTTATGCAACACTGATAGCCTGCAGCTGCCAAATCTCCCTTACTGAACTGACAGTAATAATGTCCACTCTAGAGATTTAATCACCTGAAACTGAGCTCTGTGTTTTGCCCAAAAGGACTTCTGAAGACTGTATAAAAATGTTTGTGCATGGGACTTTTCATCTCTTTTTTTTTTCCCTAGAACAAATTGCTGAACTTTTGTTGTCTTTGGTTTCTGTGGTTATGAGATTGTCTTAATGCTCACAGTTACCCTGGAGATTCTGTGGATGAAGATTTCAGGGCTCCCATGTGGAAATGCGCTCTTGCATCAGAGCTGCTGCTTCTCCTCTAAGCCAAGTCATCCTCACAGGAGATTTCTCTGGGTAGGAGACATTACATAAAGACAGGCATCTAACATTCCCACAGAAGCTCTGTTACTTCTCTCTGATCTAATTATATGGCAAAGGTAAATCTCACTATCAGTTATCTGCACAATGAAAGGAGGTTAAAGCAGTAAGATTTTTGCTTGCCTTGACAGTGTGGAGAGGCAAACAGAGGTACAAGCAGTACAGAGGGGCCATCAAACTTGCCTCATGGGGAGGCTGCTGTAAGTATCTCAGTGTAAGGCCTCAGCTTTCTCCATTCACCGCCTTCTGCAATTCCCACGTCTGTCATTTCCCAAGATAGCTAAATGCCATACCCTGAAAAAAAAGGCTTGATAATGCAAATGTAGTTAGCAATGACAAGTCATTCTGAGGACACTGTAAGAGTCATAAACATGTTTGTTTTAACTGAGGTGGGGTAGGGTTTGTAGTGCGATAGAGCAATGAAAACAGACTCAATAAACAGCTCCTCTCATCTCCTGCTCTGACAGCCCCTTTCTCAAAGCACCAATATTACCCACTTAGGAAAGGGATTTATGCCAATTTTAAAGCACTTCTTCTTCTTTCAGCACACCAGATGGCACTAAAAATTCAAAATATTTCCTACCACAGCTGTATCTTTGACAACAAAATTAATACAAGCCGAAATACCACTGTTGTGTGTAGGCTGTAATGACCACACTCCTCAATTTTATGCCTAATGTAACAAGGTGTTTGATAGTTAAAAAACATATCTGATCAACTCAGTATTGCATCAATCATGTGACTCTGTCTGGGTTTTCAAAACTCATTGCAAAATTCAGTGCCTTTGTAGTTTAACAGTTCGTCTGATAAGAATGCAAAATACACTTCTCCCTAGAGCTATAATAAATATGTTAACACTTTCTTACAACCAATGCTTTCCTACAACTCATCATTTTCTTGCCCCAAGATCCCTCTTTATATATTTGATGACATAAATCTTTTAAGCTGGTTTTGACCAGAAGCTAACTTCCCTTTCTGTCTGGTATTGGGACTTTTGAGGAATACAATGAGATATGGTTTTTTCCCTTTGGTTAAAGAGGAGGAGGGAGGAGGGGGAATACTTTCAGTTCAGACAAAACAAAAAGTGAAAATGATGGTGCTGGCAATTTCCATCTCCTTAACACAAATGTGTACAGTAAGGTTTTTTAATTATCTATTTTTTAGATCATTAACTAGATCATCGGATATAAGACACGTAGCTCTCAGTATTTTAAACAGTGTGGTGGCTTTGGCATGTCCTGAACAGTGAACAACAAGAGAAGGAAACATGAAAATAAAACTGAAGCCAAATAGTTTGCCCATCAAAAGAGCATATTATCCAAACACTGTAATGAACACAATTCTGCTATCTGCATATGTTTCTACATGCATGTGAACATTCTTGATGCTAGCATGTGAACATCTGCTAAAAAATTCAATTACTTAGGAGTGCTGTGAAGCAAGAAATAACTGATAGCTCTTGTTGTAGAGAGGGAGGATGGTGTGGTGGTTATTGATGATGGACAAAGCCTAGTCTTGTTTTGTGAGGCACTGAGCCACCTCAACAGAGAATTTTACATCCCGAGGTTGTCTAAGGCCTGAGGCACATGGAGGATCTACCATAGGAACAGACAGTAAAACCCCAGGACCTGAGCTCCAGTCATCCTCTCCCCAGTCAGACCTTGTCTGTGGTAGGTGACCACTGCCTTCCTCACCTCTGTGTGGCTCTTACTCTCTGACTGTTGCCAATCTCTGCTTTCCCAGTGGCACCTTCCCTGCACAAATCACTCCTCTTTATTTCCCATAGTGCAATTCCCACCCTCATCTGTGGGATTCCCTTACCTCTGGGACTATAGACCTCATTCAGCACAAGCATGTGCTTGCACAGGCCATCTGGCATTGAAATTATGTGGTTGAACTGGTACAGTCACGCTGGACATGGAGGTGGTGAACACATGGTTGTTATTTGCAGATATAGTGCTACAGCTATTTCTAACCATCTTCCTTTTTGCACAACTGCAATGCTGTCATATCAGTTCACTTTACTTGAAAATTAACATTTGAAATATTACTCAATATAAGTGCTCCCATTTAAAAATTTTAAGTAATTAAGTCTTACATTAAGTGTGGATGGCTCTAAATGAAATTTTTTGTGTGCCTCTTCAAAACATATATACTGTCCAAATTGATGAGGCAAATGTGTGTGACCTTATCAGACATGAGCAGATGGTTTTACTCTAGGTAAATCCCTAAATTATTTTATCTAGAAAGCTAAATAATTTATCTAGACATGTAAATTTATCTAGAGGTCTCTGAATACCACAAGGGTGGTGGCTTTCTGCCTCTCCTCAAATAGAATGCATCCCCATAGTCAGTTCGATTTCAAGATGAAAAATATGTCTGACTTCTCTGCCCTGGTGATCAGGTGAACTGAGCAGGATCAGAACAGACTTCTCTGATCTATACTGAAGATTGAGCTGATCGTGAAAGCTTAGAGTCATCCTTGTTTTCCCACCCCTGCAAAACCACACAGCTTATTCACTGTCAGTCAGTCAAGAGCTGGCCCACTGTGAAGGTATGGACCTCTTTTAATTCAGGTAAATGAATTTTAAAGCTACATTTAGGAAAGAATTCTCTAAAAGACCCATTGCATCTCCTTTAATTTTTAGGGAAGAAAACAAACAGATTATCTCCAAGTAGGATTTTCTGAGCTCTGTTGTGTTATTTTGCGTTTGGCCAAAATTTACTTAGCTATTTATTTCCATTTCCATTTCCATTTGCAAGAGCCCAACTCTCTCACACAAATCCCTGTTAATGACACACATCTGTAGAGCACTAAAGGAAGCTAAAGAGATGCCCACACTCTTGGTTAAGCCCCAGCTTAGCTGCTGATTTGAAGCCAAACCAACTCCTCAACCTCTGAACTCCAACTTTGCCCTCTGCTTTCATGGTGCCTGCTAAGCAAGCAGGAGCCAAGCATCAGCAAAACACCAGCCTGTACAGGAGAACTTCCCATGTCCAGTGTGGACAGCAAGGTGTGCTAAAGCTCAGCCTATGGTAGCCACGGGACAGAAATTTCTTCTGAACACTCTTTTCAGTTGCATCTATTTCAGCCCAGTGCAAAGGCAAAAGAGTCAACATGGAAAGTGCCAGTGCTCTACCCTAGCACATTTGGTTTTGCACAAGAGGTTGAAAGAGGTTGAAAGAATTACTTTGAAATATTTTTTTGCCATCCTTCTTGGGAAGATTTCATTCCCAACTGTGTACTCACTTGGACAAAACCAGAGTAATTCAAGTGATGCACCGGCCAAGGCTCTGAACTCACTAATTGAACACTCTCAGAAGCCAAAGCTTTCTTTAAAATGACTTCCTTCTTCAGCACCAGCTCTGCTACCCAAAACAAAATGTTGTGCATTTGAGCGATTCCTAGAAGATCATTTGTGCTTCCCAAAGTCTGTCCCTGTAAGTCCATTTCCTAGCCAGATTTCATGCATAATCACCATGGCTAACCAATTATTCCAGAAGCGTGTGTGACTCCCAGACTGTCAGATTTTCGTGGTTTGAGATGTTGACATACAGCTCCAAGCTGAACACTTTCAGCTCTAGGATAAAGCACATAAAGGAGAACAGGGTGAGTTTAGGACACCTGTTGTCCATCCATCCACCAAGAACGCCATCTTTAGACTTGAGAGATATTCACTCTAGACTCCCAGAGGTGAAAGGCAATGAATGAAGTCACTCCACAATATTTTATTTTACTGCTAAGATACCATAAGGTTGAAGGAAAGCTGACACTGGGAAAGGTTACACGAGCATCCCAGGAAAGAACTCAGGAAGCAGGGAACACCGCCCATACACTTTCAGTACATTTCTAGCTAAGCTCTACACATTTAATATTTTACCCTTCATCAAAAAGATTTATGATGCTTGATAGCAGAATGGTATTGCAAAGAGGCTGTGCTACAGGAACGCTATCCTTGTGGTGTCATGCAATGACATTGCAGGAATAAATGATCTCACTCCCTCCCCTCTCTGTAGTAAGTACTCACAATCTCTCTGAGCAATCTGTTTATGGAAAGAGATCAGAGATGCAGATCAGTGCAAACCACATCTGATGAGCAGTACTGACGCAGCTGTGGAGACGACGGCAAGGATCCCCGCTGCGTCTTCCCCAAGCGTCCGTGAGGAGGAACTCGGCACTTTCCGTCCATCCCCCTCGTTGAGGACTCCCAGGAGGGGCTGCCAGAACAGCCACCAACGCATATGCCCGCTAAACCGCCTGTGCAGTGGTGGGCACAGTCTCTCACACAGACACCCCAGCATTGAAGAGGGATAAAAGAGCGGGAGAGGTCTCTCACATGGGTTCCAAAAAGCCTTATTCTTCATCCAGGGATGAAAGAGCCCACGGGTTTTATGGGGGGAGTACAAGGGGCGGGGAAAGCAACCGAAACCAATAGGGGAAAGGCCAGGAGGCGGAGAGGGCACTAAACGACGGGGCACGGTCCAATGGGAAAGGCAAGGGGAGGAATATAGGAGCAGGGAACCAATGGGGCGTCGAGGAACGGGGAAGGTTCCAGAACACGTACATATTGAACAGAGGATATACATATTCAATGGCATATACATAAAAGGGGGTGGAGGACGAAGGGGCCAACCAGATACAAACAATTTACATATGGATGCAAGGCCTGGTGGGAACTCGCCCTACCTTGGAGAGACTCTCTGAGCCTGCCCACTAGCCCCAGCTGCACTGCTTCTTTAACGCAGCATGTTGTGGTTTACACGCTGCAACATGGTATGAGACTACAAACCTTATCTCTTACTCCTGTGACCTGATAGAGACCCTAGCTTCATCCTATCATTTATTATTGGGGTTTGTCTGTGTCATTCTCTTGTTCCTGTTCTCTCTAAGGTCCAACCTGGGACTTTCCCTTTCAATCCTCTGATGCTGTTACATTCCTCTTGCTCTAACGCTCGTTTTGTCAAAACCAGAGAATGACAGTGTGTGCTTTAGATGCCTTCATACAATTCAGGAGCCACAGAGATATAAACTGCACCCTGTCCATCTGTATTTCTCTGGCTTGCTTCTTGTTGTGTCTTGCTAGATTTCATCCTAGTCCTGAATGTATTTTTGCTTTTACTGCTTGTTCTGCCACGCTTTGTGCCAATTATCTGCAACTTGCTGTCCCCAAAGCCAGGATTCACCCTCAGCAGTGGCAGAGCACAAAATTTATGATCCTGTATAACCAGAACTATGCCAAAAAAGCTCTCTTTGGAGAACAACATGCAAGCTGGAGCAGATATGAGGTATGTGCAAGGCCAGTTAAGAACTACTCAGGGATGAAGTATCTTTTCAAAAGTACTGAAATCAAGTGGTTGCAATGCTGTGGTCATTTGTACAGGATGAAAGACAAGAATATTTTCCTGGCAACTGGCTGAAAAAAACCTAGCAGCATCACTGACCACATACCAGTATCCTCTTCATAAGGGGAATCTGCTTGGGAAAGGTGTTTTTTGGGACAGAGCACATCTGTCAGAGCACCAGTTTGCCTTAGTGTCATGCTTTTCCCTGTAGCAGGTTAAGTCATCGTAACAGAAGTTCGTGCTCTCCAGTGTCTTTGTTCCATATACTTCTATTTATTTCTTATGCTAGTGCACTACAGTCCACTCTTGTTTTAATCATGATTATCTTGAGATCTCCTTTTCCATGTCAATGTCTGAAAAAATCCATGAGCCTAGTGCCTCAGTAGTCACAGTACTATCTTTCAAGTCACCTTTAGTTCTCCAGAGTGACCTCGATGTGTCCTTAGCCTGCTAAGGTGACTGCACAAGTGATGGATTTTTGCAGGTCAGTCTGTGTGAGAACTTGGAATGAGCAGTCTATTCTTATCTCTGTCACTTCACTTAGTGGGTCACCTTGGAGGAGTTTGTTCCCTGTTCTGTGCTTCACTCTCCTCATATGTAGGAAGAGATATTTAATATTTCTTGATGAAAAGCAATTAGCTAAGCTGTAACACAATTTCCCCTCCTAATTATCTGTCAGCCTGCTGTCTGCTGAGAGAATGTGCAAGCTATGTGCTCTCATGCTTGCAGGTGCACTGAGGCACTATTTATTTTTGTTTATCTTAGCCTCCCTCTTATACTTCTTGGGCACAGTCTTTGTGCTCTTACTCTTCATAAAACTGGATCATAATACTCTGTTCATCCTAAGTCCCGTTGCAGCGCTCTTGACAGGTGAACATTAATTACCAAAAAATAGCATTAGAATTTTAATTTACAGTTTAACTTCTGATTTGATGTGTAAAGCAATATGATATATGAAGCAACCTGAAATAAGTGATGGCACCCAGGCTCTCTGAAGACTGCACAGGAGAAACAGATCTCAACACCTGGAATTCTGCACCTTTCTGGAGCATCCTTTGGAATAGCCTCCAAGCATCTGCCAGGACAATACACGATACCTCCACACTCTGGTGGTGAGTCTATGTGCAGAGTAACCACACAGAGCCTATTTGTGAAGTTCAGTCTGTCTGTGAGACCCCAATGCCATGTTTTATGTGCTGTGTAGCCAATCGGACGTGTGTGATGGTGTTCATGTATCTGGGACTTACAGACTCCTGGCAACTCCATCAGCATTATTTATCTCTGTCCTTCTCTTTACATGGCCAGACATGTTTAATAGGCCCAAAAGCTCACTTTTTTCTCCTGACAAAGTTTCTGGGTAGAGAATGAAAGTGGGCATGTCTGGGAAAATCCAGAGATGTGTTTGAAAACCAACTAAGGCCAGTAACGCTCTTCTCACTTTACCCACTCCTTCTCCCCAACTGTCACATGAATATTTCCCTGAAGCACACAGAAAATCTCCTCCTGCCATCTCCCTGGAGTCTTCTCTCTAGCTAGTTCCCTGTTCTTTGGCTGATGGTGGAGGGCAGAAAGTCCCTCTCCATAAAGGCATCTGCCTTTGTTCCTCCCCTTCGCCCAGAGCCGCCTTGCTCTTCAAGCTGCTGCTCTATCACCTCTGCCCCTTTGTTCCTCCTGCTTAGGGATTTTCCACTCCTCACCTTCCTGCTGATAAAGTTAATCAAACTAATTTTCCCACTCAGTCACCTCCCTTATCACAGTCACTGCTTGGCCAGAGCCCAATGGATATGCTTTATGAGTGCTGCTGTTTGTTCTGCAGCTTTTTATGGCCAGAGTGAGTGATGTGTCCCAGGGTCTGTGTCAGCAGCTCTCTGATTCACAATACCTTGAGACAAATAACAAATACATTTTGAACCATTTTTTGAATTAACTCAAATTCAAAAATTCAAATAATTTCATCATCAGGAAAAGATTCAGGATGTTTTTGTTTTGCTTTGAAACTCTCCACCTTTAACTAGTTCTTAGTCCAAGGGATGACCGCTACTTGGTTCAGCTTCTGTGTCAGTGATTGTAAAAGGAAGAAAGCAAATTTTGTTCTACCTTGTGTTGCAGTGTAGATGTTCTGAAGATGCAGAATGGGAATACATGTGAGAATCAGCAGGAAATATCTCTTCTCCTTGGCACCTCTGGCAGATCTCTAGTCTGATCTGCCTCCCAAGGACCCCTCAGCAGTTAATGCAAAAGCCCATGGCCCAGTGACTGAGGAAGACAAAGAAATTGGTTCTTAACCCCCGATGAGCTGAAATTAAGATGAGGGTCCCACCCAGTGAGTCAGAAATGTTTGCCGTCCTTGCTCTGGCTGTTACTGCTCCAGCAACACGTGTATCAGTAACACCAAGGACAACATGCAAGAGGGCCAACAGCAGCATTTTGAGCAATCTGTCAGCTGATCAGGTAGTGTCACAAGTGAGTAGATAGATCCTTATGCTCAGGGTTGCTACTCATCCCTATTATTTGATTTCATGCCACTGAGTTTGCCTAAGCAATCTCAGTGATGGTGTGCTCCCCACAACTTGGCTGTCAGTGTTAGAGACATCTAAGGAGGTTCTGTCAGCTCAGTGGCAAAAAAATACCTGAGTACGTAAGGCTTACACTCCCAAGAGGATTCCTCTTTGCACATCGCTCTTGGTGCAGGGTGACATCTCAGCATTTCACTTGTTGTCCTGCTGAGGTGAAAAAATAAAACAAGTTTTATTCTGCTATGTTAGAAATTGTTCTTAAAAGCCTTCTAGATTTGGAAAGCAGGTGCAAAGAATCAAGGAGCATATCGTGCTCTGACCGCCCTCATGCCTGCCCCTGGCCACTCATCTGTGCATCTCTTGCACCAGCTCTGGACCTTCCTGAAGCCTTTCATGAGCTGATTTAACTCAGTAAAACAACAGAAAACTAATCCCAGAAGGAGGAAAGGGAGTAAGCAGTTGTCTGAAGTTTCAGTTAGGTCATTTATCTTGGCAGGATGTCCGGCAGAGGCCAGAGCTGCGGAAGGGAAGAGGAGGAATGGTGGTGGACACAGGATGCAGGGTGGCAAAGCCTGCCTTCCTCTGCACAGCAAGCTGGGTGCCAGCCCAGAGGCACTTGCAACCGTGCTCCTGAGCAGTCTCATCCCTCTAATGTCATCCCCCTGTATTCGGGGCAAAGCTTGGTGAACCCATGCTTTCCCTGGGAATTCAACAGAGTGTAAATGCCACACTGGGATTTTCCTGTAGCCTAAAGACTTGAAAATTGGTTTAATTAGGCTATCAATTTATGATCTTCTTGCTAGTGAAAAGCTGCTTGATTCAATGTTAGCTTTTGATATGCAAAAATGCTTTTGAAATTCTGCCTCAACCTGGGTGGCCCAGAAAGTGTTATAATTTCCCCAACAGTAGATAATTCATTCATAATATACACATGTATCCCTGCTTGACGAATGCTGATGGAGAGTGTTGAGTTATCTCTGAGGCTATGGATTCATAGGAAGTTTTCTCTGGTGACATTGCTAGATAAATTTTTCAGACTCCCCCCAACCAAAAAGCATCAGATCTCTTCACTGACTTTCTTGTGGACCTGCAAACATTTCATTCAACTTAGTAAGGATGCATAAAGACAGAGACAGTAGCAGTAACAGAGAGGAAATATTCTCCTCACACCAGCACCAGTATTGGGAAAAACATAACATGAAACTAAAGCTTCAGTTTAAATACAGGAGTCTTAATGATTAAACTTTCTATTACATAACCACAGAAATACCTAATAAGTAGTCATTATGGTGGTAGAAAGATAACAACTTATCTACAATTTTATACCGATGCTAATTATGATCTCTGACAAGATGAATTAGAAGACTCTCAGTTCTGAGTTATGGAAGATAGTACCATAGCAAAAAAGGGAAAGTTGTCTTCACCAAGGCACAGTGTGGTGTTGTCAGCATCCTTCTGTGTTTCAAAGGCCCCAGCATCTCCATGAATAGTATTTTACTGGTATGATAGTGCGAATGAGAGTGTCTCAGAGGTATTTCCACTGATCTCTGGATAAAAATGAATTATTAAATTATTAAAAATAAATTATTTAATTTATTATTTTAAACTTAATAAATAAACTTATTATTTATTAAGTTTTAAATAATACTTAATGTCTCTTTACCATTTGTTTCAGTATTTTCCTCTATGTGGATTTAATTTAACCTGATTTTCTGCAGAGCCAAAAAACTTTCTGATTCTCACTTCTTTTGGACTGCTTTGCTCATGGGGCACATTTGTTTCTGTTTCGATTATGACCGTGTTAAAATGAAAACATTTTCTAAGTTGTAAAAATCTGGTTTAGACAGCACCATGTTCTTAACGTTAGCCAGCTTTTCATGTTCTTACACCTACAACCTAGACTGCTGAGCCCAATTTCATATCTTGTACATTACTTGGGGAAAGTGTTATTAGTGAATCCCTAAAACATGTGATGTTTTGATAGGTGGTCAATTCACTGTCTTGTTCAAAGAGCAGTTTGTCTTTAAGAAGTGCATTGCTATTCCATACTGATCTTCTGGCCCGCTTGCAAAGTGCCTGATGTCAGCAGTGTTGGTGCAATTCCGTGGTAAACCTTGCCCTTCTGTACTGGCATCACAACAGACCTTTCCCTCACAATAGTGCATGGCTGTGGGTGGAGACTCACACCACGTAAGGAAGAAGAGGAGAAAATCTGATATCTAGGCTGATGGCAGAAAGAAAAGAAAAAAGAGGTTTTGTTCCGTAATCATGCAAAACAGGCATTTTAGATGGCTGGAGACATTTCTGTGCCTTGGTTTGGATAGTGGCCAGTTTACTAATAAAGCTGGTGAGGAGATGAATGAATAGCTTTCTTAATCCTCCCTGTACGGCTACTTCTGGGGAGATGAAGGCAGGTCTTCCTGCATGATGTGAGAGAAACTGGTCTAAATCAAAGTCTCTCTTTCTACTCAGTGATCTTCAGCTGTTAACCTCCAATGTGAAAGGTGCAACAAAGCAGAACTCAAAGAAGACCTAAGAAAAGAAAAAGTAGCACTTCAAAAGCAATCCAAAGGGGGAGCTACTTCAAAAGAGAACCCTGGAGTAAGAAGCACTTCAAAGGGGAAACTTCCCTAGGGAGTTCGTTGCAAATTATCTTAAAGTAGGTCCTCCCATCAAACAGATGTAATTAGTTTTATTCTGATTGTCATGAAATCTTGTTCATTCAAAAACAGCCTGAACATTTCATATGTTTGAGGAGCCCTTTCCAAAGGATACACCAGACTTTAGTGTAGTTAGTACTCTATCACTGTGGCTGCAAGTGCCTGCTCACCGAAGTTTGCCAAAGCTCAGAAAAGTCTCTCAGAGCAGGTCTGTCCAGTGTTGGGGTAAATTAACTTGGGTTAATTTAATTCTCATTTTTCACAGCTGAGTTGAACACTCTAAATGAAGTTTGTTGCTACAGTAAAAAGTGGAGAAATTTCTGGCCTCTCATTTTTTCAAGCACTTTTTGTAGTGATATTTGAGCACTTCAAAATTACATACACTTTTTCTTCCTCTGCTTCATTGTCTCTACGCATAAGACAATCCAAACTCCATGAATTGCATGCACTGCCAATTAATTTTATTATTACCATAGACAGCGTAATTAAAATCATGGCAACACGGTCTGACCCTCCCGTTTCTCCTCTTTGTGTCTTTCTTGTAATTTTTTCCTTCTCATCACTTTGAACCCTTCATCTTCTATATATCCTGTTCCATGTTCTTGTTCTACGACAGGGAAACCGAGTCTTCCCAGATCTCCTGGCTGCAGCTGCACCCTCCCTTGGCCAGCATCCATAATATCTGCCTGGCCCCAACACTAATACAAATGTTAATTTTGAAATGTCTGTTTTCTTTTAGAAGTTCAAATTCTATACTCTGTAAAGAAACAAACAGGGTGAAGTGAATTGTGTCTGAAATTTAGGTCAAGCATGAACAACAACTTCCAAAAAGAACTGAGGCATATCAGGATTTTTGAGTTTCAAAGTGCCCTGATTTCAGGAAACCTCCTTTGGTTCTCAGCACTCTGCTTCCTCAATCCCTTCTCAAATCCTTGGTAATAAGTTAATTTTTCATTCTCTTGAGAACCAAATACTACCCTTGGATTAATTAAAAGGAGTGTCTTGTGAAACCACATCCATGTCAATTCAATAAGTGCTAAGGTACCTTATTCCATTATACTTAAAATATGTATACATGAAAAAAGAATGGATATGTGTTATAATGGTGTTAGATAAAGCACCTATCACTTGAAGAATCTCACACAGACACCTAGAAATCTTAATCATCTTTTTTTTGTCTTTCCCATCAGTGCATCACTTACCACACATCTTGTTCAAGAATTCAAGCTTGTTTGTTTCTTCCTGAACAGCATCTGCATTGTTACCCTAAGGTGGGCAAAGGTGGTTCCCACCCAGGTCAGGCAAAGTTGCATACATACTGGAAAAGGAGGAAGGGCTAAAATGAGGGAATGTTTTTAGATTGTTTATCAAAAGGCAACAAATAATGCCCCCAGCTTGAAGTTATATTGTCATTTTTCTCCTTCCAACAGGTATAATCTTAGAATGTATTTTCAGTGTCTAATACCCATATTTCATGTTAAACAACCTTGTTTCATACCCTACATTATTAGTGAGATTAATGTTGTCTTTTGAAGACAAAGCAAGTTTTATGTGTGAGAAAAGATCCTCCCCTACAACCCTCAAGTGCACCAGTGTTCTGGATTTGAGCAGCCCGCTCTGCGAGGCATACGGAGAAACAGCTCCTGGAGTGCAGAGATCCCTCAAGTGTGTGACAGGTACAGTATGGAACATGTCAGATCTACTGCCCTCTGACCTGCCGGTGTTGGCAAGTCAGCTTCCCACAAATAAAAAGTTACTTGGCCTTATCAAAGGATGTTAAAGTGTATTCTACACACCACAAACACCTATTTAAGATTTTTAATATTAACACTCTTGTAGTTGGGACTTGTTTTGAAATTTGTCTCTTAGCAACATCAGAGTTATTTACAGTAAATCACATCTGAATTGAGATGAAAGAACTTCACCTGACTTCAGAAAGGAAAATACACACAACTTGTGTTTACAAGACAACCCATTAGAGATGATTGCTTTGGCGATAGCAGCTTATGGAACATCCATATGCGCTGTTGGCATTTGTAAGGTGATGAAACAGAATGCAGTTTCTGATATCTGAGCTGCTCTCACTGTGGTATTTGCAAAAATAATGATACCAAATAAAACTAAACTTGGAATTCATAACAGTTGATTCATGTGAAAAATAGGAACCAAACCATCCTCTTTATTAAAATAAAGATCAAGGTCTAAAATTATTTTTAAAATAATTGTGGTTTTTAGTATTTAGACTGCTGTACAACAGCATTACAAAGCAGTGGAGCCTGAGGCTGCTATTCTGAGCTAAAAAGAAGTAAAATAGTGTTGTTCTTGTTTTAAACTAGAAAGGAAATAAGCTTACAGAGGATAGCTGATCTAACTCTATTTATTTATCATATTCTGAAGAGAGAGAGAGAGACAATGATGCAGTAGAAGGAAACAGAGAAAAAAGGTTGGCTTAGGGAGAGATGACCCATCTTTGATAACAAATCCTGCAGTACTGTGCATGGTTTGCTAGTCCTTTGCACGGGGGTTAAACCTTACTGCTGACTGTTCAGTTTTGTGGGACTGGTTCTATGGTAATTTGGAGGGTTAGAGAAAAGCGAGAACTCATGCTACAGACATCACCTTAAGCTAATTTAGAAAATTAAACTATGTCAACATCACCAGTTCAAGTTTTGCAGCTATGAATCTTTGGTATTAGAAAACTAGGCATTCCTATTAAAAAAAAAAAAAATTAAATTATGTTTTGAGGTAGCTCCTCAAGAAGATTTCAGCCTTATTATTTGAATTATGGCAGAAACTTCCTGTTAAATGTTCTGCTTGTAGTGTAATTTACGGACTAAGTTAGACCCACAGGCTATTAGAGAATACAGGAGAATATATCATCAAAGATGGAACACAAGCTTTTGCAAGCTGACCAGGGAGGAGACATCTTTCCTAGAGACTTGAGGGGGAAATGCTGTGGAGGACAGAGTGGCTCTGGAGAGTCATGTCTCTGAGCACAGACTTCCACCAGAGCAATTTTCAGATGTGCGGCCTGTCCTAGGGGTTACACCTCTTGCCAAGCCCTTCCTATAAAACACAGACAGAAAAGATCTCTATCATCATCATCATCATCTCCTGTTATAAAAATTTAGATTTCCGTCCTTTCCTTGGCAGAATTCAAGTCTGAATCTCCCTTTTCCTTTAATCTTTGCCACCACCCTTTGCCGCCTCCTCACTGCTGGTCTGTAGCTATGTAGGCTGTAGTACCTCTTTCATTTGTATGGATTAATTATATATTCATTATAACTACCTTGGGTCAATGCCCATAAGAATCTGTAGCTGGGGAGACAGCTCTCATCTGAGATGTGAGAGACCTGCATATTAATGAATGTTCTATTTAGTACTAATCCCTTTATTACAAAGCAATAAATCTTTGTGTCTCCTATGTCTCCTTTGAATGCTCTAAGCCTTCAAATGTAGGGAATTAAGTTACCCAGAGAAGTGGTGGGTGCCCCATCCCTGCAAACATTCAAGATCAGGTTGGACAGGGCTCTGAGCAACCAGACCTAGTTCAAGATGTCCCTTTTCATTGCAGGGGGTTGGACTACATGATCTTTAAAGGTCCTTTCCAACCCAGACTACTCCAGGATTTTATGATTTATTCTATTATGTAGCAGTGGAGGGGAGCAATCTTCCATCCTGCAAGTCCAGTCCAGTGTGTGTGTAGAGTTTCCCAGTAGAGGGAGGATGAGCACAGTATGCCTCAAATAGGCACCAGGCTGAGGTGGCCACCCATCTCCATGCTGTCACACCTTCAGGCAATTTATCTGCGTGCAGCAGCAGGAAATTCAGTCTCTGTGGGCTTTGCTGGTAAATCTCAAACACTTCCACACTTTGATGGCACCAGAGAAGAGGTTAGCAGCCAACAGGGCACTTGGGGAAAACCCGTTTTTAGATTTCAAAATGTCTACATAACTGGCAATGAGGTGTTACCGTCTGGATGGCATCTCACCATCAGGCAGTCTCTCCTTCCATGAGATTTTCCCCAGCACAGTCTCCTAGAAAAAAAAGACAATTATCACCCTCCAAGAAATAACAGTCTTTCTTTCCAAAATATTTGAGAATGTTTTCTAATGCTCTGAAATGAAAGCAGCAAATGTTTCTTATTTCCTGCAGAAGTCAGAGTACCATCTTTATTTTTATGTCTATCCTTAGTGTTCAGCTGTCATTGTAGTTTAATTATCTTGTCAGAAGCATCTGAAATTTGGAGACTATTTCTTATGTATTTTCATACCATTTTCATCCCAGTATGCATCCCAAGGTAGTGCATTCTGGCGAGTGGTGGGAAACAGAGGATGGGGCAGCAGGACACAAAGATGGTCAGGTTTGGCAATGAACTCAGACAAGGTCATAACGCAACAACTTTAACTCCAACAAATCAGAGACTATAATGAACACAGGAGCAAAATAATGAATGTACGCCTTTAAAAATGGTGAAGAACAACTCTACATATCTTTGGTGTACACAAAATGTCAGAATCTTAGAATAATTTTTGAGTGTGCTTGTTATATACAGTTTGTTGTACTTGCATGATGTTATACCATTGCAATGACATATGCATTGAACAAAAACCACTCCGTCTGAATGGTTTCATCTGTCCCAGCATTTTTAGAGGTGTTGAGGAGGGAACATGCGAGGTATCCATCTGCTGGCCAGGGCTAAGGCATGAGGACATGCTTCCTCCAGCTACCAGCTGTCTTTTTCAAGGTGAGACCATCTGAAAAGGGATTGGAAAGAGCCTTAGCTATGGAGAGGGTGGCAGGAATGCTGGCCTAGTGAAACCTGCACATGCTATATCTTTTCCAGGGCTGACAGGAAAGACCTAGCAGGTATAGCATCTGTGTAATTTAGTTATGTTCTAGGGTTAAGTGGGTCTCCCATCTAGGTGAGAGAGTATCTATTATGCTGGAGCAGGCACATAAACCACAGGCTGACACATAGATTAACGATGATTACCAAGTCTAGACCCTGCAGTATGTCTAAATATACAGCTTTAGTGTAGGATGACACTGTCTCAAACATCTGCCAGAGGGCAACACATAGTAAATTTCTCACATACAGAAGAGAATAAGTGTTAGATAATGTTCAACAAATAAACAAACAAAGAAAACCTGTTCTACCTCAGTCAGAGAGAAACAATTGTCTGGATTGTCCCTGTCAGCACTTGAGTAGATTTATTGCTACTTATCAACAGCTTGTTAAAAAAACTGGCAAGACATTAAGAAAATGGGGAGGAAAATCCTCCAGACCATAGTTTGCTATTGATGTCTACCAGTCAGCTTCTCTTGCTGGGAAATCATGCTATGGTTGTCAATAGGGATGAGCCATGCTATATAGTGCAGCTCTAACTGTGGCAGGTGTGAAGGTCAGCTCCTTGAAAAAGATTTTAAATCAAAAGTGTGTAGTAAATACGTGGGAATATTTATTTATTAATGTATCATGACTGAGAAGTCTTAAATAAATTGATTATCCAAACGTTTTTTAAAAATGGCTGCTTGACTCATTTAAAAATAAGGAAGGAAGTCTTCTTCATGAAAACAGCAGACAGGCAGCAAAAATCATTCCATTCTGGCCTAAGATGTATGAACTGTAAGCAAGTCCAGAGTCTATCCAAGGTAGCCAAGTGTTTTAATGGAGGCAACATTACTGTATTACTGCTTGGAGCAATGGCTGAACCAGCAAAGGAAGGTGTCATTGGTAAGAGCTAACATGTAATGCTTAATAATCCATTATTTTTTAGTTAATTTCATTCTATTTTCCTATACTGAATTCACCTTAGATCTATTGACTACTTATAATTTGGATATTCCAAAGTGTGGAGATCACATTTGGACTTGCCAATTATTAAGAATATGAGAATGGTATGTATCTGTAGACCAGATTTGCATAATGCTCTTATATTTCAGTTATGGTATTAACACGGTGCTATCAGAAACCTGCATGGAGTAAGAGACAGCCAAAGGAAGGCATTTGGTTTTGAGACAGGTTTGCTACAGTTTCATTCATTTATAAAAGAAAGATCAATCCGAAAAACAAGTGAATTTGTAAAACAGAAGTTATAGCTAAAGAACACACCTGTATATTACACAGTTTCTTCCCTAATTATATGGGCAGAAGGAATAGAATTGGCCATTTTTCCACTTTGTGAAGTTTAATGTACAAAATATCTATGCTTTCATAGCTCTATAAACATAAATTCTAGCTTTTATGACACCAATGAAGAGGAACCTAAATATGGATGTGGTTTTAAAATGAAATGAAAGAAATGTTATACCCACAAAGAATGAAATGCTTATCTATGTTACCTCTGATTTTAATGGAGTCTTTAGTGTTTTCTTCCTATTCCCACTTACATCAGATCATATGGGTAAAATACACAAATAAGTGAGATCTCAGTGTTAGAGTGACAGTGCACAGATGGTATAAAATTCTATGCTAAATTCATAGTCTGGAATTTTTTATAAAAGTTATTTATTGCAAAATATCCCTAGATCTACACTGAGGTATAATGTTCTGCCAGCAATTGCTTTAACAGCTCTTGAAAAAAAAAAAAAAAGAAGAAAAACCCAGGGACTCACTTTCTCTCCAGTTTGTATTTTATTAATTCTGTAAAGCTATGTCACTCCTGTCCATCATTTATGTTTAAGACTAATTTCACAGCCTGCAACAATTACTTCATACATAATGGATAGCTTTTGTCTGAAAATAAAACTCCAGCAACCGAGAAACTGCATTTTTCTTCACACGGGATTGTTCTCCCCATAGAATTTTAAAGTAGTATTTTTGCAAAGACATTTTGTCCATGTTCATTTTTTATCAGCTCGTAGAATCTAAACATGAATCCCTGAAATGAAGTCTCTTCTGTTTTCATGGATCCCACTGTCTCACATGGCAAACCAGCAGGGCCAAGATAACCTCTTTTTACCCACAAGTCTTTTGTCAGCCTGCAGGCTTGACAGAAAGAATTAATTGGTGATTAATCCTTATATCAGAATTAGAAAGCTCTTTCAAAGATGCTTTCTGTGGCCACTGGTCCTGAATATACAACAGAGTTCCTCTGGGGAGAGCACAGCAGCGAGCACATTCACCTGGGAGGTGCCCCGTGTCTGTTTTGTGCCAAGTGTGATGATGTCCTGGCTGTCCTTCCTCTCAGGAAGCTGCTGCCCAGCTGCTCCAGTGATTATCTTGCTGCTCACCTGACAAAGTTGCAATGCTGCAATGAGGCTGTAGGGAAGGCATGTGGCAAGAACAATGATTTATTAATTTGGGGATCTATGCACATCTTGCCTAAGAAAATCTCAGATGAAAAGAATGTGTTTATTGCATTGCAAGAGTTTCTTCATTACCTGAAAATAACTCATAAACTGGAGGCTTGTTGTCTCGCACTAAAAGCAGCATCTCCACAAAGCACATTCGTAAGAGCTCACAGTCAGTTTCACTAATTAGCTATTTTGCAATTGCTTTGGATAAAGTAATTTTACCCTCTTGAAATGTGTGAGCATCTTTAGCAAATTGTCTCAAAGTGCCATGTAATTATTCTATTTGTGATGGTGTTAAAGTAAAAAAAAAACCCACTTGCTGCTTTGCTCCCAAATCAACAAGCTATTTTGTCACTGGTAGAGACACAAAAGCCACACAAAGGCCACCAGGTTTTGGAGCATGGCTTCTACACATGTGAAATGTGACAAGGCCCAAAAATAGCTCGAGTGAAATCTCAGCCTTATCAGACAAATTGCTGAACAGACAGGGACCCCTAGACAGGCTTTGACTGGGAGAATGCGAATCTCAATAGTCGGAGCGCGGGAGAAAGCAGACATTAAACCTATCTTGCAGATGAGCAGCAAAGGCACAGAGCAATTAAGGTTCTGATTTGGGAAAATACTTAAGAACATACATGAATCCCACTGAAGTAATTAAGTTCAGCTTCTGGGGAATGACTTTAATGAAACGAGACCTGGGAAATTGCCTGCAGCCACTCATAAGCTTAGGAGTGAACCAAAGGCGGGTTCTGTCTCCAAAGTCTCATTTTGGTAACTTCAGTGGTGTCCTTGCTCTGTCTCACTAGGGTCCTCCCTATTGACTTTGTTTCTGACCAGAGAGCACAAAAGAAGGAGCTGGACATGTGAATGCAGAGCAGGAAAAACTGGTGGTCGGGGATCCTTCTGCCTGAGCAAAGAATATCAGCTGGGGTTTTATTGCTCTTAGTTAATTGTTTTGCTGTTTTCCTTACTTTCTTCTATATTGTCCTTTTTAATATTGCAATTTTAGCTGTTGAGAGGGAAGGAAAGACAGTGGTGGTCTGTCAAGCTCATTTACTAAACACAGTCCTGTCCCGGAGCCCTGACACAGGTTGGATGGTGCAGCCCTGGCATTTTAAGGTGGCACCATGGTCTTGCTGTCTATTGTACCCTGCTGCTGCTGCTCCCCTCACTGTGACCTGCTGCTCTGCCTGTTCCTGGAAATAAAGCTGGGGGCTGAGCCCACTCAGGCCTGACACCTGTTTGCTTACAGGTCCTCTGCACAGGGCCACCCAGCTCAGCACCAGCACCACCTGGGGTGACAATATGGGCAGGAGGGATGGGGGTGACAAAATTTGCTGCCCAAACTGGGTCATGCACTAGGAGGGTGGTAAGGTCTGCTTGTGGGTTTATTTCTGAGCAAAGGTCAGGTGAAAGGAAAAAAAAAGGGGGGAAATTGCATTTCTCTTCCAAGTGTCCATGCCTCGGGTGACATATCATTACACTCCGTTTTTCAGGTCTCGATTAAAACCCGGCAGCTAACGGACTTGTAGCTGAATTAGAAGGATATAGCTGAAATCACTTTTCCAATTAAGCTTAACTTTAAAAATATTCAGGACTTTTTCTTTTATTCACAAACAAAAATAATAGCCAGTATTACTTCAGGCATGTCAATGAAAAGACATGGAGTAATTTTTTTTCCAGAACTGAACTGAAACATTTTTTAATACTGCTTTGGTTTCCTACTGATATGCTCTGCCTGTTTTTCTTTTCTGCAAGATACACGTTTCTATCAAAAGGAAATAATGCCATTTCAAAATGAAATATCAAAATATTTACTTTTAGTCTCTTGAAATAAAATGTTCAAACTTTTTCAACTGAAGCTTTTCACAGACCCAGAAAGGAGATTTCCCATCTTCCTACATGACAGAGTCAGGGCAGTGATTGTTCCTCCATCCCTTCCTGTCATCTCCCCTCTGCCATTTTGAAGCATTTAAGCTGTGACAGGTTAATGACATTTAACATCCCAAACATTTTCACTGAACAGCCATAGGGGAGACAACTCATGCCTCTCTAAACAGTGCTTCAGGCTCTGCTGCAGCTTCAGTTAGTCCAAGAGAGAGCACTCAATGCATTTTCTGGCAGCAATCACTCCAGAAAATGTTATCTCTTAAATCACTTATTTGATGGAGCGAAAATACCAAAAAAAAAAAATCATGATGGTAGAACCAGGATGTTATCATGGCATGTGCTGGGCCAGCTGATTTGGGGCTGAGAGGAAGTTGGGTTTTTTTCTTGGTGCAGCTGTTTTCTCCCATCAGTCGTCCTTTGGACTTGGGGTATCTCAAGATAGTCCTTCTTCCTGAAAAAAAAGAAGAGTGTTTTCTTGCTGTTGGTTTTCAGTCAGCTGCTTTGATAGCTGCAGAGGAGTTACTTGCCATCCTGAAGTCTGATTGTCACCTGACTATATACAGTGTCTGTATTACTTACAAAAGCTTTTGTCTTTCTCTGGTCACCAGTGCTGCTGTTGTGTTTGGTTTATGATCTGCTTCTAGGGTGTATTTCCCTGGCTGGGAGCTGGCCACATTTTGCTGATGTCTGGCATGTGCTGCTTTGCTTTTTATTCATGTAATTGTTAAGCAGGAAATACCTATTAACTTGTTATCATCTTGTGTTGAACAGAGTCCTGGTGAGCAGACACCAAGGAGCTGCAGCACAGTTGTTTCTGCTCACACACATCATTCTCTGACCCGAGTACAAAGCATATGTGTTTCCTCATTTCACAGCACACAAGTGTAATAGCTATCACATTGTGTGATTTCTCTTTCTTTGATCAGGCTTGCAGGAAACTCACCTCCTCCCACTAGTGAGATCCACATGTGTGTCCTTCCCAGGCTGCATTGCTAGACATTGCTGTAAGTAACCCTAGATTTCTAGCACAAGCTTTCCTGGAATATGTTGGTAATAACTTCCTCTTCCAAGTGATAGAAAAACCAATGAGGAGCAGTGCTATTCTGGACCTTGTTCTCATGCAGGAGGAGGGGCTGGTGAAGAATGTGATGCTCAAGGGCAGCCTGGGCTGCAGTGACCCTGAAATGGTGAAATGCAAGATCCTTAGGGCAGAGAGGAGGGTGCACAGCAAGCTCAATTCCCTGGAATTTAGGAGAGCGGGTTTTGGCCTCTTCAGGGATCTTCTTGGTAGAGTACTGTGGGATAAAGCCCTGGAGGGAAGAGGGGCTCAAGAGAAATGGTTAATATTCAAGCATCACCTCCAAGCTCAGAAGTAATGCATCCCAACAAAGAGAAAGTAAATCAGAAATACCAGGAGGCCTCCATGCATGAACAAGGAGCTCCTAGACAAACTCGGACGCAAAAAGGAAGCCTACAGAGGATGGAAGCAGGGACAGATAATATGGGAGGAATACAGAGAAATTGTCTAGGCCTCCAGGTATCAGGTTAGGAAAGCTCAAGCCCTGTTAGAATTAAATCTGGCCAGGGACGTCAAGAGTGGCATGAAAAGTTTCTATAGGTATGTTGATGATGAAAGGAAAACTAAGGGAAATGTGGGCCCTCTCCAGAAGGAAATGTGCTTACCTGGGATGTGGAGAAGGCTGAGGTACCCAGTGACTGTTTTGCCTCAGTCTTCATTGGCAACTGCTCCAAGCCCATCATCCACATCACAGATGGCAAAGGCGGGGACTGGGAGAATGAAGAATCACACACTGTAGGAGAAGATCAGGTTTGACACCACCTAAGGAATGTGAAGGTGCACAAGGCCATGGGACCTGATGAGATCAATCTCTAGGCTCTTAGGGAACCAGCAGATGAAGTTGCTAAGGTATCCATCATATCTGAGAAGTCATGGCAGTCCCATGAAGTTCCCACTGACTGGAAAAGGGGAAACATAACCCCCATTTTTAAAAGAGGGGAAAAAAGGAAGACCTGGGGAACTACAGGCCAATCTTACCTCTGTGCCTGGCAGGATCATGAAGCAGATCCTCCTGGAAATTGTGCTAAGCCACATGAAAAATAAGGAGGCAATTCATGACAGCCAACACAACTTCTTGAAGAGCAACTGACAAAATCCACCTGGACTTGTGCAAAGCATTTGACACTGTCCCACACAACATCCTTGTCTCTAAATTGGAGAGACATCAATCTGATGGATGGATGGATACCCAGTGGATAAGGAATTGGCTGGATGGTTACACTCAAAGTGTTGTGATCAAAGACTCGATATCCAAGTGGAGACCAGTGACAACTGGTGTTCCTCAGGGGTCAGTGTTGGGACCGGTGCTGTGTGACATCTTTGTCAGTGACACAGACACTGGCATCGAGTGCACCTCAGCAAGTTTGCTGATGACACCAAGCTGTGTGGTGTGGTCACCATGCTGGAGGGAAGGGATGACACCCAGAGGGACCTTCACAGGCCTGAGGGGTGGGTCTGTGCAAACCTCATGAAGTTCAGCAAGGCCAAGTGCAAGGTCCTGCACCTGTGTCAGGGCAATACCAAGCACAAGTACAGGATGGGCAGAGAATGGATTGAGAGCAGGCCTGAGGAGAAGGACTCGGTGGTTTTAGTGATGAAAAGCTCAACATGACCTGGCAATGCCCACCTGCAGCACAGAAAGCCAAACGTGTCCTGGGCTGCATGAAAGCAGTGTGGCCAGCAGGCTGAGGGAGGGGGTTCTGCTCCTCTACTCCACTCTGGTGAGACCCACCCTGGAATGCTGCATCCAACTCCAGGGTCCCCAGCACAGGAAGGACATGGACCTGTTGGAGGGAGTCCAGAGGAGGGACACAAAGTTGATCAGAGGGGTGGAGCATCTCTCCTGTGAAGACAGGCTGAGAGAGCTGGAGTTGTTCAGCTTGGAGAAGGGGAGACTCTGGGGAGACCTAACTGCAGCCTCCCAGTACCTGAAGGGGGCTACAAGAGGGCTGGAGTGGGACTTTTTACAAGGACATGTTGTGATAGGACAGGGGATAAAGGCTGTACACTGAAAGAGGGTAGATTTAGATTGGATATTAGGAAGAAATTCTTCCCTAGATTTAGATGAGATATTAGGAAGAAATCTTTCTCTGTGAGAGTGGTGAGACACTGGAAGTGTTTGCCTAGAGAAGTTGTGGCTGCCCATCCCTGGAAGTGTTCAAATTTGGACATGACTTGGACCAACCTGGTCTAGTGGAAGGTGTCCTTGCCCATGGCAAAGGAGTTGGAACTAGAGAATGTTTAAGGTCCCTTCCCACCATTTCTATGATTCTATGAACTTTATTAAACTGTCTCTGTTTGAAGAAGCTGCTGTGAATAAATGAGCAGTGGTGCAGCCACAGCTGTGGTGTCCACCCTGTTCTACTTCCAGCAAGAGACCTGGACCATTGTTTCCAAAGCCACCAGTGGGCTGAAGTGCACCAGTGACTCCAGACTAAGTCATGTTTTCCCAGGACTAGGCAGATGGCAAAATCTGAAAGCACAGTCTTAACACAGGAAAAAAATTATTCTTGATTGAGGTGTTTTAGCTCTGTATTAAGCACCTACAATTATGATACTTCTTAAGGCCTGACCATATTCAGAAGAAGCTTAGAGTGTCATCCTGATGTTTGTGTCTACACAATACAAATGAAACATCTAAGGTGGGGGATTGATCAGTGGCTGCAGACTTCATTACAAGTTAACTTTTACCGGAGTTTCTTGGAATGGTGATGTCCTGCAGGTGTGGCCAGGAGAGCTGATGTCTGGCAGGCTTGTCCTGATTATGGCTGGGCCGTGCATGTGCACCTATGCTCACTGGCACCAGGGAAATTGAGCAAGAGCAACATGGGAGTCTGCTGAAACACAGCTTCCTTATGAGCTGGGCTACCATGGAAAAGATTTGGAGGAGAGGCTGAAACCTCAACAGCTCCATGCTTTCTTCTTGGGCTTGAGATTTCTGAGTCTCAACCCCTTCTTTTCCTGTGAATGGTTTAGTTTTAGGATTCCTAAAGATCTTGCCTGGGGTCACTGCACCCAACCCAGGAGTGTGATGAATGCACATTTAGGCAGACTCTTGCAGAGGCTGAGGAGCTTTCAGGAAAGGTGTTATGTGGGAGAGAACTGCAGCAAGGTATGCAACCTTCAGCCCTCTTCCTGCCTGTGTCTCAGGAGCCCTAGAGGAAGCTAACAGAAGGTGAGAGCTCCTTGAATGTCTCTTTTGGAGAAACCAGCTTGTTCCTGGCCACTTTCCCAGATGCTCCTCAATAAAGCAGGAAATGGGAGCATGAGCTAGGTAGTACATAGTAAAAAGTCAGATCATTTTGAGAGTGCTCCAAAGTAAGTAAGGTGTAATATTATTCAGATTGTCTACTTGTATGCATCTGCATCAGAATCATTTAGGGCCCTTTAGGTTATACCTCTCGTCCTGTTTACAGGCAGCTGTGAAAGCAGTCATAATCACAGTATGGACCATGATTCATCTGCTTTCCATCTACGGAATTCCTCGTGGACAACCTATCATTTGCCTGCAGGAGATTTCTCTTGCTCCCTGTTTCAGCCCCAGAAGCCTCCAGTGGCTAATACTGCAGATCCTCTGGCAAGTGCTGCTCTCCAGGCTCTCCTGGAGCAAGCCTGGCAGGCATCTTAGAGAAGGATAACAAACTTCCCACCCACTGGCAACCAACTGGATGTGATCTGGCAACCAACTGATGTGTCCAAAGAGCCGTGAACGAACAAAGCATTTGATGAGTAAAGTCAGAGATACCAGAGGGAGGCTGGCTGTCCTGGCTGATACCAGGAGGGCTGTTTGCTGAACTAACCTGCATGCTGGCATTTCCATGAGTTCATTTAAGAGGAAATTAATCATAGGACAGTGCGCCATTTTCTTCTTGTGTTTGATTTTGATGAACAATGGAATGAGGTTAAATACTTAATATGAAATACCAACTCTGATATTGATGACAGACTTTATGACAGACTATTTTGCATTACTTAAATGTCTTTTAATACAATATAACCAGTCTTCCAATGATGAGTGAAAGCTGGAAGGCTTCCAGGTTCTTGTCATGCAATAACTGTAGTTCAGCTATGTCTAACCAGGAAGTACAAATTTTAAATACATATTTTAATCGGAAAGTAAGGTGGCAGATCATAGCAACCAATGCTACATTAACTATCTCTTAAATAATTCTGTAGCAAGCTGGGCCTTCTGGAATTGCCCATTTGGGATTTACCCATCAATAAAGTGAGATCAACGTGTGATACTTTAGGAAGGTAAGACTGGAGATTGAAGTTTTATTGTTATAAGACATGTTTTAAGTTGTAAAGAGATGCCCTTCAGAAGAATTATATTTAAAACTATTCCAGGAAGCCAGCCAATGTACACAAGCACTTACTGAAAGTATGTGAGAAATTTATAAAAATACTTCCTGGATGAAACATTAACAGCACAATGTTTTAAAAGAGAACTGCAAGAAGTTTAGGTAAGGTCTTATTAAGATACAAACTGTGAGAATCCAGGACACAAAACATCAGCTGCATGGTTGTGCTTCAACTGAGAGAGCTAAAGGATGTCATCGATATGGAGAATAAACAGACATGTTTCCCCTTACCAGTCATTCCTCACACATTTTGTCAGTCCGTGTTACCTGAAAGATCCTTTCATCTGAATTGCAAATGTAGCATTGCATTACTGCTCCATGGCTGAGTACCTCTGGGCCTGGAAAAACTGCAGTTTCACAATATTTGTGCCACTGACCTTGCTGCTGGATGTTTCTTCCTAGATTTCAGCTGCATAGTTTCATTCACTCTGTCCATTCTACTTCCCATTTTCCATCACCTAATTCCCTTCCCTGTTTTTTCACATTTTTTACTTCTGTAATGTCCTCCATCTGTTTCCTTGAAATCACAAGGAGTCATCTCTGGCAATCCACAGATACAAATACGTACAATGTGTGAAGCTTATCTTTATTGCTTAAACAACTTTTCCTACTCTTTGTCTTTATCCTTTTTATATCAAAACCACTTTGGCTTTGGAATTGAGACCCTATATTTTTACAGTAGCAATGATACCAAGGTGATGCTGCTATGTACTATACCTAGAGGTACTGCCATAATAAAATAGCAAAAGAAAGAAAGGAAAGTGTAAAATAAATAACAATGCTGAATTAGGAAAACTCAATGTCTATGGTGAGGTCTAAAGAAAGGTAAGAGAAAATTAATTCTTAGATATAAAGATTTACTCTAACAACTAGAACTGAGTTGCACACCTAGCACATCTGTAAGAGAACAGTAAATATTGCTGGAAAACGATCTTCATCATAAATGATGCAACTACAAGCCAGTCATTTAGAATTCACCACACTGATGTATTTTGGAGCAGCCCTGGTCAAAACTATTCCAATGTGTGCACATTGAGTGTCATACCACAAAAATTTTGCAAGCAAAGCTGGTTTGCAAGCTAGGATTTCCTGGGACAGATATGACATATTCTTCTCCCATTTTTAGGAGAGCCTAGAGTCTTTAGACACACTGTTTAAGTTTAAAAGTATTTGTCAAGGCAGTCCAACACCACGTTGCATGACTTAGTGCTCCATCTGGGACAGCGAAGAGCAGTGTTGCCTGTTCCAGAATTAAGGAAGAACACCTCTTTTTCTAAGAGTCAGTTTGAAGTTTTGGAAGCTATGATTTGGTGGTATAGAATGCATCATCAACTTAGATATTTATAAATTTTGATTATTTTTCATGCCTGTTTCTGAACAAAGTATTGTACCACAGAGCTGAATTTGGTCTGACTGCTGCCTACTGCTCACTCTTTTCCTAAAATACTTTTTGCATTTCAAAAATGCTCCTACATGGCTGTGCAGTGATAGTGACTTTTCATGGAGTTTTACAGACATGATTGATTTTTCAAGTGGAAATAAATATGTAAGCCTTGGTATCGTATGCACCTGAAAGAATGCTCGCTTCAGCAAACTTAGGTAGTCACTGTTCCCTTTGATCTACCAAAGCTGTGATGCAGATGTTTAGAATCAAGTTAATGACCATAATAGCTATTCAAGACCATGAGCTATGATCATCTGAGTGATCTTCTGTGGAAAGAAAAGACAGATTTGTACTGATTTTGGTAAAGAGTAAATATATATTCCTGCTGGAGCCAAACTGACTTTGAAATACGCTGAACCAGTATTTTCAAACAATGCGGAGCAAGGTCTAAATGCAGCTTTGTAGAAGGCCACAGCTGCTACAAGGTGGAAGCCTCTGAAAATCTCCCTGCAGACCTCCAAGAAGAACAGTGGTTTTTACTGGATTGAAGACTACATCAGACCTGGAAAACCTAGTCCAAATGGGAAATCTTTCAACTATCACATGCTGCAGAACCACAATTCACACCGTACAAAAAAATTAGTCAGTGTGACAAGTCCTGGTTATTTCAGTGTGAGAGTTAAGGTATGTATGGAATAACTATCTTCATTTCACATAAGAGCTCAGCAAAACTGATGCACTTTAAGCTTGTGAGATGATGCAGGTGGAAGAAAAATCTCAAAGAAGGAGATATTTAGAATTTATAACTGGTACAGATTGTTTAGATGGGCATAATTCACATTGTAATAAAAAAAATCGCACCAGACACCTTCTGTTATCCATATTTGCAAAACATGGATAAGGATATGATTCTAGCTAGATAATATCTAGAGACTTTATTCTAGAATGAAAAATCCCTCAAAGGACCAAGTTTCTTGTTGGCAGATAGCAGGGTTCAAGAGTGCACTAGATAACAATTTTGCATTCCAAGATGCCAGAAAAGACCAGGACTGCAGCAGATGCTTCATGTCTGGAAAATGAGACTGAACTCTGCTAATTTTAAAGATGCTGTTTGGTGTCATAAATGTTTAGGGCCAGTATGAAAGGAATTTCCTAAACAAATTACAGAGAACTTACAACAAATAACAGCATAAGGAGAACCTTATTGCTTTTTGGAGTACGCTGTTTTGGAAACCAGATGTAGTGATTCAAACTGGATTCTTACGAGGTTCTGTATTTGTGTAATTTGCAATCATTGCTTCAACTTAGTAAATTATTGTGCATTGTTCATTTGAAGTTGGTCCAATCTCTACATAAAACTTCACCAAAAATATTATACAGTTAAATTCCACTGAACAAAAACATTAAAAAATCCTGGGCCTTGCCTTCTAGTAAATTTCATATTAGCTGACACCTTGTAAGTAAATTTTGCATGGCCAAAGGTATCTGCATATCAATATATCCATGTCTATATATGCTCAGCCAATATTTTTTTCTCAGAATAACCCAATAAGAATTTTTAGAAACTAAAATTATGTCAGTTGTCTTACAATTTTTTGTAGAGGCTACTGCAGAAGGAAATCTTTCTATCTGTAGAAAAATACAGAACTGCTGTTCTGGTGCTGAAGGCACTGGGGCTTCAGCCCAGCTGTCCTGGTGGTCACTTGTGACATGAAACCAGGAATGTCTCTAGTGTTTGCCTGAGCAATCACCTGGTCAAGTTAATAGAGTAGTTGAGTAAATGATTCCTGCATATAACACAATATGCTCTGAATTTACATTTTTGGCAAATATATTGCAAACAGGTTGCCTCACCCTAGCTGGGATATGCTTTTAAAACTATCTAATAGAATTGCAATTAGACCAAGAGAAAGAATTGCTAGATTTTTTTTTCCTGATGAAGATTTAATTCTGGCTACATGAATCCTGCATTTTGCTCTGTAAGCTGAAGTATTCCCATTCTCTGTAAGTATTACAGTACTATCTTTCCTAACAATTATCTCATTCTGCTTTCTCCTTTTTTTTTCCCCAAAGGGTTTTTTCCCCCTTTAGCAAAGTCTAATTTGGCCAGATCCACCTACATGTGCTCAGCTTTCAAATGATTCATTTCAGATGTTCCTTCTACTTCTCAGCAGCATTTGTTTCCATCATTTTCCATATGTCAACAGGTTATTTTGAAGCAGACTCTCTTCCCATTTTGTCAGTAGGGTTAGCAATGTTTTCTGTGTGAGGACCGCGGGTATAAAAGACAATAAAAAACGACTGAAGCTTTCAGCTGTCATTTGTTCATAACTCTTACACAGATAAGACATAAAAATAATCCCTGATTTTCCTGGTACCTAACTGGTCATTCATTTGCACATCTTTTCTCATTAGACAACAACTGCCTTTGATTTCTCATGTTAATTTTGAGTTTGATGTTGTGACAGGTGTCAAGCCCAAGTAAAGGCACATATTAATTATGTGGGGTTTTGTTTCTGTTATTATACTGCTTTTTCCTGAAGATACTTTCCCACTTCAGCATTGTGTACTTCCTCTGCAGTAATTAATCTTTCTTCATTTTTAGGTGTTTACTGCTCAAATTTTTTTTCTTTGACAATGGAAGAAAAGCACGCAGCTCCTATTTTCCTTAGAGGCATTCAAAGTATTTTTCTCTTACATATATATAATCATTATTTTAAAGAATTTGTTTTCTCCAACATGCTGCTCCCTCTCGATCAGCCTTTTAATGTCCTACAAGAAAAACTGAGCAAGATGGGAGAAGCTAAGGGTCTATGGTATAGGCCGTGCCCTGACCTGCTGCAATTTTCATGTTCTATTGTTGTAACTCTTCTGCATTAGCTATTTTGCAGGGCTTCAGGAGAGCAGAGGTTTTTTGTGCAATTTCTCTCTCCTTTAATATATCACTTCATTCTCAGAATGAAAACATTTGGTATTTTTTGAAAATACAGAGTTTGTTATAAATGGCAAACACCACACTTTGAAAGGGGCTATAATTTGCACTATTACAAACGTTTCACGCAAACACAGTGTTGTTTCAAATTCAGTCATATTTTTTATTTAAATTTTAAGGCATGCTTTAAAAAGAATCTTCTTTGCAGATAGTTCAGTTGGTAACAACCAGGCTTTGCATAATGCCTAGCACAAACTTTGTGTAGACAGCCAAACAATAGAAGGCCTGTGTCCAACTTGACAAATGTTAGATGCAGATTTCCATTGTCTCGCTCATAGTTTAGATTGCGTCAGGGAATTTCTGCTGCGATTTCACTCACTGCAACCGATTGTTAAAAATCACACCCTAAATCCAAAGTTATTAATAACGCATTCAACAGATGGCAGATTATTTTAGAAGAGCAAAATGCAATGGGTGATGCATTGAGTGTGAATTCTCCAAAATGAATTTTTAACTCACAGTATTTGGCTCTAAATCAAATCTAATCGAATGTAATTTAAATTGTAGTATGAACAAAGGAAAATAATTTTGTGCCTCATGTTGTATTGCCATCTGAATCCCTGAGCCTTAACAAAATTGTCTATCATGTATTTAACAAGTTTATTGGAAGATGGAAAATAGCATTATTCAGCAGGAAAATGCCATACAAGTATAAGAATATAGATATTTACATTGAACATGTGGAAAACAAAATATTTTTGAGAGGGTTTTATTAATTAAGCTGGTTTATATTTGTAAAGCTGGGATCTATATATATGACCAGTCATTCCTCCCTCCAAAAACAGTTCTAAGGTTTTAAAGCTCTTTGCAAGGCTGATGAAATGGAGCTGGACTATGTGATCATTCAGTGCTAAAGTAGCCTCCATGAAAAATATTGCAGTAGCAGAAGTTCAGAGAGGGAAAAATTACTGAGCATCACCTCCTTTCTCTGTAGACCTAGAGAAAGCAGTGCTGTTACTTGTGTGTAACAACAAATAGTTCTCCCCATCTCACCAGCTCTGCTATGATTCTTGTTTTCCTGGTGATATATCAGCAAGTTTCTACCTGTTCTTGCCCCTCATGAGAGCTCAGCAGCTGAGGCAAGTGATTATTCCAGCACCTATTTACAGCACACTCTGCATATGAATAACCTGCACAGATGCTTAGATTGCATTTTTCATTCCTTTATGCCTTAATGGGATGGAGGAAGCACCAGCTGGCTGCCAGAAGCGGTGCCCTGTGGAGCTCGACTGGGTTGCTCCTTTACAACCTGAATGCAGAATTCAGTTCCTTCATGGTGCAGTCAGGGCAGTATCAAAGGAAACCCACATGTGATGGAAACTGTGCTCTGGTTCCTCCTTCGGGAGATGTTACAGCCCTGTAACACTAATGAAAGGCCGACTGTACTGTCAAAACATAATTAAAATGTAAACTAATCTCAGTGCAGAAGGGAAGGTAGAGCACTTGCTTTTGTCAGCCTCAGTCATGACTCACTGCTCTGTGGCGTAAGAAGCCCAAATGAATATGGAGCTGGAGCTCAACCCACGCAACTCAGCTCTCAACTATCAGTAACAAGACCAGGAGAGACATATCTTGCAGAAGAAAAAGGAAAGTTTTTCTTTAGGAAATTTTATTTCACTTCTTGCTGAAACAGTAGCAGTAAATATGCATAGATAAAGAATCGTACATTTGTAATTATCTACCACAAAACCCCATAGAAAGTTTGATGTATGGTTAGCATATGCTGTGTTGAATGGGAATATAGCTAAACTATGCTAAAGCTGGCATCATATTTCTTGTGTTAAGCGAATTTAGCATGTAACATTATATCATATGAGATTCAAACTGTAATGACTTGGATTTGTGTTTTGTATGGGATCTGTGAAATAAATTGCACTGTTTCTATTGTGCCAGAAGAGATTATTTGGAATGGAGGAAGTAGAAATAGCTTATGTGACATACAACCAGCAAACTGTGTGAGATAATTGTCCAGAGACAACTTCCATCAAAATCATTCTTATTTTTCCTTGTTTTTTTTTTTCCTTCAGCATTATTAAAGTAGTTTTCAAGCATTACAGAGTGCTCTGTTATACTGTCTCCTTTTTCATTCATAGTTTACAAAGCCTCTCAAGCAGCACACAGGCAGCTGAAGGAATCTGGGAGACTCTGGGTGACATGCCAAGCTGCCTTCTGTAGTTAACCTGAGTCTGTCTGTGGCATTACCTAAAAGAGTTATGTGTTGCTTTCATCTTAGATGCTTACAACATGAAAATTGCTTCCTACAAAAGGGATGGCATTGTTCCCTGAATGCATTGCTGTGCTGACGGATTTAAAAATCTAAATATATGTTGAATATCTTTACCCTGACAGAGCATGATGACTGGCTAGGGAAATTAAATCATTAGCACATAAGCAAGAAACATAGATCTTGTTTTAGGGTGCTTCTTTATACTTTTAGTCCATAGAGCTAATGATCTGAAATAGTTTTATAACACCACCACTCATGACTGTATTTGCTAGGCTCCAGTTCAAAAAGGTAGTCAAGCACATGCCTAGCTTCAGCTGGGTCATTCTTAAGCAGATCCTAAACTTTGTCTTCATAACCTCAGGTTTCAGTTTTTTGACTCAGTCGGAATAGACTCCATACTGGAACAATTAAAAAACTAACCTCTCAAAACAGTCTTGTGTTGATATTTTGAGAAAATGCATGTAAATATTTGCTACTGACAACAAAAAAGTAGACAGTCATTAAGGTTTTAAAGCTGTTCCCAGAATGGGCTCCTGAATATCTGTTAACTGGATTCTTTTTGAATGAAGTTCACTTGAACAAAACACAATTGCATGGTCCAGGGCATGGGTCTAAAGGAAACAATTGCCTTTTTCATCTTCCACTTATTTACACAGTGAATTCTTCTAAACATGTATGAGATTCAGGGCTAAGTTCATGTAGATCCTGGAAAGATTTAGAGAAGTTCAGTTTCAAATTTCTGTTTGATAAATAACCTCAGATCTAGGAAATAATAGAAATTTCTGAGATGAGATCCTGTAATTTTAACATTACTACAAACAAGAACTAAAAGTATCCTTCTCATCCCAAGGCCCTTATTGCTCACACAAGAATGCGAAGAACGTTATTCGAAATAAACAGAGTTTGTAAAACTCAGCGAGTAATGGCAAGAAGCAGGAGACACAATATCTGCCTTTGTGACACGGTTCTGTCCTTTGACAGAAGAAAATACGGAGTCATAGAGAAACTTCCTATTGAAACACAAAAAAAGTCTGGAAAGACACTGGGCATGATCATCTGTTGGGTCAGCCAGTGCCCCTGGACAGTGCATCCTGGGAATATAAACCAAAGGCAGTGGTCACCATCGCATAACACAGGTCCAGCTTAGACTTTCTACCTGCTACTCTCTGCCTATTATCTTTAAATTAGGATATATTGAGGTGTGGGGGTTTTGTTCACTTCCCCCCTTATCCTTCAGGGACCTGTTGCAGACCTGAGATCAGGGTACAAATGTAGCAGAAACCAGGTTGGAAAAAAGCCCTAGACCAGCCCCACCCCTGGTAGTGTTCAAGGCTCGGTTGGATGGGGCTCTGAGCAACCTGGTCTAGCGAGCAACCTCATGGCAGGGATTTTGAACTAGATGATCTTTAAGGTCCCTTCCAACCCAAAACATTCTATGATTCTATGACTCAGTTTGCACTCCCAAACTTCTGCACAAAATCAGGGTGTTTCTTGCTGTAAAATCTGTAGAGGGAATTGCCAATGGTTTCTGTTCAAAGGGTTGTTGTTTGCAGTAGTTAATAAGTTATACATAATGTAAAAGCATGCATTGCAGACTGTACCAGTGCATGCCTAAAATATGACATTCAAGAAGATGAAATATTTCCAGAAATCTAGTGCTGGATCTATGCGAGGCCAGTGAGCTGCCAAATCAAGCAAGATTCTGCCCAAAATTTTATTCCACTGCTTATGTGCCATATTTTCAACCTCACTTCATTCATGTGGCAACTTTGAACCTGAAAATTTAGGAAGTATGAATAACTACATTTAAAAAAAGCTTATGATGATGGTAGGTTATGCTAAAAATTATTCTATTAAATCTATAGCATTTGAGTGTTCATCTGCAGATGTACAAGAAGTATCTCGAGCCTGGTGAGTATATTAACAGAACATATCATCTTTTAAAGCTGATGGTGGTATTTTGCAAGCTTTAATTGTTTGAAACTGACCCTCCTTTGAATATGGTCAAAGTTTACAGGATACCTTTAAAATTCTGTGTAGCTAGTAATTATTTGTTGACTAATGAGGAAAGGCTGTTCCAAAGCACCAGGTGATAGTGATCACATAATGAAGGAAGTGATGAAATCATGGACTGCTGTTTAACAAGGCAGAAATTTTCCTTTCAAGTCTCTTACTATTCACTCCTGACAAGTATTAACTCTGATTTTCCTCCCCACAACATATATCATAGTGCTGCATGATATTTTTCAAATGAAAAAGAAACTCTTCAGTGTTCATTTTTTTAAAGTGCCATTATTTTTCTTTTCTTAGCATTCCATATTATTGTTTCCACCCAACCCCCCCTTAAAACATTTAGAAAACTAATAATATAATGAGAATTCAGTCATTTTAGACAAGAGTTTCTGAAATCCACTTAGTACTAAGGCTCTGTTTTTACTCTTATGAAATAAACTCATCTTGAAAATTATATTGTTTATAATCTTATTGCTTTATTTTATTTATTTTTATTTATTATAAGTGGTTTTTTATATGTTTATATGGCTTTAATGCTTTTAAGAATTTGGCTACCAAATAGCAATGGTTTTCTATAACTCATGGAGCCTTTGCTCTATAAGCAATTTCAAAGACTGAAGGTGGGCTGAGATTTGCTTTCTGATTTTTTTTTTTTCAATATACTTTCTGGATTCATTTTTGTATGAATTTGTAGATTACCTTTTTAGATTTAGGCTGGTGAAATATGGGATGTTTGGGGCTTCTTAAAATTATTTTGCCTAGCTGTATGGTGTACTACCTGTAATTTCCTAGCAGAATTTACTATGCTTCTTATATGAGACTATTATTTTCTGTCCATATTCTGTTTCAATAGCTTCCCTTTTCACCAGGATGTATTGACACACTCATGCACACACACAGAGACATGCATTCTGACCCATACGCTGGTTTTGTGATGATCCCAGAGCTGGATTTTAGGTCTGAAGGAAAATAAACTGGAATTTGAACTCTGAACATCTTCAGATTGTAGGGGTTTATCTTAAAGCCCAAGAACAATTTTATGTTATACTGGTTAAGAAAGCTGCAGAAAAATTTTCAGCATCAAGGGATTAATTGTAGTAAAGAACTGTTCAGAAATTAACACAATGATAAACTCTTAAGGATGAAATTATGAATTCTAGAGCAAAGTGCAAGTAGGTCTCCCAGAACTGGTAACTAATATTGGCCACCAAAACCTCTTAGTATTAAAACCAGATATGGATGTGCTCTGCCCAAGGCATTTTTCATTTACTCTCACTTTGTCCTGGAATGCTCTGTCTCATTAATTGACTGATCCTGATCACAGGCAATTGCATGCTACAGGATCAAAACCCAAAAGAATCAACTTTCCTGACTTTCTTCTGTAACCAAAGCCATTTTTATGCAAGCTTATAAATATGCTCCTATCTATAATCTAAAATACATTTAAGTCTTCTATCTCCTCACCACTCCTTAGCTAACTCTTCAGATCCTGACACATTTGAGGGGTTTCATTTAGGTAATTTTGATAATTTTAGGTATTATAAACTATCTTTAAATAATTGCAGGCAAGTTCCAAAACTCCACTTAACTTAGGGTTACAGGACCTGACTTTGTACAAATGGGAGTTTGTAGTGGTAGTAGTATAGTACAAAAGATATGGGGAAAGCATCTTATGCCATGAAATATAAGAAGATTAACTATGGATGCTCTTTCAGTAAGAGAGTCTGAAAGTAAATACTGTTTGAAAGAGAGTATTTTTCCAGCAGACAATAAAACATCTTCAAGACTAAACGTTGAACTGAAAGTCAGATCCTGGTCCTTTTAATTCAATTGCATGGATAATCCAATTCCCTGAAAAGATTATTTTCCTGGAAAATGGAGCAGCTAAGACCAAGGGTGAGTGAAAGTGAGCTTTGCTTATTGCCAGTGGTGTCTGTAACACATTTTCATTACTGATTTTCAGTAACAGCAAGAAACTCCCCCCAGAGAAAGACTGTCTCAAATAGAAAACCCAGCTGTTGAAGGAAAAAGGTTGACAAAGGGGAAGAGACCTTCACATGAGGCCACAGAAGCAAGAGGAAGATGAAATAGGGTGCCAGTGAAGCCTCCACCTCTCCCAGCATTGCTTCTGCTGCTGAAGCTGGATATGCCAAGACACGGATCAGCACAGAAATGCTTGGGGAAGGCACACCCTCACAGGAAAATATCTAGAAATTTAAAATGTAATAAATCTCAGGAAAACTTTCAAAAAACAACTACACTTTTCTAGGATTTCTAGGCAGGGAAAAAATATATGATAGGATGCCGTCTGTGCTTCTAAAAGGCAAAAGTCCTCAGTGCAGTAGCATTTAATAAGCCCATCATCCCAGAAGCCATCTTTCAGCCAAGTAGCGGGTTAGAAAACGCTTGTTAAGAATCCCTCTTAGTACAGGTGTAGTTTATCAGGGGAAATTGTTTATGTCTGTGCTCTGTCAGTCTCACAAAAGCCCCACACTGTCTTGCCACTCTTTGATGTGCATTTGCCAATATGATAATGTCCACATTTAAGTTTTACTAGATTAGATAAGCAACACACTCGTATTTACCAAGCGCAACCTCAAAAACCCTTCTCGACAAGGAGTGCCATGTTAGTAAAAGCTCCTTCTGGTGCCATGTAGGTTTATCTTATTTTTATCTCCCCGAAGACACCAGATACACCTCTGCATAATGTGTGTTGGCAGCCACAGAGTGGTGAAACAATGACAGTGGATGGAGTCACACCCATGTCTATCGGGAAAAATTTGTTCAGTTCATTATTGTTTAGCAGACCTTTTTGGGCTTACATACTCAACCAGACCCCAGGCCCTTCTTCCTATAGGTCTCCAGAGAAATTCCTGTTGACACCAGTCAGCTGGTCTTCATGGTGTGCACAGTGAGCTTTAAGTAGCACAAACTGCATTAAGCTGAACACACTTAGAAATCAGACGTTTTACTTCTTTCTGCCATAGCCTCAGCTCACTGCATAAATCCAGGTTAAAGCTGAGCAACAATGTACAGTGAATATGGTGGTTGAGCCTCCGCTGTTCATAAATTTTCCATGAGTAAAATCGAAGTTCTCCTGACTTGAACTTCTTCCATTTTATTAAAAGACAGCATTTTAGAGTTTCTTGGCTGGCTCCCATTTTCTTGGCTAGAGTTCTCAGGCAGATTTTATGTTGTCAGATGGTGCTCTCATTTCTGAGCAAAAAGGGAAAAAGGCAACTTTTTTCTTAGGGGCTCAAAGGCTTTTCTTCCTAGTTGTCTGATGCCTTTCTCACTGTCCTCTCTTTTCCTGTGAACAAGACTTCTAACACCTTTTAAGAAATGTTCTTCTTTTCTGCCACCAGGGTATCATCTATTAATTTGCTGCTTTCTATGAAAGTTAGTTGCTCCTCTTTTGACACCAATGTCTTTTTAGTGGGTCATTTCTGATCCAGTCAGCATACTGCTTTGAGATTTTTTGGCAACTAAGATGCCAACTAACCGTTCCAAGTTGGAGTCTCTAGGCTTCAGAAAATGTCAAAGCCACACACCAATAATGGAGACCTTCATGAAGTTTGCTTACATCTGTATGCTTGGAACCCACAGAGTTCAGGTGAGTCCAAGCCAAAACCATATCCCTCCAAATAGCTTGGGACAAGGTATGAGTCATTTTTTCCTCTATCTGAAGATGTGGGAGTGTCAAGTGCTGACTTACTGTGGGCCTGAGGAGCTTTTTCAGCTACCTACCATTAATGCTAGCCACCAGGGTGCACATTCATACGCCCATGCAGCAGCACCTCCTAAATCAGTGCTGCATTCATCCACAGAGCATCCTAGTAGGAAGGTTAATACATTTGCTCTTGTTTATATCACATCTCAACAAGACTCTCCAAGTCTGGGGAACCACTGGGATTTCTTCCCAATTCAGTAATCAGACCTAGATTCTTCTGTTGCATTTCCTGTAAAAAAACCCATACTTTTTGTAATATTTTGTCAGATGTTTGGTTCAGACCCCCTGGAGTGATTTCTATAACTTTGATCACACTTCTTCAGTCAATCTTACTGGGATGTAATAGTTCATATTCATCTCTCAGAGTCTCTCTCACAACAGACCAGCACAGAGACACACACTCAGAGCCCAGAGAAGAGCACATTACGATCATGAACTCTGAACTCTCTCAAAACTGACTTCAGGGGGCAAAGGGATATATTTGAAAGAAGTGCTAATTCAAACACAGTTTTATTAGAAGAGCTTGGTAGGCTTATTACCATGTTACATGCAGCACGCACATCCTGGGTCATGCAATATGGATACTCTTTGGCAGGCATTTCATTCTCTGCACAGCCAGGAGATGTTACTGGCTCTGAAGTCCATCCTGAGTTGCTAATCACAGCCACTGAAGCACAACCTGAAATTCTACAGCTTCCATGTTGCTGAAAGCTGCAGAATCTGGCTTTTGGCTGTGCAAGGTGTTTTACAAGGGGTGAATACATTGCCAGACTATTAGCTGTACTGAAGTTTCAGCTCTTAATTTAGTTGCCTCCTAGGCTTCTCCTTTTACCAGCTGGGAGGGAGGATCAGATTGGGGGCTACTCAGAATTGCTAAGTTAGGCTTTCACACTCTGTAGAAGCTAAGTCTCTCCCCATCAGCTAAGACTTAGGAAAATATGGAGCTTTTCCTATCTGTTAGATGGTTTGCATAAATCCTCTGACAAACATGCAACCAAACATCACAAGACAAATTTCAACCAGATACTTTTGAACTCAATTGAAATTTAGCTTGAGGAAGGCTTCAAGACACTGTCCTCAAACAGCTAGACAATTGATATCCTAGGAAATATATTTAAGCCAGATAATTTCTCCAAGTATTGCAGACAAGACAATAAATTAATATAATATTTACAAGCAAAAATAAAAAATAGTTACAAGCATTGTGCATTCTCTTTTCAAATAAATGCATAATTATGTATTTCATCCAGGAACTGATACTGTGTTGTTTCTTCATTTTAGACTTGGAAGTACTTTTTCAATGAGAGAATGGGAAAAATGTCAACTGAATGGAAAGTATTATATTTACTTATTTTTTTTTTAAATAATCTAATAGCATCAAAAAATCGTAGAGCAACCTGGATGGTCAGATTCTGTTTGACCTCACATACTCCTAGAAAGATCTGTCTATAAATTACATTGTTGATACTGGGTAAACAATTTTGTTATCTTAGAATCTGTTCTATGCTGTTGCCATGTAAATTAATTGGCTTGCACTACTGACAGTTTGTCTAACTGGATTGCAAGTTGCTTATTAATGCAGTGTTGGAAAATCATGTGAAACTATCATTCTTCTGAGACCAAGTCAATATTTATCTACATTTAGATGATGTAGCTGCCATGGTGATGGAAGGGCTATGAGGAGACGCAGAAATGCTTAGTTTTGAGGTCCTCAGTGCATGCATAGTGCACTAATGCCTCTCTGGCAGGTATGTTCTCCATACAGCACCCCAGAAGGTTCACTACATACCATCCTGGGAGAATCAAAGGTCCCCTAAGGTGGCACTGTTCCCAGTGCATATGGTACCTTAAGTGTACCATTTTGTTCCTAAACAGACTGGAAAGGTTCCTGTACATTGCGGAGCAGGGGAAAGAGGATGGTATTCCTGCCTCTCAAGTCAGTTGCCCATCTTAGTCATATTAAACTAAGTGTCCCTAGGCTTCTTTTGTGGGGATTATTTCACACCAAGACTTGATTTTGTCAGTCTCATCTGTCCTCTTCCAGCATCCCACCTTCTCCCTCTGCTGACTTTGTAAACATATAAATTAAAAACATATGCATGAATAAGACAGGACTCTTCCTCTTAATGCCTTGTGGGAAAATCCAAGTTGTCTGTGGCCAACATCAAGTACAGTTATATACCAGACACCAGTAAAAGCGCTGCTCTCTTTGGAAATTGAATCATAGAGTAGTTTGGGTTGGAAGGGGCTTTCAGAGGTCATCTAGTCCAACAACCCTGCCATAAGCAGGGACATCTTCAGCTTGGTCAAGTTGCTCAGAGCCCCATCCAATCTGACCTTCAGTGTTTCCAGGGATGGGGTACCCATCACCTCTCTGGGCAACCTGAACCACTATTTCACCACACTTACCATAAAAAATTCTCCCTTATATTTATTCTGAATCTACACTCTTTTAGCTTAAAGCCATTACACCCTGTCCTATCACTACAGGCCCTCCTAAATAGTCTCTCCTCATCTTTCATATAAACCCCTTTTCAGTACTGAAAGGCAGCAATAAGGTCTCCCCAGAGCCTTCTCTTCTTCCAGGCTCAACAGCCCCAATTCTCTCAACCTGTCTTCATAGGAAAGGCGCTCCAGCCCTCTGATCATCTTTGTGTTCTTCCTCTGGACTCTTTCCAGCAGGTCCATGTCCTTCTTTTGGGGGCCCCAGAGCTGGATGCAGTACTACAGGTGGGATCTCATGAGAGTGGAGTAGAGGGGCAGAACCCCCTCCCTCAGCCTGCTGCCCACGCTGCTTTGGATGCAGCCCAGGTCATGGTTGCCTCTCTGGGCTGCATGACCTTGCAGTAGGTCATATGCAGCTCTTCAGCTGCCAGTACCCCCAAGTCCTGCTCTGGGCTGCTCTCAATCCCTTCATCCCCCAACCTATACTGATCCCAGGCATTCATCAACCTCCTTGTCAGTCAACTGAGAATAACAAGGGACAGGGGGAAAGGAGAGGAAAATATCCACGGGGGCCATGCTCCAGGAGGCCAAGGTTCACTCTCCCACCTGAGCAATACAACCACACATCACCGTGCAAACTGCAGTGGCACTGCAAAACAGCTCCCTGAAGGTCAGCTTTCGCTGTGCATCATTCTGTTTGACAAAAAATCAGATTGTGCCCCTATAAGGCCACAAAAAACTCTCTCAACTAGACTTTAAAAAAGGTTACAGTTGTTCATGTACTCTGAGTTAGATGCACAGGAGAAAAAAGGACAAGATATTTTCAAGAGGTCAAAACAACAAAATCTTTACTGGCAATCTCAAAAAATCAGAGAACTTCAACAAAAGGTTTAGAGCAGCATTCAATCAAGATAAAACACTTCTCAAAGCCCATTCAACTTAGCAAACTCCAAGCCCATTTGATTTTAATTTACTCAAAAATTCCAAGAAGGAATTAGAATAAGAAAGAGAAAGGAAGAAAAGAACAAACATAATTTTACTCTTGTTTCCAGTGGTGTTCAGCTGATAGAAATTCCAAGAGGAAGTAGAGCCAAGACATGTGCTTGCCTTGTGTCTCACTTTAAGTACCCTTTGGCCTTCCTGGGCCCTTCCCCCGGGTGGGACTTCTGGTTATTTGGCCACTCAGGAGCTGGGTTGGAGCTCCAGGGGCAGGTGTTGAGCATTGCCTTTGGTATGCCAGGGATTGGTGGCCCCTGCAGGGCTGGGGCAGAGGCCCAGAGGGATGGGGTGTGCGGGGCAGGGCATCGCCTCACAGGGCAAAGTCTGACCTGCCCCTTCCCCCACATGTGCACCCAAATGTTTCGAGCCAGCAATCCTGTTTCTGACAGCCCCTAAGACCTGATGCTGAGAGTTTCTCTGGGATGTTAGTGTACATTAACCAGCTCCTTCTCAGAACAATAGGAGTGTTTGAAACAAGAACAAATCCCATGATTTTCTGGTCATGGCAGGTATGTGTGCAATAGGAATAAAGACAACTGCCTCAGCTGATTGACATCATGTCTGCCCCAAAGTCAAGACAGAGCTGCGAATGTGCAGCCTCCAGGTAGCTGGTTGAACCTGCTGGAGAGCAAAGGGTCCTTGCCTCATTATTTTCTGAGTTTTCAATCTGCTAGCTCCTCCTCAGGACCAACTGTCTGGAGTTTATAAAGCTGCTGGAGCCAGGAGATGGCGAACACATGGGACACCAAAACATGACTTCCATGTCAAAATAGCCTGATAGCAGTCTGTAAACAGCAGAAGCAAACTGGGAAGATAGACATGAGTCCTGCACCATTGTCATGACCCAGAGATGTTACTGGAAGAGCTGGACAGTGAATCAGGGAGCTCACACTACAGGAAGGAAGTGGAGCAGTGAGGTACTCTGATCTTTTGGCCCACGAGATCTAAAATAGCTGCCTGAAACTGTTCTTACAGGATTTTGTGCCAAAATGTTATCTATCAGGGTGCTTCTCTGACTGACCTGATGTTAAGCCACACTGTAGATCATGGGTAAGCAGAAGCTGATGAGAGCAACACAACAGCAGGGACTCCTCTCTGGCAGATGCCATGGGGTCCCTGTGGATGGAAATCTCAGTTCAGTCTCTGACTTCAGAGCAGACACTGTGCACTGTCACTCAGCTGTGTAAATCCAGCACATGGAGCGCTCATTTATTTTACAGTTAGAGACCCACCTGTCATAACAAATAGATAAAAATAAGACTTTTTTTTTTCAAATACTTTAATTGCAGTTGGAGTTTATCCATTTAAGAGCAAATTCAAATGATTCCCACTCCCCCCCCCCCCCCCCCCCCCCAGCCCAACACACACACTCACACTTTTTAAAATNNNCCCCCCCCCCCCCGGAAGCAATATGAGAGCATTTGCTAGTTTTAAATAACAAAGAGATCAAAGGCAAAATCTGACAAATGCCACACTAATCACCCAAGTTTCAGGCTATCCACCTGCTGAAATGTACCCAGCTGTATGGGTATATTCCCATAGTAAAGGGAGAGAGAAGAGAGAGAGAAGAAAAAGATCAGTAGATAAAGGAAATACCTCAAGGTATGAAACCAGATAAACACTTCAGGCAGGACTGAGATGCCTGTACACTGAATAAAGCTTTATACCATGAGTAATCCTGTAGATATTAGGAGGCCAAATTATAAGAAAAAAATTTGTTACTGTGTGAGTAAGAAATCCCAGTTTGGCCAATATTCAAATGAGAATGAAAAGCTCTTATCAGCAAAAGAGATTAAAGATTATTTTTAAGGCAATTTTAAAGTCCTTTTAACATTTATTTGTATCCAAAACAAAACTATCATGAGCCTTAATTTTTCCAGTGTTTTCACTGTTAAGGAAGAAAGCTTTACAGCTTTCTAAAACCTGATGCATAAACCACTGTGATTGTCAGGTAAGATTTTCTTATAATACATCATCATCCGGTTCTTCAGAAGGAAGAAGACAATGGTCTGTCTACAAAATAACCTGCGCATTATTATGTCTTGATCAGAAAAAGGAAGGGGTAATTTTAGACACCTCTTTATTTGGCAGCTTTGCAGGATCTTAAGTAGACTATGAATTACTTTGTTTGAACAGATCCATACCAGACACGTAATTACACTTCCCAAGGACAAACCCACCCGAATCAAAGCAGCAATCATCAAACGTCATACAACATCTAGGCTCCCCCTTGAAATTAAAAACATTGCAGTACTGAGAGGATTTCAGTAAAGGGGGATGTAAACAACCTGACTGTCTTCTCCAATTTCTTTCAGTTAGTTACATGATTTAGGATATGTTCTTCCCAAGTCCAGAAAACACTCTAGGTACTTACTATCTTCTAGCTAAGAAAGGATATACTAAGGTATGTTATTGCCAAATGCACAGCATTATCAGCTTGGAAAAAAATATAAAAATTAAGGTCTCCACTTTTAACCGGGATTAGGTAGAAATAGTGACATGGAAAAAAGCCCTATTCAAACTCAAATACTGTGCTGGGATGCAAGACAGAATTTCTTTATTCTTCTATGCATTCAAACTGTAAATATCTAACCGGTGATTAAACATCACATAATCCAAACCTTTTCTCTTTAATCCTCAAGCTAATGGAGAAAAAATAATGTGGATCAATAAAATTGTAACATCTTGACAGATGCTGTAGATACACACTAAGCCAACATGGGAGATCTACAGTAAATTACAACACTTAATCTATGCATGTCATTTTCTCAGGAAGAACATAGGTTTGTGTAACTCCTGTTCACTCCCACTCTAATGACTCCATCATGTGAACCCTTACAGCCTTTGGTTTCTTTCTCATGCGATCAGTGGCAATGAGTAACAGGTCTCGGCCAGCAAGTGTTTACAGAGTAAAGCAGAGGGTGGAATCCAGTCTACCTCACCGATACTTTAGGCATGTTGTGTCACGGCTATTAGAGCCAAGGAAAGGGCTGGTTCACTGCATCTAAATTGCTTTTTGCAAAGACAGCACTTAAGAAATCATATCCCACCATGCTCAGCTTCTTCTGTTTCTCCTGTCTTCAGAGGACCTCATGAGCTCAACAGCCTCAAGCTGCACCAGGGGCAGTTTAGGTTGGACATTAGGGGGAATTTCTTCACAGAAGGGGTGATTAGACATTGGAATGGACTGCCCAGGGAGGTGGTGGAGTCACCATCCCTGGAGGTGTTTAAGGAAAAACTGGATGTGGCACTTAGTGCCCTTAGTGCCGTGGTCTAGTTGCCATGATGGTGTTTGGTCAAAGGTTGGACTCAATGATCTCACAGGTCTTTTGCAACCTAATTGATTCTCTGATTCTGTGAACTCATCAAGGGAAATCCAGTCCTTCGAGGTTTTTATCTTCACCTGATGATATAAGAAAATAGCAGCAATTTCCAGATGTCTCTGTCTCTGAAAGCCAGTCTTCATGACCTTCTTCAAATGACCTTGAAGAACATGCTTAGTCAGATGCTGCAGCACAGTACCTGCTGAAAGCTGGGAAGTGGAGCCAGGCAATGAGTCCTGGGCTCTGCTTGGGGAGGGGAACCACACATGCCCACCGTCTTGGCAAATGCTCCCAACACCAGAGCACAGGTTGCACCCAGCCCCCATGCTGTCCAGGAGTAGCCACCAGGCAGCCACTGTGCCCAAGGAAAAGCCCACAGGAGCTCACCACTGCCCAACAGGTGCCATTTTGAACCATTCTCTCACACACACACTCTGGCCAGCAGTAAGAGCTGGGAAGATCTGAAGAACATGCTGTCAAAACTAGCTGGAGTGGGTATCATGCAGTGGCAGTCCTATGTAAAAAAGAAAATATCCCAGAACTTGTCTTGCAGCACTGAACATCCCTACATGTGTAGTGACTTTTGTAACTAAAATGCAACCTCTCTTGCCACAGTATTCTGCTCATCCTTCTCCACAGGAGACCAGCCTTGGTGACACCAGGGAGCCCTGCGCAGCAAGGGAAAGCAAAGACTGTAGTTTACAACACTGCTGAGCATCTGAGCAGACAACTTTCTCTTGGTAGTGGTGTCACTCTATAGCACTCACAGCATCAATAAATTCCTCTTTGAAGAAGGCCTCTTTTAAGTCCATATTCAGAAAGAAAAGACTGATTATTTTTCCCCCTATACTGTTTGTTTTCCTAGAAGTGTTAAAATCATTGAAGAGACATTCTGACTTCTCTTGGTATGCAGCTAACAAAAATTAGTGATGCTATTTATTATTCCCACCATAAAGAAACAGAACTTCAACAGTATCTAGTTAAATTATTTTCTCATCTCTTTTGCTACAGGAACTTTTTTTTAATATTGCTGAATATTTAACTTCTGCCACTCTATGAATTAGTCTCATCTGAATGAGTTTGCACCCTTCCTTAATATATGGCTTTCACTGCATTTGTATTTGTATCACAGCTGTTGCCTATGTCAGTTTTTTTCTCTTCATTTAACTTTTGCATTTTCAGTTGCTATAGATAGAAATTTATGGCTGAATCAGCAAGGATAATGTCTGCTTAGGCATGGTCCGTGGGGAAAACAACTAGAGGCACGTTGCCTGGCCTCTGTCTTTCTCAAAGTAATTTCTTCTATAGAGATATGTATGCTGCAATGGTAGTGTTCCTACCCAAATGGGTACGAGAGCTTAAGAGCTGAGGAAGATGTGGAAAGCAAGGGAAGAGCAGTGTTTGCATTGAACAAGAACTATCTTCAGCACTCCACCTCCAGGAAGTGGCAGGCATGGGAAAGGAGTGGAATGTTTTTGGCTGATGTGAGGGCACATCTGCAGCTTTGTCACACTGTGAAATGGAGCTGATATGAAAAAGGGAGCGTCCTTGCTCTGCTCACCACTGCCAGCTCTTGTGGTTTAATGTGAGACCTGTATATTAGCTGTTTTTCTTGTAGCTTCTACTCCTTGGGGCATGTGTGGGTGAGACTTTCAGCTTCTACTTGTAGAGTAAACTTAAAGCTTTCTTGATAGGAAAGAGGAGTAAGAAACAAGACCCAAGTGTATCCTAATAGCTGAAGAGCCCAGAGGCAAATAAAACGTGCACAATTATAGTAATGAATATCATTATTTGTATGCCAGTTACAGGAATTTTGAACCAGGCTGATGATCTTTAGCTTGGCAGCCCACAATACTCCTTATTAATGTCCTGGCCAATCATCTTTTATAAACATCTTTAATTTTATGGTATTTCTCTTCCAACTCTCTGAAGCCCCCAAGTATATAATGTTGGACTGAGCCATGTGAGACTCTGTTACTGGTCTCGAAAAAGCACTGTAGATATTAATTTGTTCATGTCTATAAAAACAAATAAAAAGTGTTATAAAATGCCATTTATACTGGCCACTATTAAGGTATATGATTTTGCCTTTTGCCTGATTAGAGTTACCATGGTATTATCTATGCTAGGATGCCATGGTAACTCTAAACACTTGGAAATGGCAATTTCCATGGTAATGTTGAGCATTGCATTATTAGCTGCATCATTCAGGTTTGAAGAGACAGAAACAAATTCAACAAGATGAGAAACTTTGTATGAGAACTAAAGCAGGCAAAGAGAAAATAGCAAATGTGTAAGATTAAAAATACTGTGTGGCCTCTAATATCTTGGCTTCTTTAGTTCTGTGTGTAAGTGTTCTGTACACTGTGAATAAGGGCTACTGAAGTAAGAGCTAACAAATCCATTGATGTCCTACAGTAAACCATCAGAATGTTTATCTCCCCTCCTACATCCACAGAAATGTGTCCTATGTCTTCATTTAACACTTACAGATATATATATATATACTTAAAGAGGGGGTTACAAAGGAAGGCCAAGTCTTTCCAAAGAATCCTCAAGATGAATGGTAACAAAGGTTGTTCAGAAATTTTATTCATGTTGGAGAAGTGCCAGCTGCACTCATTTTTAATATTTGAAAAATTAATTGTACTTTTCAAAGACCTTTTCAAGACAGATGCTTTAATTCCTTTTAAAAATGCAAGACCAAAATATGTATCATCAGTTACTTTATTGTGAAATATTACAAACCCTGTCCAAGATCAAATTCGCAACACAGTCACAGAAGCTGATCTTTAAAATCAAGTTTTGGGCTTTTTTTATTTTTATTTTTATAAGAATATGCTGGGTTTCCATCATTAATATTTAAGAAGAAAGAAAATAAAAATAACATAAAAATATAATATGTGTCTTTTTTAATAGGGGAAAAACCTTTCCTAGAAAGAGGATAGGCCTCCAACAAATACTAGGTGTGCAAAAAAAAAAAAAAAGACCCTTTACTTTCCATTAATTTTTCGGCATATCCTGCATGGCTGGAGCATCGTAACGTACTGTTACTGTAGGTCTCATCTGAGGAAAGCAGATCAGTTATGAGGGGCTAAGAAGCTGATACAGGTGAGATCTGAAGTAGGTAAGGACAGCAACTGTACCTGTCCTCAGGTAGGATGTGCTGTGTTATCATTCAAAAGAAAGCAAAGAAAAACTGGGTGATCCGGTTTTGTATTACTGATCCCCTTCTGTATTTCTAAGCCTACAATTTATATTTCTTTTACTTTACGTCTCTGTTAAAAGTGTTATTAAAAAAGCTTTATAGGCTTTCATAGTACATAACTCCCACCCATGGAGTTAATAAATTCTGTTCCAACTCTCAAAGTATGGTGTATAATATACGACTGGGAATCAATGGTCATATCTACTGTACATAAAGAGCTGGATATTGTCCAGATATTCCAGACAGATGTCTGGTTCCTAGAGAGTATTTGCCTTGAGGAGTGGTATCGGAAGAAGTTTTATAACTGCCCATTGTTGTTACATCTCTCCTCAGTGTTTCTGCTCTGAGGTGTCTCTTATCACGTTTTAGACCACATTTTCTCCAGCTATTTCCTGGCGTCCACTTTGGGTACCTGATTTTTTTATTGCCATTCTTTGGACACTGAGAAAAATGGCATAGGAGTCATTTAATGGTGCTACATCCAGTGTGTCGTTAAAGATAACTTGATACTTGCAGCTTTAAAAACTGCTTTCCACAAAGTACGCTGCTGATGAGAATGTAACAGTGCAAATATGCAGAGAAGTCAATTAGTTTTGTCTTGGCTAATATAAAATAGATACTGGAGACTTTTAGATTCAGGTGACTTATACAGCTTCTATTTTATGATATATTCACTAACCTGAAGTCAGAGTGTCTTGAACCATTTGTGATAAAAGTTTGTGTGGGACAATAAGGAAGTAACAGTAGCATCAACGTTGGATTACAGGAAAGTTCTAGAAAAATCAAGTTCTTATAAAAATACTTAAGCAAAACCCATCCCTCAAGATTGTACTTCTCAGTATAGGAGGCAGGCTTCTCACAGAGCAGGTGAGAGAGCAGCATGCTGAGGTTGCCAGAGTCCTGTAGTCTTCAAATAGAGCTTGAAGACTGAAATTAGGTATGACCTAAATATTGGAGTAGGCTTGATATTAGTAACATATCCAGGAGAATTTGATGGGTGATGGCTTCACCTAGCAGGAAGGAAAGCTGTAATAAGATCCAATGCCTAGAAGCTGAATGTTGACAAAATTCAGTCTAGAAATAAGATTCTGAACTTTAGCTGCCAGAGTGATTAACTACTAGAATAATGCGAGCAGAGGTGAATAAATTCCTGCAGACACAGACCATCCATTTTTCTAAATGACAGAGCTTCAAAGAGGATTGCTGCGCACAGTGCAGAAATTACCAAGTACATTTTTCTGGCAAGTGTCATGTGTCATGGAAAAGGTCATATCAGCTCATCAACACCACACCTTCAGGTCTTCAGATTCTCTTCCTTTGCTTCACCATCATATCCAGAGGCCTGCATGGCTGATGCAAGGCCACAGGAAACACCCAGCCCCAACATGGTCTCACTGCAAGCTTGAAACTTAGGGCAGATAAATTGAAAATGTCACAGGTTTTTGAACCAGCATGGGGCTACTTTCAAACTAATTGGAGTTGTTCATCTAGATTTGAAAAATCTGTAGGTTCATCTTCTTTGACCCAAATTCCTCTAAATAAGGTGTATTGGGTCTGACTGAGGTAAAGCTCACAGCCTTTACAGTGCTGTGCTTTGCATTGGTAGCTGGATGGGTGTTGATAACAGAGCAGTGTTTTGGCTACTGCCAAGCAGTGCTGTCCCTCTGACATTCCTTCCCCCACCAAAGGGGATGGGAGTGGGTGAGATCCTGGGAGGGGACACAGGCAGGCCAGCTGACCCAAATCAGCCAAAGGGATCTTCCATACGATATGACATCAGCTCAGATATATAACCTAAGGAAGGGAGGAGGAACTGTTACACATGCTGAAGCCCTCCTTCCCAGGAAGTGTCTGAACATTGCTGCTGATGGGAAGTAAAGACTGATTTATTTTTCTCTTTAGCTCTTGCACACGCAGATCTTCGCTTGTTTCTTTCTTTTTTTTTTTTTTTGCTATAATAAAACTACCTTATCTCACCCTGCTGTTATTTTTCCTCCATCCTATTCTCTCCACTGGGAAGGGAGTGATAGAGCGACTGAGTGGGCACCTGGCACCCAGCCAGGGTCAGCCCACAACATAAGGCTTCCTGTATTTCTTTTTGAGCTGAAATAGTAAAAATGAAACTAGTAGAATGTAGCTTATGACAGAAATCTCCAGTAGTGATGAGTTAGGAACAACAGGTATTTTCTTCTGCTAATCCGTTCAGCTTCTGCCTTCTCAGGAAGGCAGTGTATCTCTGACATGTATCTACATATATCAGAAGACCTGTTACAGTGAATGCTTATGTCACATTTTACAGATAGTGCTGAACTGGGGACAAGAAAAGGGAAAGCTTTTGGCCACTGTTCTCCTTTGCAGCTCTTGTCTTCCAAGATTAGATAACTGGTCCTCTCTCTTTAGAAAAAATTCAAAAAAATGACAGGGATTTATTTGCTCTGTGTTTTCAGACAGCAAAGTCCATGTCTTTTCACGGTACATCTTCTGAAGGTCCAGGAATAGTTAGAATAAGGACTTTCACTGTTTCCCTGTCTGTCCCCACACTCAGCAAGGTGTTTTTCTTTTGCCGACAGAGCATCTTCATTGACTCATTGCCTTTTGCGTCTTTGTAAAACTACAGACTATTTGAAATTTGACCAGGTTTCACTTTGTATCTATAGATTTGATAGGGTTCAAGGTTCAAAATGAAAAACAGGCATCTGAAATTTGAGATGAACTACAACTGGCCAGTCCCACTGAAAAAAAAAAGGAAATATGAGATTTATAATGAAAGAAATAAGAAAGAGCCAACGATTCTACACAAATACACATTATTTAGAACAAAACTCAATCCTTACACAGATTTTTGATTTTTCAGCCTGTGCATAGCATCACTTTCAAATAATTAATGAGCACAGCTCCCTGAGACCTCAAAACCCGTTTAGTTTTTTAATCTGTGTCAAATCCATTTTTCTACAACAGCTTTGAGGTAAATTTCTGTAGTTTGTGCTAGGAATTTTAACCTCACCGAAAGGCTGGTATGGTCCAGAGTTAGATGAAAGATGACAAAGGTCTGTTATCGTGAAGAGATATTGCTCATGAGATTCTATTATGAGTCTGTCTCTCCCAGTAAGCTGAAGCATCAGATTCTTGCGTATATGGATTAACTTTCTGTCAGCATAGATAAAAGACTGTTAGTGGTGTTGCTTTCACACTGTTTTGGTTTGTTTGGTTTTGGGGGTTTTTTTGTCATTTTCTGTGGCTAAGCAGTACAGACACAGAAAGGGAAGAACACTGATGTGGGTGAAAAAATTATAGTGGTTACCTTTTCTTAGTCAGAGCCCAAAACCTCCTGTAGCTGTATCAGAGATCATGGCAAGGACACCGTGCCAAGCAGTGCTTGTCCCTTGCTGATGGAAGCCCACCACCTTCAGAGATCTTGTGAAAGTGCATTTCATGAAAACCTCTGCCAAGCCTTAGCAGGTATGCCAGATTTTGTCCAAAGATGATGATTAACAGCTTCCCCCTTCAGAAAAATCACAGCAAATTCTGATGTGAGGCACTGGCACCAGTGGTAATGCCTGATCCAGGAGGCAGCTCCCACTAACTGCAGCTGAAACACAGCACTGAAGGATGGGCATCCTTGCCCTCACACACCTGGTGGTGGGTCAGGAAGAGGACCGGTGGGACAGACAATGCCAGTTCTCATCTGCCCTCTCCAAAGAGGCAGCAACTGCTCAAAGCCCTGCCACAGAGCCTGGCAATCAGAGCAGGACATCAAGTATGTTGTCTTTCCCTCTTTTGGAAAAAATGTAGTAAAATGCAGGAGGCTAAAAGGGCAAAAAATTTCACTGTGTTTTCCATTGCAAGATCTACAGGGTGCCAAAAAAAAAGAAGGCCAGGTGAAGCTAGGTGTAAAATTCAAACTGAACAAAAAGAGACGGTCCTCATTCACTTACAACTAAAGGCCATTGCGGATCATAGCAGCTTACAGAAGTTCATTAAGAAATTGGATTAATTCATGGATGAAAAATCCATCTTGGGCTATGAAACAGAAGCCACTACTGCTGGCTCAGGAAGCACCTGCACCACAAATCACTGAGGTTGCAAGATTGGGCCAGGGTAGTGTCATTATATGCTTGTCCTGTTTCTATGCTTTCTCCTAAGATTCTTCTAGTTCACAGGCTTGGATGCAGGCTTCTGGACCTTTGATCTGATCTTTCCATAGTTATTATTTATTCCCATAATCTTCAGAGAATCTTGGCCAAACCTATGATATTTGAGTAAAATTTATAATTTGTAAAAGTAAGTGTGATATAATGAAATAAATAACTGAAGGCGGGCACATCATTTTTTAAATTATTGATATGTTATAAGTAACTTAAATCATTCCATACAAGCCATTTCCCACTTATCACTTGGCTACACTTAATTACTTTTACTAACCTGCCCACGTACTTGACTTTCTTATTACTGTGGTGTAGTATGAAGCAGATCTGTGAAATAACTGGTAGAATATAGCCTGGGGTGGGAAGTTTGGGTCCAAAGTTTGCAGCTTGGTTCTGCTCCCTTTAAAAGAAATTTAAAATCTGATCTGAATTCTAATGCCACCATTATCTGATGCAGTTCTTGTAAAATTATTTGCAGTGTGTGTGGAAGTGTTCTTAAAACACCAGTCTGTTAGATAAAATATGAAATAACCCTTTACACTTTACAACAAGGACTGTTTCTGGGACATGATACCCAACTCTACCAATGGTCCAGGAAGTGACCTTGCTGAGATCTCCTCTTCCTCACTCACACCTAGATTTCAGTATGTGACAGATGCTGGGCTCATTGTGTCTATATTCACTCCCCAGGCAAAGCACATCTCATTAAACAGAACAGACTCAAGCAGTGGCCGAGGCACAGCTGTGCAGTGATTCCTAGAGGGGGTCCCAGCTGGCTTTGGCCTAAGCTGTTCCTGGAATGTGAGTAAAGTTGTCAAGGGTCTGCACAGCTGGCAGCATGCATGTGAACATCCCCTTTGGGAGGAGAGGTTTTTGGGGGTCAGGGAGTTTTCCTGTGGAGACACAAGTCCTGTTCTATTTGCCAGTTTATCTGCAAGACTAGATGCAAAACTACTTGCAAAACAGAAGATGGGCTGAGAACCCACTAAAGGCAAAAAGTGTCCTTCCTTTCATATTGATGGAGTTTGTATCAGGCCTGCTGTGCCTGGTCAGTTTGCTATTTGAAGCTCCAGAACTCCTAAAAGAACACAAAACCCATCTGTCAGTTCTGTGAGGAGCAAAGGCACTTACTTGAAGCACATAGGTGTACCAGGGATTTTAACAGATGATTTGTGAGCTACTGTGGCAAAAAGATACGAAAAATACAGATACAAAATTTAAGAAGAGTGACTTTTGGGATGGGAAAAGTGGGAGTTTAAAATGATTACTCATTTCTGTATCTGTTTTCCTCATCAGAGGAACACAGCACTGCAGCTGATAATGCAGTAGTTTGCAACACCCGAAGGCCCCAACTGCACTGTTTGCTGTTCCCTAAAGCTCACAAGCAACAGCCCTGCAAGCTGCAGCTGACATTAATGGCTTTCCTATACCAGAACCGTGTGAAAATCTTAGAGCCATTGTGATTTGTCTGTTGTTTCATGTTATGACAGCTGTACCAGTATTCTGGTACGATATTCTTGTGATGCAAATGTATTAAGCTTTTACACTGTCGTTTCTACTGAAGTATATTAGTAGAAGAGACGTGGTACTGTTGTACTGAGGTCTTCAAAGAATCCCTGAATTGTCCAAAAACGTTAAATTCCCAGAAACATTTACCTTAACCAAAAATGTCTGGACTATCCAAAATAATTTTTTATCAGGTGAACTGAAAAATATCCAAACTCCTTTTTTTTTTTTTTTTTTTTTTTTTAAAGTATGGCTGTATTTATATAAACACTCAAAATTTCATGTAACAGGTAACAAATTTTTGAGTGGTAAGGATCTAAATAACAGAAGGTTGAAAATAGCACTGTACCTAATATCCTAACTCTGTGGCCTTCAGAAATTGTCTTCAGGCAAAAGGAAAGCATAGGAAATATTTTGTAATGCTCTTTCCCCTCTTTTTTTTTTAGCATATTCATAGTTGGCTTGCTGATATTGGGGTAGAATTTAAGTGGGGAGGGGAGACTTTATTTTCTGTCAACTGTGGGTAAGTACTATCTACTTCAGAGGGTACTGTGGGGCTTAATTAATGTTTACAGTGCCTCAGGAGTCTTACCCACATTAAAGGTATAATAATAACTATTCCTAATTAACTTCCTACTAAAAAGCAAAGTTTCATGAAGTTTTAAAGCAGAACAGTGGATGAATTTGTAAACTCCATTTATTTGAATCCCTGGAGTAGGAAAAGTTAGTGAGGAAAGTGGTAAAAATCTTCAATTAATTTTCCTCAACCTGAGGGATTTAATTAAGATGTTAGAAAAAACGTGCAAGTTTCCTGTGGGTATTTCTTATTTAATTTTCAGTTTCTTGAAGACAGATCTTGAAGCTTAGAACAGATTTTGCAAGCCGCAAAGAAACTAATTCAAAAATAGATGTTAGTTTATTGAAGTTGAACTGTCTACGGATCAAATTATCTAGAAAAAATTCAACAGCTACATGCAGCACTTTCTACTATTTACATTCTGTAGCCCCCTTGCTTTGAATTTCTTTAAAAAGGATTGCTTAGGATTGCAAAATATATCTCACTGGCATAACTCAAGCACCATGTAGAGATACCTGAACTACCTGTGAAAGATCTAAATCAAGTGTTGGGAGCTATGCATCTTTGCTAGCTCAGAATATCTGAGTTAATTAGTCCTGGGGAGAACAGAAATATATTAGCTACACTGGAGCAACATAACACAGTGAGACCCAAGCTACTTACTCTAGACATACCCTCTAGGAAGAAATTTCCAGCTAAAAAGTAGGAAACTATTAAAAGGATCCATAGTACTGCATGGGCTGCAGTGCACCAAAAAGAAGCACTTGTCCTGTGCCCTCAGGGTACATCTACAATCACAGATAGGAGAAGACTTACTTCCATGTGCAGAACTATAGCTTGTGACCAGACAGAGCCTTAAGCAATGCTGACTTTGTCTACACCCGTCAAACAAACCAATGTTTGCTGCAAAGGTCCCATTCGCTTGAGGACTGGCACATGGCATGTGGGGGCAAAAGATTGTCGTTTGGAAGATATCAGGTTTCATGAGTCCATCCATGTGAGGAAACAGAAATTAAAAACAGCATAAATAAGGATGATTGAAGACCAAAAAAAAGAGTTAGAGATCAAGAAATTACATTGTTCTCTTGGAGACTGCGTGTGAGCTTTAGAAACTAAAGTACTTTCCTTAAAACCCCATCAGGACAGGCAGGGGTCTATGTGTGGCTCCAGGGGGGAGTCCAGGCTCTGGGCAGCCCTTCTCCCCTGTTTTCACCGGCCTGATTTTCTAGCTTCTCTGCTTCTCTCACAGTGCCATGGAGTGCTCAGTGTTTGTGATCAGGCTCTGCCACTTTACTGAACCCAAAGAGATTTTCTGCTTCCAAAGAAAATGTCAGCAGTGTCCAGCATCACTGGTTCTCCCACACCAAGAGGAGTCTGGTGAATGGGACTTGCAGCTACATGGTGATAAGTCTTCGGATTTCCTGCCAGCAACCTGCTTAATTTAGACATGTGAATACACCTATGGAAGTAAATGCTTAAGGCTAAGATTTTCAAAATAAGCTTGAAGGAATTAAACACCCAACTCCTACAGACTTTCTCAGTCTAACTGCTTTTCTGGACTGGAGCCAGAGTGCTAATCAACTTGCAGTGCTGAGCTCGAAAGGAGGGACTTATATCCCAACTCTTCCAGTGTGCTGCTTGCCTTCTCATTTGACTTTGGCCAAAAGCATGCAATAGAATCTCTGGTTTTGAAATACTAAGATTTCACAAATGTTATTTTATATCTTTTTGGATAAGGTTTTTGTCTGATGTGCAGCAAAGCCTGCAAAAATATATCCTCTATCATGTAGAATTCCAAAAAGTGTGGTAATATCTGTCTAACACAACATCTGTCTAGCATTAAATCTGAAGAATTGGAACCATTTGTTTGATGAGCCATGTAACAAAGATGAAAATTCATTCTTGGGATATCAATGGGGAAATAATTTTTTTTCTTTTTAATGAAATGTGAGATGATTTTAACCAAAAATTATGTCTGCCAGCACATATAAGCCTCCAGGCAGCTTATAAAATGTTTATAAAAATAAAGCACAGACTCATTAGAAGACTTTGGGGGTACAATGCAAATAGTACAAGATTTATATGCTGTTAGCCATATACAGGTGCTCCTGATGAAAAGAACCAACAGAAAACTTGAGGGCATTTCTGCAGACTTCATACTTCCTGCCACACAATAGGTTATTTGTCCTTGTATTTTATTCACAAATATTTTGAGCCCACAAATAATGTGAGAGTTTGCTATAGGAATAACTAGGGAAGTGCAAAGTGGTTCCTCAGAGGTACTAGACGTGGATTTCTAGACATGGATTTCTAGATACCCTCCTCTGTAGATGATCAAGCAACCAATAAAAATGCCAATGCAGCAAAACCAACGTCCATGAAATCATACCAGCTTGGATGGGATTCAATAAAGTAGATGAGTTGGGAATAAAAAATTAGTGGCAAAGAGAAGTACAACAAACACAGAATAGGATGCCAGTACCGCAGGCTGTTGTCAGACTTGACAGGGTTTTTACAGAGGTCAGGGCAAATTGGCTGTGAGTAGCAGTACTTGCAAGAGAGATGGAGCATCCTGTACAGCATTGAGGCTGCTCATGCTGGTGGGAGAGAGCAATTAGGCAGAGGGGAGCAGATGAAATTTGTCAGCAATGTGGCAGTATTGACAGGTGGAAGTGTCAGTATTTTCTCCTTCAGAAAACACTTAAAACCCACCCCAACAACCTATTCGGCTTCAGATGCAAAGCTTAAAGGAAATTAATGGTGCTGTTTTACCCAAATAATTGCATTATACCCATAATGAGAAGCTTTTTGGCTCAATGTAAAATTTCAAAACTGAGTTCCCCTTTGACAGCTTATGGAGTGTTTTCTCTGTTTTCTGGATAGTGTCAAATATAGCACGATCTTTCTTGCTTCTCTCTGGCTTAAAGCATAACTCTGTGTTCAGCTGACCAGATGTCACATATCAATAGTTTCCACTGGAGGTCCTGTTAATTTCTCATTAGTTCTTTTGTCTATTCTATTAACAAAATAAAGATAATTTGAACAGCAAAAATTAATTTTTATTAGTTGTTCAGGAAAAATATAAAAAAGTCTTTGTTTCAGACAGTAACGGACCCAGGGTTACTTGTTTTTCAGTTGTTCGGGACATGTTTAAGTGCCTTGTTTATGTCTTCCATTATAACTGGGAAAATAAAACATGTCTGTTAGAAACTAAATAATGCTTATTTATGACCCACCTCTAGGGTTTCTTTTTGCTGCCATTGTTCTCATTTTATTTAGTACAATTAAAATACAAAGGACAATGGCTATCCATAGCTTTTGGCACATTACCAGTTATTTAAAATACAAGTCCAACACAGCAGAGCTCACGCAAAACAAAATTAAATTAACTTAGCCAGCTAGTAATTCAAAGCAGTAAAATATATCCTGTCCTATTCATTCCCTCAATTCTTCCCAAAAAGCCTTAGGAAACAGACTGTCTTTGTAGTTTGCTTTAAAGGTCGAAAGACTATGTTTGAAACTTTCTGCCTCTTTTAAAACGAGGGGACTTATGCTTGCATCCCTCTGGTGACACCAGGACCAGTTATGTCAGCAAAATCTGAAAGAAACAGTAAGGCAGCACTTAACAATACCTTAACATCCAGCCAAGAAAATCCAGCTGCCAAAAACCAAGGGACACAGATCTTACAAGCTTACGGAAAAATACTGTTACACAAGCTCAGTCAGTTGACTGCTGCCTCAGCACGACTGGGTGCAAAAATGATGAAGTCTGGATAAGGTTCATTCAGTGGAAATAAATTCATACAGTGATTAAGGGTGTCATTTTTTTTTTCAGTTTGGCCACTGAAGCAAATGAATTTCAATACAGCCCCCCAGATTAGACAGTTCAAACTCAGAACTAAAACAAAAGTTTTCCTTAATTTGAACTCCATCAACCAAAAATAGGCATCTCTATGAAATGGAAATCCGTGAAAAGGACTGAAGAAGTCTACAGAGCTGTGATGGAGGAGATGAGACAGAAACCTTTTTCTTCTTCATCACCCATCTCTCTGCATCCTCCCCATACATGGGGGACAGGACCTGCTGTCCCAGCAGGGCACCTGGCTCCCAAACCAGAGTGGAACACTCATGCTGATCCCAATGCCGCCACTTCATTTTCTACAGCTTAAACAGCTTAAAAAGCCACCAGCACAAGGCCTGGACTACAATGGCTTGCCTCTTTTGGTGAACACCCAACAGCCACAGGCTCTGGAGCCATCCTCTCTTGACCAGCTTGTAGCAGGAGCAGAGATTTGCCCCTTTCTTGATGCTCCCTGAGATTTTTTTAGTGTACATATCCTGAAAACACTTTCTCTGGGGACGTATTTTTGGACTAGATTCTGCTCCTGTCCATCTAAAGCCACCTGTGCACTGTGGGGGGGTATGTGCTCTAGAAATCTCTGCCCTAGAGCATGGTGGTGGAGTCCACTACAGGGTTGGGGAGTCCATTATAAGGACTGATATGCTCAAATCTCCTCTGGCAGAAGAGAGAGCTGAAGCTGAGTTTTGCACAGATTTGATGAATGTTCATATCACTGGGTGACTGTGCAGGTCATCACCATCCACAAACTCACACCTAGACATGAGGAAATAAATGTATATGTATCTACCTCCGAGGACAGCAAAAAAAACCCACAAAAAACCCTGGTTTAAACAGCTCTACAGATGTGGTTTTGATTCAAGCGTATTTTCAGGCCAACAAAAATCGTGTGTTTAGTGAATAATCTATTTGTTGGAAATAAATGCCTAGAGCCAACTCTTTTCCTGCTGCTGAAATAAACAATTCCCCTTTTTCCCTGGGGCAGGACTCACACCCACATGCTTTCAGGCTTCCTTCCTGAATTGCCTCCTCAGACAGCATCCATCTCCGATGAGAGGGGCCACACCTGAGAGTGGTATCTGTAAATACGCCAAGAAACACCCACTTCCACATCCACAGAGTGCCCCTTGTTGCACTCTGATCCCTAACCAGTGACCTGTCGTGGTCTGTGCCAGCTTCAGTTTGCAGCCCTTGCTGCCTGTAAAGCTTCTGGACCAAACTCACGGGGCTAAAAGAAACCACAATCTCTGGAAACATCTTGCAGGAGCAACATGAAACAGCTATCATGACCACTTCTGCATGTTTGTTTTTTAAGATTAGGAAGTGCATTTTCAGAGGCCCAGCTATGCTCTCTTTGTGTTCTGCCTCTCTGAAGTCTGCTTAAGATTTCCTTACTAGGTGTCCTAATTATTCAGCTTCTTAACTCACAAAATATGCAGCTACTCTATCTCAAATAGGGATTCAGAGAATTAATAAATGTGTATACCCTCTCCTATCCCCCAAAGATTTTCCAGGAACAGTGTTTTGTATGTAAAACTCTGAGATCTTCAGGGTAAGCAAATAGAAATTGCAGAAACAGGATGAATCCTGTGGACAAATTTTTTTTTGAAATCTCCTTTTTTGTGCTACTGAGATGTCAGATTATCAAAATTTATTCTCTTTGATAGCAGCTGAGAAGAATTGGGCAACCAGGAACAAGACTCTCCTTTCAGGGCTGTGGATGTAAATCAAAGCAAACCTTAATGGAGTTGCACCCATAACATCAGACTCTCATCCTCTTACAGCAAGTCAGTGCTAACGTATCATCCAGGACAGGTATAAGGGATTTCTGCTGCACATCACTCAGCATATGAATTTTCAGGGGGAGAAAGAGTTTAGGTCTTCTCTGAAGTTAGTTTACATTGTTGCTCTCTTAATTAAAGCAGGGTGGTTTTTTCCCAGACTGAAGTGGATTAGAAATACAGCAGCTTTAGTGAAAGCTGAGAATAACTTCCCTGTGATGCATTAGTAGGATGACAGAGGACTGAAAGGTTTAGTAGGGCTGATTCTCAGAATTATTTTATGCATATATAGTAAAGCATCAAAACATAAATTAAAAAATCTATTGCCCGATAGAAAATCATGTTCCCGAACACATTTTTACCACAATGACAGTTAACCAAATATTGTATGTCTTCCCACCTGTGGATGTAGAAATGAAACAAAAATTCTCCAAGTTCTCCATGTGGACATTTTTTGGTGTTATTATTTTTTATTGCAGAAAGAATAGCTTTGAAATGGCACTCTTTTCCCACAGAAAATAGCACTGTCTGGGTTTCATACTTGGTCTAGTAGTATCTATAGCAGTACCTATAGCAACATATGGCCAAGCTTAAGACAACTTAGTGTAAAAGAAAAGTCAATTGAATGTTTAATTTGGCACTTGTGCCTAATTAAATGCCATGGCTGTGCTTCAGTGGAGTATATACAGGAATTGGCCCAGCACAGCTTCTGTTAAACAGCCACCTTTGCCAGGTTTAGTGACTCAACATTACTTATTTCCTGGCTAAGATTAACTTCTGATTTTATGGATATTTTTTGTTTCTCTTCTGTAATCAACACAGATAAAAAATTTCAAGAATACAATCCTTTAGACCCTCCTCAGGCAAAATGACCACTTAAGAAAGCAGACATTTTGGTGCAGTGGGGACTCAGTCCATGCTGATATAACACTGGTGCAAAGAATAGAAGTTAAAATAATGTCTAATTGTATTCAGGAAAGTAGACTGGAAATTAGAACACAGAAACTTTAAACATTTTATTTCTATACTTCAACTCCATAAATACAAGGATTTGGGCAACACTAGTGAGCTGCAAAAGATTAATACCAATCAATCCTTGCTTGTGCAAACTTGAATGTGTTACTATACCAGTGTTTTCTGATGTCCAGGAAATAGATTCTGCAGGACAGCTTCCTTTTGCTGACCAGCAGGAAATAATAGAATATTTCTATTGCTGCTGTGTTAAAATCTGAGACATTCTAAGAAGGGAGCCAGATAAGAATGATCTTTTTTCCCTTCTTTCCAATGTCTTTATTTCTAACTTTACCATGATGTGACTAAAAACTCATTTCAATAACTTGTGAAAAAGATTACTAGGACTACAATTACAAACAGTCAGATTGAACTGAACACAGATTTTTTTGAAAATCAAAATTAGATCAGCTGCCTGGGGAAATTTTCCACTATGTTATTTGTAACAGCTTCAAGTTCTTCCTGTTAATGCCTTCCCTTGTAAGGAGCCTTATTATCCTTAGCCTGGAATGCTCACATAAAGAAAGGCACTTATTACAGAAGATATCTGGTTGGTTCTCATTTTAAAAAGTGAATAGTTAAATACTTTAAAAGTCTCAGTCTCTCAGGTTCGCAGCAGAGGTTAAACTGCTTTCTTACAGTGAGGAGCTGTTGAACCCCACTTACTTTATAACCAAAGTATGAAACAGACATATCTGTTTCACAGTCTTTTTTCCCCTAGATGCAATGTATTCAAGCATATAACATAGAGGAAACTGAGTGAATATCCACTCATTATTGTTAGAGAACAGATTTGAGTTTGCTTGTACAGGGTATAAACTCATTTTCAACATTTGGCCTCAGCTTTCCTCCTTACCCATGCTGTGCTCTCCTTGTGCAGTAGATTACATGTCCATCTCATCTGCAATGGTTGCATGAGGCGTTAAAGCCTTCCTGACAAAGAGATAAAGCCTTCTTTCAAATAGTCATAGCATGGTTTAGCTCGGAAGGGACCCTAAAAATTGTCTAGTTTCAACCTCTTGTAGTGGGCAGGGACACCAGGAGCATATCAATACCTCCCTTCCCTCTCCAAACTAGGTAGATCTTTGCTCATATACCCATGAGCTCTTCCTTAGCTGGGCTTAAGAAGCAATCAGATGCTGCCATACTGTCCTAGTACTTGCTTGTAAAGACTCAGATTGCCAAATTGTTTTGTGGATCTCAAGCCTTTTTCTTCTCCTGCTTACTCTGTACATCCAAATTTTAATCCGTTAATCCTCAAACTCCTGACAGACCAGATCCAGACAGATGTTTACCTCTTCCATGCCTTCCTGATATCCCTTGGGCCTTTCCCACCCAGGCAGCAACTGCCCAGGCAGCTTCCTCAGTTCAGCTAGGAAAGAAGTCACATCATGTCTTCTCCAAACCCTGTTCTGTCTTCAGCTGAGGAAGGAGCTTGTCTTAGAAAATCCTTATTGCACTTCCTGTCAGGGCTTGCAGAGCCACTGGTTGCTCAGTGGATGCTATTGTCCTCTTCCAGGACACATAGCCACAAGGTGCCCTCACTACTCTGAGAATCATCTCAGTAAGGAAATTTAAAAGTGTATTATTCAAAAGCTGGGTTTAGAGCAGATCTTAATTTAGTTTAATACATATTGCAATTTTAGGAAACCTTGCAGTGAGGTTCATGTCTTCTAGTTAAGGAATTTGAAAGTTAGATGAATGGTTTGGATTAGGACAAAGCTCCTAGCCCTGTGCTTCTTTGACAGTTGCTGAGAGAAGAAGGCAACTCCTGATGGTGAGCCACTGCACGTGAAGACAGGAGCCTAAAATCGGTCTCAAAAACTGCCTTCTCTCCATACACAATCTAAGGCACCAAAGGTGGCTGGTAAGGCTCTTGCAGAATAGCTTTGAAATATCCTTAGTTCGTCGAGCGAAATCCTCTGTGGTTTTCCTGTATCATCACAGAAAACAGACATGGGTGTGATCAGTGTGTCAAGTTAAGAGTAGATGGAAATGCAGCTGTACCAGAGTAGGTTGAATGGTACACATTTCTGGAAGAGAGCCTGGCTGTAGCCCCAGGTGACAGGATGGCATCCCTAATGTGTGGCTAGCCAAGGAAAGCTGAGTGGTGAGCCCATGTCAGCCCTTGGCAGAGCCCAACTCTGCACAGACGTTTGGAGAGATGAGCTGTGGCCCCTTCCTTTGAGCTCTACACTTCTATGGAAATCAGATATTTAAATACAAAATTTTGTCCTAGTTGAGGATCTGCCCAGAAATGTATTTCTAGGCATGAATGTAATGAGAAGCAACACCACCTCTTATCAATCTATTGGTACCCCATGTTAATGGCTGCAGTGTTCACAAGCCTGCCTGAAATTGCCATCAGCAGCAGATCTGTGCACATTGCATTTTTCACCTGCCTTAGTGAGGGAGAACACTGGAAGTTTTCCATTTGCAGAGAGGAAACCAGGCCCTAGAAAACAAGAAGATAATGGACCACAATCACACTTGAAATTTACACAGGCTCTGTCCACTCTTACCATTGACTAAAATGAGGACGTGTTAAAGAATTGTAATTTCTAAATTGCCATTGCATCTAGAATACCCATATACAAAATCCTAGTATCTGTTATGGTCTGATTTTTGCATTTTCCTATTTTTGCCTCATAAATGTCTGTGCTATAAAAAAAATAGTGGTATGTGCTTAACAGTAGACATAGTTTCAGTCTTTGGATCTGTATTAATCCTTTGAGTTTCTCTCTCACGGTTTATTATGTCATCCAGATTTCAGTCTGAACCATTTACTCTTTTCCATATGTTCTTAGCAGGAAATGTGCATGAATTTAGAAACGCAGCAAGACATATGATATTCAATAATAAGAACATTTCGAAGACACACAAAAGAAAAAATCCAAATGAAAGTTGTCTCTGGCTTCCAGCCTCATTCAGTCAAATAAGATATCCAATATTCCTTAATTTGAAACTTTTAGTTACGGTAAAATATGTTTTGCTTTTCCTTTATTTAGCTGAGACTTTACTGCGGATACAGACTTAGAGAGTGTTGTTTTATATTTACTCACACTTAAGTTTTGTAATAATATCTAATATCTAGACTCATAGAAGGTTTTTCTTAAGTCTTATGCAGACAAAAGTAAACAATGCTTTAAAAGACAAGTCTCTGTATTTTGAAATTCAGTAAATATAGGGGTATGTGAGATGCCATAGCTTGGTTTATGAATTACATTGCAGATTCTATATATATATCAAATAACATGATGTAACTGCCTAAAAAACGAAATGTTATACACATGTCATATCAACATGAAAACTGCAAATGATGTACAGGTGATTGTCTGAACCCAGAAAAATGATTCCCACATATATTTTTCCCATTAAGAGTGAACTAAATAAACTGCCACAGACCTTGAGCATTCCTCACTTGTGACCCTGCATCTAGAAAGGTGATGGAAGAGTTAAGAAAACAAGACTATGCTACTGCAGGAAAAGCAAGGGAACCCCAGTCTCCAGAGCCTTGTAGGTTCATGAAGCAGGGGTTAAGACAATGGAGAGGGGAATGGAAAAAGCAAAAAGGACAGGTCATGGGAGTTACACAAGCCAGAACTGCACACTAAGGAAACCATGGATGTTCCATAAGTCTATTTATTCCCATTAAGCATGTTTAAAAGACTGTTTATTTGATCTCCATAAGAAAAAAATTTACAACAAAAAGTTACCTTTTTTTTTTTTAGGAGAAGAGACTGTTTTTTTCCAGTCTGTTTTGTTTATTTACTTGTATGCAATGTTTTATGTTATACCCTTCTTCAAGGTAACCGTGTGTAGTGTTTAACCCCTCCAGAAATATCAGTTCAGGGAGGTGGTGCTAGCAATGGCCTTCTGTCTTTGCTTGGTGGTGGTGGGTCTCCAGGCAGGCAAAAAATTGCCCAGTGAATGGGGCAATCTGCTCCAGGATCTCTGCAGGATTCACAGTCTGAGGGGAACAGGGAGGCTGGGGCAGGAAAAAAGAATGGATCTTCTGCATTCTTCTCCTCTAGCCTGAAGAAATGAGTTGGAATTGGGTTTTATTGCACCATATAAGGATTTATCATGGGCATTAATGGTGCTACAGCCCTTTTGCTAGTCGGGCCTGATATTAGCCTGTGATGTGCAGCCTACAGTCAGCACTGTCTGGCTGCACATCCCATGTCCATTCCAGTCCTGGCCCTGCCTGACATGCTGTCACCAGTATGAGATCCACAGGTCCACCTCCCCATAGGATAGAAACAGCCAAGGGTGAACACCTCTAGAGCCTGCTAAGAACACTGGAGGCAAAACTGGACTACTCAGGCTGGAGAAAGCCAAATTTAAAGTTATTTACAGAAAATTATTACATTAATTCACAGAATTATTTAAGGTAATTATTAATTAAGGTTAAAATTATTCACAGAAGGGGTAAAGGTTTTGTTTCAAGACCATACACAGACACTATTTATGATCAGGATCAGCAGTTCCCAAACTGTCTTCTGCAGATAGTCTTTTGTGGGGCATGAATCAGCAGCAGGCAGCAGATCAGCTGTACCCTGTCACCATTATAATGCCGCAATCTCATGAGCCATGTTCTGGGTGCTCTGCCAGAGATTTTAAAAGGGTTTTTCTGTCACTTTTCTTTCCTTATTTGAAATGAGTTTAAGCCTCAGAAGGATGAGTCTCTGTTAGCAGCAAATTAGAACCATATTCACTATTCCATTCAGCAAAATATTTCTACTTTTCCCTCTTATTAAATAAGCCATATATTCCAGAGAAGATGAATTTTAAGTACACGCCTGTACAAAAACACAATGTGAGCTGAAGGTCCTGCTCTGTAAAGTTCTTTGGACAGTGGTATGTAGAAAATTCAATTTTTTTTCTGTGGATATTTTTGATATTGTAACTGTGTAGTCTATGTGTACCAGATCTGTAATTTTAAGCTAGCCATAGGCAAACATGGCAAGTTAGTACATGTATAAATCGCTGGCTGTGACAGGTGTGGGTCACTGTAACAAATCTTCTATACCTTAAATTAGTCATAAATTCATGCCTTTCACTAAGCAGGCTCTCACTCTTATAAAAAAGGTGACCATAGAAATCAATTGTGACTTAATTTGGTATCTTAAAATGAAAGACATATGTGAAGCCAGTAACATCTATTGGTGAATTCACCAAACAACCCACATTTTTTAAATTGCTGTTAAAAGAATAAAATATTTGCATCTCAGGGATGCAACCTCCATTGTCAAACTTTTTAGTTTGTTTGGCGTTTTTTCTTTTCCTTTGCACATGGAGAATTTAAAGTTCAACTATTGCTCTGCATATGTCCTGGCAAGGCTGCTGAACAGCAAACACCCCCGAGTTCGGCCAGGGCTCCATTCCTCCGTTCCGCAGGGAGTTCTTGTTTCATGTGTTTTTCATTTTAAGTTCTGCCTCCTCGAATGCTATTTCCTCTCTTTCGGTTTTCACCAAGGTCAAAGAAAACTTTAGCAAATAAAAAATGTGAACATCCAGTCATCTACTGGAAGTGTGCCCATCCAGTGTCTAAATAATAAGTTAATAGGTTCCTGGAGCAGTCCTACCTACACTAAGTATAGGGCAGCTGAAACCTTCATCTGAGCACTTCCTCAGCGCTAAATAGAGAGTACTTATCAAATGGAGGGCTCTTTTGTCTTGGTTATGAACTGCAGAGAAATCAATTTATCAGAAATCACAGTTCTAGCAAACAAGACTCTCCCAAGCTTCTGAAATACGTGACAGGGCACAGACCTTTCCCATTGGCCTTCACCCATCCGTGGGCCAGAGCTGCAGAGGAGAGAGGAGAGGACAGAGGAGAAAGGGAGGTAAGCAGTTGGAAAGCCCAGCTACTAAAATATGTCTCATATTTTAATAATATTACATGAAAATCATAGAGATTAAAATTCTATATAACATTTTCAGCATGTTTTGGGGTTTATCTTGGGAAAATTACCTATAAAAAGAAAAATATGATTTAATAATATTTGCTAACTGCCACCAGATGCACTGTTGAAGCTGTCTGAAAGTCAAGAGTCACTTGATTTGTTATAAGAGATAGGGTATTCATGGGGAACATTTGTCTCTGCAGAGACAAGAATGCATTTGGAGGTTGAGCTAGTCAAGTAATTAACAGCTACTGATATTTCTTACAAATCTGGGCTTACTTTTCATAAAAAGTAGGATTCAAGCTCATGCTAGTCTGTGGGAGACTCTACCAAGCCGAGCGTCTGAGCTGTGCATGACCTGTAAAGGAAATCAGACCCAGAAGAGCTCTCCTGGACTGCTACCTCCATCTCATCTAACCACCTTGCTGTACCAGCTTCCATAAACTAATAAGGTTCTGTCCTAAGACCATATTCAGGTTCCAGAAATGTAGGGCTCTTCTGGTTAGAAACCTCCCTGCTTCCATTTGAAGTAATCTGTGTCACAAAGTGGCACCCATACTTATCTTTGCTGCGGGTTCCCCACCTGATACATCTGACCACATTTATGTTCTCCATGGGCACATCACATATTGTGTCATCTGGTAACCAAATAGTGCATTCCCAAACTTTTTTTCATAGCTTCCTGCTCAGGGAAAAACTATGAGTCCTAAAGTGCCTGACCTCACCTTTTGGGTTATTTAAATTCATCCTATTTCTATTATTCCAGTACTGAAACTTACCCAATTCTTCCTGTACCCTGTCCTCCTCCACATTCACACTACATATTGCATTATCAGAAAAATTCAAGAGCACAGTACTACTTTTTCTGCCAAAGTTGTTAAAAATGTTAAATAGGATCAGTCCCTAGACACATCTTGGAAGAACTCCACCGGTAACTTCCTTTCAGTTCGGTATTTTTCCTTTCAACATGATCTTTCATTTTTTTCCACCTCACAATTCTTCTGCTAATCCAAATTTTCTCCAGCTTAATGAGCAATTTCCTATGCAGCACTGAGTCAAGCGCTTTCCTGGTAACTGAATTGTATCTTGTTCTCTCAAAAAAAAAAAAAATCAGGTTATTCAGACATGATCTACTCTTGTTATTCCATTTCCATCTTCATGTCCTTATTTGCTTCTATCCAACATGTATTTTGAAATTTCACATATTCTTGAAGCCAGACCTGTGGTTGGCAAGACTTTTCTTCTTTTTTGCTTAAATTAGATCCAACTTTTGCTTTTTCAAGGAAGAGCTTTCATCTCCAATAAACATATTCAAAATCTTTGTTAGCAGACTTACAGTTTCTTTAAACAGTTCTTTTTTCCAGGATGTGCCTCCACTGCAATCTGACTCAGTCACATTAATCTCTTCAGATTTTGGCGTCCACCTTAGATGTGGTTAATTCCATTTCCATTCACATATTCCCATTAGCAACACAGCCTTGTTTAACATCATCTTTTGATTTCAACCCCTGTTGAAATCTGAGCCAAAATATTCATCTTGGGGCCATATCTGTATTATCCTCAACCTCACCATCTTCGCTGAGCAGTGCTTATAAATCATCTCTTTTTCTGTGTGGCTAAAAAAATCTCTATTTGATTTAGCCATGGTTGAAAACCCCAACTAAGTTTGTCTTTTGGCAATTCTTATTTTATCCATACACCTCCTGACCTCTAAGACTTAATCCTGTTAGCTGAACATTACTCTCTTTTTCCATTCTACATAGGATGTCTGCTCACTCTGAATAGGTTATTTCTGAGCTGGATAATCATCCAGCTAAGTCTAGATCCCTTCCTTTGATTTCAATTGAGGCCCCAGAGAAAAGCTGCACCTTTGTCACTCAGAAATTTCAGCTCACTATTACACTCAAGTTCATGGGTTTCCCGGTTCAGTGAACTGCGTATTTTAAACTGAAAACGGTAGTTTCATTTTCAGCTAGAACTACCTGGTTTTACCTAGTTAAAATTAGTCAAGATATCTAGATCTAGTACAACCAGCCCTTTTCCAGTGTTCAAAGGCGTAATCCAGACTGCATCTAATTGAATGATCTGTATCTGGTTTAAAGTCTACTTGCTTGAAAACTGTCAGCTATTTCAGATATTAAAGACAGAAGCGAAACTTCTGGTAATCCTTCTAACTTGACTGGAAATGCAGAGATTTCTATCCAAAATCTGGGTTGGTATAAATCTGTGTTGCTCTGCTGAAACTAGTTGAGCTGCAAAATTTTAAGCAGACTCTTTGTCACGACAAACCGGATCAGACACGACAAGCACAGCACACTTTGGTTTAAAGAACTGGCTGAGCTGCCTCATTCTCTGTGAGCTTTCACAACCCAGAAGGACTTTTTACGGCCCCTTTTATAAGCCTTATCCCCTACAGCATCAAATAAGGACACTCCCATCACTCCTGCTGCCATTGAAAAAGCATCTCACATAATTTATTGTCTTTCATTTGCTTGCAAAAGAAGCAAGGAAGTTTCATTAAGTAGGTGGGAGAAGCTCAAGGCCCTTTTCACACTCACATGTTTTCTCTTTGTTGCTGTTTGTACAGGTGCAGTGAAAAAGACTCAGAGGGCGTATTCATAAAGACAGGACTTGAGAAATGCCACTTTAAATTGCTTGAAATCAAAGGTTTTGGTAGCTCATAAACAGGGAGCTGGTTTTTTCCCTAGGACTACAAATCTAAATATAAGGAGCTACCTTCATGTACAAATACATTTGACATACACATGTAACTACCATTAACATCGTCTGCCCTTGTGGATTGTGGGAACAGGCCCTTTTCATTTATGCTCACTGAGAATTTCAATACCAAAAAAAAAAAAAAAAAGAGAGAATCTCATAATCAACGAGTTCATTTTGTATGTTGAAATAAAACCATCCAATGAGGATGTCAGGAAGCCTGTACTCCATCCAGACTGACCAATTTAATGCTTGCTGTAAGCATACTTCCAGACTAGCATCTGGAAATCTTAAATGAGCAGAGATAGACTTAGACACCCTTAAACTCTGGGAAATAATTAAAATTGGAATAAGAACACGTTTGTGGACCAGATCATCAGCTGGTATAAATCAGCACAGCTCCAGTCATTCCAAAAAAGTAATGCCAGTTTATGTTAAAGTGCTAGCTGGCTCCTGTAGCTTTCCTTTGTGATTAATTTCAGTGCAATCATTTGCTGGAACATGCTGTTGGACCAAGCTTCCTGAAGCATTACTTTTACAAATCTCTTGTGTGCTCTTGGACCACTGCCTGTAAGCACGCCCTTCTGTATTAGGTCTGCTTTTCTCCAAACAGAAAGCTCAAGGTTTGGGATTTTTTTTGTAATTATGTCTTAAAAATAAGATGAAACCCAAATTTTTGCAGAGCAGTTACTTTATACTTATCACTTTTGTCTCTTTTAGGAATCAATGGCACCTGACTTGTCATTCTTTGCCACTTTTTGATCAGATTATCCTTAGCACAATTAAAGTTGGTATTTTCCATTCCTCGTGTGTCACAGAATCCCACTGGATTTAAGAGTGGAAACCCATCTCCATGGCAGTGCAGAAGCAGCCACGGGCTGCTGTGAGGGGCCTCCAGTGCTGAGGGTGTGACAGTTGCTGATGCAGTGCTGCCCTGGCTGGCACCCACTCACACAAGGCCCCACAAGTGCCTGGCCCTCAAGGAGCCACCACAGCACGGGTCAGCACAGCCAAGGTTCCTACATCCTCCTTTTTGCAAACCACTCTAGGAGGTCACCAGAGCTGGAATCTTTTGCCATGGGAGGGTATGTAGGTGGTCCTGTCAGCTTTCCACTGGTATGCCAGACCTGCCAGATTTCCCTCCCTGAATGCAGTAATCCTAACGAGTACCCTCCTTCTGGGACCTCGGGCACCACACCCGGCCTCCTGTCCGCCTTGGAAAAGCCTGCATCACCCAGCACGGGGCACCATGAGAGAGAAACCACAGCACTGTCTTGTGGCTGGAGAAGTGTCACCATGAGAGTCTGTGCACTCAAAGCCCCCTCACTGGAGCACAGAGTTCCACCTTGCAGCCTCCCTCATCCCCAAGCAGTCCGCGGTGAAACGCAGCCAGGTCTGCTCCCATGGCAGACAATCCCTGAGAAACCTGTCTAAGGGCATGCCTCACAGTTATCATGCAGCTCCCCAGCTGTGACTGGCACATTTTCTATGTATTTACCACTGAAAAAAAAAAGGGCAAATTACCTAAAATATTGCATTTTCATTTGTACATTTCAGTTAAGTAGTCTTTGAAAAAACACAGACACTTGTGAGTTGGCTCATCACAGTCTGTGTTCCCTTTACCTTCTTCTCTCTCATCTCTTCCTTGGCAGTGCCAGCCAGAACCTATGAACATATGAAGAAATGCAGGGAACCTATCTGTACAAGGTCATGAATTTTTCAGGGCCATGGTAACTCCTAAAATATTCTACAACAGTGTCTCTCTCAAAATGGGGGAAGCCATTGCTCCTGCAGGAAGGAAGACTCACAATAGTGTTCAGAATGATGGCAGCAGTTCAGTTGTCCTTGGTCATCCACAGACAGCTCATATTCCCCATTTCAGGGGGTAAGTACAGGGCTGAACAGTCTACAATTGTTCAAAGACACAAAGGACTTGCTAAGAGCCTTTAAGTGTCAGCAGAGACCCATTTCCTTCAGGGCACTGGACTAAATGCAGATATGTGCAGTCTTCTGCTTATGAGAAACTGAGCTACTGCAATGTTGAGGATGATGCCTCAAGAAATGAGCCAAAAGTGTATTTCGCCACGCAATACTTACCAGCAGCACAAGACATGATTTTCAGCTCTCAGAAAGACAAGGAAGATTGTTCCTTCTGTGTTATCCATGCTTCCTCTATGACAGCAACTTGCAGAATGACTTTTTCTGGGTACTTTGGGTTTGTGTTTCCAGGTCCTGATTTGCAGAAGTATTAAGTACTCATATGGAAATCTCCATCTGGAATACTCCAGATTTGACTAGATATGACCCTGAAAGATCTGATCTGATTTCATAGTTGGGTATAACTTCAAAATTGGCCCTGCTTTAAGCAGGGGGGTGGATCAGATGGTGCCTTCTAACCAGAACTATTCTCAGACTTCAGCTGCCACTGCAGTCACTAGGAGCTCTGCCTTCAACAGATTTGTTCCAAAAAATCTGAAATTTTCTGCTCAGCACCCAAAATTATTTGGAACTTTTGAAAATATTGCACCTAAACACTGCATCTATAAAATGGAGCAAATAATGCCAACACGATTCACAAGCAAGGGTTAAAAATTGCTTATGAATCTCTCAGCTATGATTTTACAAGCATTAGAAAAGACTCTGAGGAAATCAGAAATTTACTGCTGAGACCAGGGCTGGAGTAATGTAAAGGGACAGAGCTCTTCATGGAACCATGATTCTTAAACACAAGACTGAAAACTCATTTGTTAAGCCCTGTCTGTTCAGTGTTGTTTCTCTGAAGCATGGCTTCTGTGCAGAAGGTAGTATGCCTCCATGGAATTGAAAACTGTGGCAGGCTTTCATTTTTTACTTTGTGCTCAGTAGCATTTATCTTTTGAAAATTAAGTTTCAACAGGCCATTCCAATTGACTAGATACAATTTTACATTAAAATTGAAACAGTCTTTTTTTTTTTGTATTGCCCTGCTAAACTTTAAAGTATGAAAATGGAGGTCTCGAAGCTTCAATTACAGCAGATGCCTTGAGTTTGAGTCAGATTCAGCGACGAGTATTGACAGGGTACTACGCAAGCAGAAGAAAATGCTCTGGAGTGTAGACATACATATGTATCTAAGTGAAATCTACTTCACTCAGCAATTAATCAGATTAAGAAGTCTACTGAAGTAACTGAGATTTCATTTAACACATTTCTCATGGGTAACTACTAGCAGTGATAGCAGAAACAAGCCTTCAAGACTAAAAATAGTAAGCATTCCTATTATGAGTTTTGCTCGAAGCTCAAAAATGAAAATGCCGTGAGAACAAGAGAATGGAAGCCTAATGAAAACATCCCTCTTTGCCTCTCTCTCTGAAATGCCATGCTGAGAAGCAGCACTTTCTTTCTCCAGCACACAGAAATCTTTGTGCCTGACAGGCAGAACAGGAGATAAAAAGGATACAAAGCATCCAGCTTCCCAATACTTACATGGGTTGATGATTTAAATTACAAAGTTTGAAGAATTTGGCACTTAGCAAACTTGAACCTTGCCCAGGCTTTTTTTTTCCTCCTCAATAATAAGTTCAGAAAAACTTGACAAAAGAAATATTTTCCCTGTAACACAACATATAAACGACATCTGAACTTCGAATGAGTTAAAAACACTTTTGGACTGAAAGGTTTTTCCCTTCCAGCATGCTTCAGTGGAGGAAAAGTCTTGCAGAGATTGAGCTGTGTGGTTTCATTGTAGGGCTGCTGGCAGAGACCCAGTGGCAGGACTGACATTGCATTAATCACCAGGCCCATGGGCCCTCTGACCCCACTCCACCATGAGACATACTGGCAATGGATCTGAGGAACACTGGCATTATCTCGGTCCTGAAGACCTGAAGGCAAGGTCTTGCCTGAACTGCAGGTGAAGTGAAACATTTCACTGCACTAATAAAATACACATTTCTCTGGCATTCAGACTGTCTGGGAGATAACTTTTTAATTTATTGCAAACTCTGCTGCTAATATCTGAATTTAACAAATGTGATTACAGAAAAGACAGACTTTCTGAGGTATTTTATTTTGTTAATATTCATAATACTCATTTAATAGAGATATATTATCAGATATGAATTTCATTCCTTATTAGTTGAACAGGGGCCTCAATCTTATTTATGCATCTTCCATAGGTGAAAGTACCATCAATACAAGAGTGTTATGGCATGCAGAGCCAATTGATGCTGGGCCCACGGGGAGCAGTGCTCCACATAACTTCACTGGGCTTCCAGAGTAAAGTGCATCACAGTTACATCACCTAACACTTTTTAGCAACTGGTCCTTCCAGGTGCTTTATTTCAGCTGACTTAATTGCACTTCAGCAGCCTGCAGAAATTTGGAGGCCTAGTATGATCAAGTCTGTGCAAATTCTTTAAGCCTATCTCAGTTTGCACACTAAAAAGTTAAATACTCACTTCACCATGATCACTAGCTAATTGATTCATTCCTGTCTTGCTTGATTGCATTGCCATTTTATCTCAAAATCAGACATAACAGCTAAGAAAATGGGATCCATCAAATGAGTTTTAACCAGCACCAGTTCCTTTGGTTATAAACTTTGACTACAAAAATAGTGACAGTCAACGCTTTAAGATTCTGTATTGGTCTTCTTGATGAACAGGAAGAGTTGCTGAATTTGGCTTCATCTTACCATAAACACTTGAATAAGAGATCAGATACCTAAGTCCAAAGAAATATTGTTTGCAAACAATAAGCAACAGTAAAAGCAAAACTTTGAGCTCAGTCTATATATAGTTCTTTAATCCAGGTGGGGTTAAACCAATATTTGGCCTTAACATATATTCCCACAGAGTGATTGAGAAAGCATTACAGATTTTAACAATGTTTATATAAACAACATGAAATGCAAGATAAAGAACTTGATAATTACATATCACTTTTTTAAGTGAAGTGTTTAAGTCTTTCAAATCAAAGTAATAATGGATTGCAGCTTTATATGTAGTCAAAACAGAGATTTGTGGAATATGGGGCTTTTATGGCTTGTAGATCTATTTTTAAATATTTTTTAAAATAAAGCATCCCATCATTAGTTCTTTCAATTACTGCATCACATAGTGTTTTTTACAGGCTCTAATTATATCTTAGATTAAAATTCAAAACACCTGCTCTTGTGGATCACACTAATTTCAGCCTTGAGTATTTTCATACAAAGAGCTATAATCAGAGAGAGCCAAGTGATTTCCTATTCTCTGTACCACACCTTCTCAGCAGAGTACAGCTAGAGATCTCCATTTCCTTCTTATTTTTTGTGTTATGATTATTACATCTTTTATTTAAAGATGAGTTTTTAGTGCTGAAAGATGTAGTATTTTTACTTTTATTTAAATCAGATGAAGCATTTAATGCAGATATTCATTTTTTAAATAATAGTAATTTTTACATTACATAGCAGATGAATAGTGTAGCTTTCTTCTGTTAGTTCCCCTTTTCATTTCTGTGTAGCTAATATAAATACTTTGTTCCTGGCTTTTAAGAAAATTGGTCTTTAAAAACCCTGTAATTTGAGTTCAGGGATTTAAATGGGAACACATATTTACTTTAAAGGTTTTACATAAAGTTTTTTATGTGCATGGTTCTCTGTCATTATTCATGCACTTCTGTACACTTCAGAGGTGTGATCCAGAGTCCATGGAGCCAATGGCAGGACACACAGGTTTCTCTGGACTTTGGGTCAAGCTTTAAATACTGTATGAAGAAAAGGAATGGTTGAAACATCCACGTAGATTCTATCACAGTAAAATAGAGATATCTTTAACAGTACTTATTCTTTGATGAGCAAAAGATGAGATCTGACTTTGCCCAGCTACACTGGTTTTAAGCTAATAGGACGACACTACAGGACACAACAGGACAACGAAGAGCCAGGGTAGGGCACTGAATCAGGTGCACCACAGCCCTCTGAGGTCCTCCAGAGCAATTCAGTTACTCTGAATTTTATGCTATGATCTACTTTCAAATAACACTGTCTCCTGAAGCTGTGGGGGTGGGCCAGCAGTCCTACTCCACGGCTGCTTATTTTGTTCCTCCTCCATGCTGTGCTGGAACTTGCCACTTTGCTCTGCTGCAGTGGGAAGGTTTCTGAATGCCCATGAAAAGCCACCTGGCTCTTGCTCCAGAGTATATTAATGCAATGAAAATAGATATAATGGCATCAGATTTAGAACAATCTTTTCAGAAATTCAGCAATTTTATACTCTATGTTCCTCACTGTGGTTAATTAGCTGTGAAAGTATTTATTTATATTTTTCTTCCGTTTTCCATGTCATACATTAAGAGAGGTAGGGACGGTAAGCTCTTTGTGGAGAAATTCAAGCCCTTCACATGATAAAATGCCATATGCCACTGGCATGCACCAAACCCCTCTAGTTTTCCCTAAACACTCAAAGAAATTTGTGCCTGGGTGTTGTACAGTGAGCTTTCCATCACTTGCAGACAGCTGTTCTGTTTTAAGAGAAATAGTAACACAGGCCAGAGGTATCTACTAGAATCTCACAGGCAAGCCTAGTAACTCTGATTAACCATAAGGTCTTTGCTGCATTCAGCATTTTCCAGTGGTACTTTCAACTCTGTTCATATGCACATGGACAGTTCAGGTGTGTGGCTGATGTGGGAGAAGACCCTCCTGAGTGGGCAAGAAACTTGTGGGGTTGTGTGGAGGCACTGAGACAGCTCTGCAACATTGGCCCCGCACTCCCCGGGCTCTGGGAGAGTCTCACCAGCTCACAGCAGTGTGCCCCAGTTAATGAACTGGTCTTTTGAAGGGTAAGTTTGGGTCAAAGACCAGATTTGTTTTCTGTTGTCCAGAGTTTCCAGTCTTGCAGGTATCTCAGGACAACTGAAGCTGGCTGGCACCTCCTGCCAGCTGGCAGTAGAGGAGAGCCCAGCAGCCACTAGCACTGAGAAACACAGAAGGAGAAAAATAATTATCAGAGGCACTAAGAACAAAACAAGTAATGCAAATTTGTGCATAGAACCCAGGGCTTTGTTTCATAAAGTCTCACCTCTCTGCATGCTAGATACATGAAACTTGATGGCTGCCTACAGGAGCTGAAGGGCTGAGTCAACCCTCCTGAGATTTAAGCCAGTGGTTCCAGAGAGTCTAGGTGTACCAAATGTGGTGCTTACATGACTAAACTACTTCTTCAGCTTTATTTAGCTGTGGCTACTGCTATCAAAATAAACCATATGTTGCAAATCTATTCATTATGGGTTTGTGGTGGGTTGACCATGGCTGGAAGGCAGGTGCCCACTAAAAGTCACTCTATCATTTCCCTCCTCAGATGGACAGGGAAGACAAAATAGAACAAAAGGCTCATAGGTCAAAATAATGATAGGGAGAGATTGCTGGCTAGTTACTGTCAGAGGCAAAACAGGCTTGACTTGGGAAAATTACTTTCATTTAATAGCAATCAAATCAGAGTAGGGTAATGAGAAATAAGCACTAAATCTTAAAACACCTTCCCCTCACCTCTCCCTTCTTCCCAGGCTCAACATCACTCCCAAATTGTCTCCCTTCTCCTCCCCAGTGGCTCAGGCAAATGGGGAATGGTGTCTGTGGTCAGTTCATCACATGCTGTCTCTGTTGTCCCTTCCTCCTCGGGGGGAGAACTCCTCACACTCTTCTGCTCTTGGGTCCCTCCCATGGGAGAAAATCCTCCATGAACTTCTTCAACATGAGTCCTTCCCATGGGCTTCAATTCTTCAGGAACTACTAGAAGCTTCTCACAGAAGCCACCTCTGTATCAAAACCTGTCCATGAAAACCTAATACAGGGTTTATGCTTCATTTGATGGGTCTTTTTTAAAGCAAGACAAAACCTTGTGGTAGTCAAACTGCCTTAATTTTTTAGCTACACAGCTTAAAAAACACCAATTTTTTTTTCCATAGTAGAAATTAAAAAGCAACTGATGTTTATAATTTGGAATTTACTGCCACAAGGAAAGTCTGCCTACCACCTAGTAACTGGAAACATTAGTAAATTAAAAATATAACATAGATGATATTAAAAGAAATAAATCAAAGCTCTGCACAAGCAGTAAGTGTCTTCTGTCTGACAGGAGTCCTTAGAGAGCAATACTGTGGCATTTTCCAGAATTAAATTGCATTATTATAAGAGCTTTAAATTAAGCTCCTACCCGTGACCTTTAAACATGGTGATTGCCATTATGCCTGCTGAGGAGGTTGTGGAGGGTTTGGAAACCCTGTGCAAGATTGATGGGTTATAATACGTAATCAAGTATAGATTCATTTAGCACAGCTGTTGAACAGAGGGTCTAACACCAGGTTATCACAGGGAGTGCCCTCTCTTTTCTTCCAGACAAATCAGTGTTAGCAGTGGGAGGCAGGCTTGTTAGTGCTATGGAAAACAACACAGTATCTTCCTGATGAAAGAAGATGAGGAGTTTAACAGTCATGCCCCTCCTTTATAGAGTGACCAAGAAAGAAATCTTCCCCCAGAACTCATGCAGAACCACATGTTGACAAAAAACCCAAGTGACATATAGCTTTGTTTCAAAGTATTTCTATAGGCACAGTCAAGAAGAAAAATCATCTAAAAGACAGTAAAACATAATAAACCAAATATGCTGTGGAAGTATGTTCACTTAGCTGAGGTAAAACCTCATGCAATGCATACTTAAAACAAAAATTCTGAAATACTAAAAAAAAGTCAGTAAAATTCTTAAACAAAGAGGTAAAAAAAGAAGTTTTCTTGCTCTTCATTACATTTTGTTCTCAAGTGTACCTACAGCATTTATATACTTATCTTATGCCTTTGTGCTGGTTTTAGCACCAACAGGAAATTAAACTCCAAATAAGCCACTTACCTTCCCTCACTCATTCTGGTAAGGGAGGGACAAAAAGCAGAGACTATGGCTTGAGATAACAGTATGCTAAAAACACAAAGCAATGGAGTAAAGCATGCACAATAACAACAGTATTAATAGCAAAAGTATACAAAAAGAGAAGGTGTTTTAACCACAGAAAGATGTTCACCTCTGGGAACAAAGCCAGGAGGGTGGATACTCCCTGTAGGCCATGTTCATGTATTCCCAGACAAAGGCAATATGGCAACTGTTCCCATGTGTCACCCACATGGTCGTCGGGAAACAAAGGCAGGAAGGCAGGGGAGCTCCTATGGGTAATGTTTCCTGCCCCCCAGCCTGAAAACAATGAAAAATCATGACGAGCCAGCCCCCCAAAAGACAGATCGTTTGAACAGGGGTCACTCAGCCTCTCCACTGGTGCCTCTGGTGCTCCTCTAACAAACTCCTGTCCGGGAGGTCTCCCCACGAGGTTTTCCTGCTGCTCCACTTTGGTCCTTTTGGCTCAGCTCAGCTGGACTGGGTTTGGCTTGGCTCCATTCCTAGGTTGGGGTGGCCCCCACCACCATTCCATTCTCTGCCGGCAGCCCCTCTGCTGGCACTACCAGTTCAGCACTAAGGTCAATTTGCATTTTTGCCACTGTCCCTTTCAGCACCGTGGCCTGTAGCCACGCTCCAGGGAGAAAGGGGAGGGGGGACAGGCGGGGTGGCAGAGGGACTGAGTCCTCAGGGGCTGATGCCAACACCTTCCCAAAGGGAGGCAAAATGGCCGACTACAGGTGGGATCACCTGGGTTTTCGTCCTGAAACCACGTGTCCCAGTGATAATGTGAGTGGTGCAGAGTAACAACCTGGCCATGTCCATGGCACTCAGCTCCACCCCTGTCTGCAACCACTACAGCCTTACATCTTACACACTTCTATATACCTATCTGATGTGTTATAGAATTATCTTTGAGTGTCAAAAAAGGAAACACTTTGGAGAAATAAACAAGGCCCCAGTGTACTCTATGTTTATGAGAAGCCAATTCTGCAAATGTGCTGTACAACCTATCCCAAAGGCTCTTAATTCTCATCATAGAGACCAGATCTTTGGGTGAGTACAGGAAACAGAGATCTGAGGGGGGTTGTCTTGTCTCATTAAAGTCCCAGCTTTTCTGGTGGGCCAGATAGGAGAGACAACATCCTGACTTGTCTGACTCCCCCAAGCAGGGTTAGAGTAAATCAAGGCCCAAATAATCTATTTTGTATTATCCACACTGAAAGCCAATGGCATGGTCTGTAGGACCTCCTTCTGGCATGCAGAGAGCATTACTCTGGAGTATCTGATTCTCCAGGGGTGCTGCCACTTGTGCTCTGCTGCAGAAGCCGCAGCTGTGGGCTCAGACCATGGTCTCATGCCTGAAGATTTCCCTCTGTCCGGCTCTGCCAGAGCCCCTGACCAGTCTCAGGCTCAGAATCACCCAGTCCTTGCTGTCAGGTTTGCTCATCAAATCCAAGTGCAACCTGAGCTCACAGGTTATTAAATACACCAAAACCTTTACTGATACCTCACCCAAACACATCTTATGTCAAGGGCTGCAATTTGAGCAGATAAAATGTGGTCTGGTGGCTGGTTTTGGTGTTTGTGTGACAGGTTTTCAAGTGGCATAACAAGGACAACTGTACTCTGCTGATAATATGGTGCAGTATTGTGTCAATAATAATTATTGTACTTTTTTTATTAGTTTCTAATAAAAAGTTAGTTAAAATTAGTTTCTAATTCGTTTTATTAATTTCTAACCAGTCAATCAAGTAAAAGTCAATCAAGTAAATCAAGTAAAGGGAAGCAAAGCCTGAAGCATCACTTTCATACTTTAACACTATATTGGGCAAAAAATTCCAAGATGTTCCCTGAGTGTTTCAACTAAAAAAAGTATGCACTCCAAATTCACATGGCCTACCATCCCACATAAGCTCTTCTTCCTACTTATCCAAGCATATTTGAAGGCTGAAAACCAGACAGTAAAATAATGTGGGATTTAGACTCTGTGAATCTGGGCTTCTGGGAAGATTACAGAAATAGGAAATAAAAATATTAATAGGTTAAGTGATATTTTTCAAGGTTCACTTTGTCATAAAAGGAACTCAGGTTGGTCAAGCAGAACCTGCTTTTCCTAAACTCCTGCTGGCTGGGCCTGAAGCCCTGGTTGTCCTGTACGTGACACATGATGGCACCCAAGATGATCTGCTCCATGATCTTCCCTGGCACTGAGGTCAGACTGACAGGCCTGAAGTTCCCTGGATCCTCCTTCTCACCCTTCTTAGAGATGGATATCACAGTTGCCAACTTCCAGTAACATGGGAATTCTCCAGTTGACCAGAACTGCCCGTGAATAATTGAAAGTGGCCTGGTGAGCTCTTCTGCCAGCTCTCTCAGTATCCTTGAGTGAATCCAATCTAGCCCCATGGATTTGTGAGGGTCTAAATCACATAGCAGGTACCTGACCATTCCCTCTTGGATCACAGGAGCTCGGTGGCCAGATTAAATTCTAGCCAGGCTTTGGCCCTTCTAGATTTACCCCTGCATGACTTCAAAGCATCCTTATAGTCTGCCTGATCTTCCTGCCCCTTTTTCCAGAGGTGATGAACTCTTTTTTTTCTCCTTCAGTTCCAGCCAAAGGTCTCTGTTCAGCCAGACCAGTCTTCTTCTCCACTGACTCGTCTTTTGACATATTCAGCGTATTTTGTCTTCTGGTTTCTCACAGTTGAGGTAAAAAGTAAGGTATTCTTTTTTATAAGGATTCACTATAGTATTGGTTACAACACGTATAATAACTCTGTGCCAGTTTTGACCACTGTCACTCTTTTCCTCTACTATCAGTCGCAATTGGACAGAGGTCTTGTGGTCATCTGTTCCTGACCACATGGGATAACTTTCAGAAAACCTAGACATCCTTCTTTCTACCTATTCCACTGACCTCTGTTGGCCATGGAAGAGTGAATTTGCTTTTGTAATGGTGTTCTGCTGGAAGAGCTCTGCACAGATTCTTCACTTCTCATTCCCCCATCACCAACATTTTGTCACAGTATTTTTCTCCAGACATTGTCATTTTTTTTCTAATTTGCTTGTTTTAATATTATTTCATTAGAGATACAAACTGACATATTAAACCTGAAGTCTGTTTAGCTGCATATCTAAGGCAAGCTTAAAGAAGAACATTGCAATCTTCTTCCTCCTCCATTCTACATCTCACAACAGCTTGCTTGATGTGCAGCCAAGTTTCACTTGTCTCTTGGGCTTTGTAGGTAAAGGTGGAATACATTCCCCTTCAATCACTGGACTCTGTTGTTAATTTCTCCGATGAACCAAAGTCATCCTAGCACTGGAATTACCACTAATACAGAGCTGCTTCTGTTCTTTGCGTGGGATGCAAGATTTTTTTCTCTTTATATCACATCACTATGCAGTTTCCTTTCTTGATCTCACAAGGTTTGTCTTCCCTTTACATTGGGAGGAAGAAAAACGTGCATAAAAATGCATCAGTCTTCCAAATCCTAAAACATGTTCCCTCATCCAACTTGGGTAGAAAGGAAAAAAATATTTGGCAGTTTTATTCACCTTTGCAGAGCAAGATAGCATGTCCTTGTGTAGCAGAAGTAGTACTTGATATGCACTGCCATTAGTAACAGCACAAAGCAGCTTTGTAGGCATTCATATCCAAGTCAGCTACCCAAGTGTTTCTTCTTGTAGACATCTGATTAAACTGAATGATTTATGCCTATCTGCTCTGAAAATCTGCACCGTATTCTCATTGTCTGCTTTCCTCATACTCTTTTGATGATGCCTTTTTCTGTACTTCCCATCACAAGAGTGTACTTACAATAACTGTACAGTCTTTTCTGAGTGTCCTGTCCATCCTTACTTGGCTATCAGTTAGCTGATATCAAGTAATCAACAGATAGCCGTCTGGGGAGAAAATATATCCTCCAGATGCGATTTTCAGCTGAAAGTCATGAAGCTGAAAGGTCCTAAGTGTCTATAAAGCTGCTGCTTTTGCTTCAGAGGAGTGAGCAACCAGCTTTGTGGGACAGTATGCATATGAAACCCAACAGCTATATAACTTCTGCTGTCCTTTGATGTAGCTGTCAGCCTCTCAGACTCATCCATGTGGATAGTGGCAGTGGGATTGGAGGATTCTGGGGCACTGTGTAGATTCTTAGGCTTTGTACAACTGGTTTAGCATCTTAGAGGGGGATGTCTCCAGGCCCCCCATTTTTTCCATCAGAATAGACTAGGACTTCTGGGTACAGCGTCCAGAAGTGTATCTATCCCACTGAGACATTAAGAAAATAAGTGAAGTCCCAGAACTGAATGCATCCTTCATTTGTTGTTGGCAATCACATGAAGAGGGTGCCAAGTCTTTAGGGCCTGCAAGAAGGGATCCAAGGACCTACTGCTCCACCTCCCCCTGTCATATGTGTTATCAGAATGCCCAGATCTACCTTGTCACATCTCACTTAAATTCAGAAGCATCAGAAGTTACTAACCCTTTCTTCGACTGAGAAAAAAAGACAAGAGGCAACTCCAGTTCAAGAAAGTTGTTTTAGGAAATAATTTGGGATTTTGTCTCAAATATCATGTCAAGATTTCAGATACTTTATCACTTTCCTATTTGTTATATCCTTATGTTATTTTCACAAGACAGAAGTGATCATTCTCCCATTAAGAGTGTAGCTTCAAAGTCAATAGGGTAAGATGTCATGGTCCGGATTTTGAGTACTTGAAGGTATACAGGTGCAAAAAGTGATGAAATACTTTCATGGAGTTAAAAAAATCAAGAATTGTTGACAAAAAACTACCATGTCTCCCTGGGAAAGTACCAACTATTTGACTACTGAAAAATGGCAATATACTAGGACAAAATATTACCATGGACTCCTGAGTTTGTTTACCTCTTCTCTAAGCATCTGCAAGAAATTATCACAAATGGGACGCTGTTATGGATGAACTTTTTCTCTATCTGGTAAAACTGATCTTAAATCCCTGTAACTCCTTTACTCTGATGTCATGAGGAGGTACCACCACTGTACCACTATTACTTCAGTGCATTTACAGTGTCATAAAGCTGACCTAGTGAAATGCAGAATTAAGCCTGACAATGGCAGAACAGTGACTTTCTGAGCTGAGTTTGTAGAGTGACTGTACGTGTTTTCCCGTGGCAAATTTACAGGCCATACCTATATGCTACCCCTCCTTTACGGCAACACAACCTCTTCTTTGTAACTGCAGGAGCTCTTTAAGAATTTCCCCACAAAACAGAACTCATTTCTTGGTCAATGAATTGCAGATTATTTATTACTTACTTAAGAATAATTACCCCTGAACACAGTTAAATGTTTCAAGACTAAAAAGCAAAATAAATGTAGATTGAAAGCCATTATGCACAGATACAATAGACTTTTTGTGAGTAAACTTTTTATATAGTCATCCAAAATAAATTGAATAGGTCTGATCCAGAGACTTTAGTCTCCACAAAAACCCTTATTCCTTATTGGGCTATTGCACTCTCGGCATTTTGGTAAGAAACAATTTCGGGCACATCTATATTACGGAGATATTTTGATCCAAAAACACAGGCATGAAATTGTCTCCCCTCTTCCTGTCTCATGTGAAAGCACTACCTGGAGAAAAGCAACAGCACTGATTTTGAATAACCCAGCTTGGAAGGGTGCCAGGCCTTGAGCTCGCCTCAGTGCAGGGAGGGCTTCCAGAGGCTGCTCTGCCTCCAGAAGTGCCAAGATGGATCAGCGCACTGACTCCAGCCAGAAATGGAGTCAAAGTAGCTGTTGTTACTTCTCTCCCAGGAGCACTTTCAGAGGAATGCCTCAGAGGCAAGGGCTGAGGTTCCCAGAAACAGCCAACCTCACTGTGGGAAGGACTGGAGTATATCCGTTTGCTAAATGCTCTATAAAGGGTAATATTCTTTAGCCACTTTTTGGATAAATCCCACTCCTCTTCTGAGAGAATACTTACAGGCAGCATCTCCTGAGCATCCTGCAGGTGACTGACACAGATACACATGGATTTTGTTTATTCTTGTCTGCCCTGGTTTTAAATTTTATACATGTCCTCTAGGCATGACTTTGATGCTGACTCTTCTAGGGAAAAAAACTGAATACGTAAACAAAGAAGTTATACATACATAAAGTAGTAAAACATAAATCAAAGTCAGGCCATGTTTTGGGTTTTTTGGTTTGGTTTTTTTTTTTAATGCCAAATACTTTAAGAAGCAATATTCTGTTTCAATGGCTGTCTTGCCTTAGTTCTTGTCTACTTCAGTTTAAAGGGCTTTTAATTCTGCATCATGACCTCCTCAGGAATTTAGTTACATTGTGAAATTTTGTAACTGTAAAGTCAGAAAGCTAAGAGCTGTAAAACAGCATCAATATTTTGTCTTTTCCCCATGTGCATATTAAAATGAGAAGTCAGGTCACTATCTGACCTGATGGTCTGGCCTCAGACAGGTTTACTGTCACCTGCTAGTGTGACAAATCTCTCTCACATCCCTTTTCCTGATGTGTTCACACAGAAGATGCTGGGTGGGAAGCCATTTACAAACATTTTTTAATGTCCGTGCATATATTTTCCCTCCCTTGCTCATCTTTTTGCACCAGGTGGGTGACATTGGCTTTACAGGATTCTTACCAATGAGCAGCCAAAAGCACTTTGACTATGGAAGTCAGATCCCATACTCCAGATCCCTGAAGAGTTGCCAAGGGTAGTGACACCTGTACAACTCCCCTGAGCAAGTGCTGTTTACATTAGGGAGGTCTGCCTGGACACAATGTTACTTGCACATCCAATTTTTCAAAAAATCCAGATCATGTTATTTATTCACATAATTCTTGCATTTCATCAGTGCTTCCCCTTATCCTTCACCATAACTTCTCTGCATCCACAAAATGGCTCTGGGTGGCTCCTGAAGTTTCTGTTGACTTTTCTTTGAAGAAGAGGTGCCAGATTTATTTGAAATAGTTGAGCACTATGAAGATGAGATACATGAAGGCAAATTCCTCACAAAAGCCCCACTCTGACACTTTTTTTGGCCTTACTATGAAACCCAAGCAAATATAACAGCTAGACTTGAGTGCATTCAAACCACATTTATTCCAGATGCATCAAATCAGTTCAGAAGCTGGGCTGTAGTCTGGGATCACATGTATCCAAGGTATTATTTTCTGGTTTTAAATGTCCCGAATTTCTGGATTGATTATTTCCTGTGTTTTATTACATGTGTTCAGTAGCTGACATGAGACCTCTGACTGGGAAAACAGCACACTGTAAAGGCTCTGCTGAAATAGCTCCCTGCCCACACATCTTTCTACAGCACTTCAAAATATGCATTTCCTGAACATACTATAATTAGGCTCTTTCATTCTCCCTGCCGTTGCTATCACAATGCTCATTATCTACTACAAAACTCTTGTATTATGCTATTTTTTATAACCCTCTTGTTACTTCAGGAGGCAAAGAGAGACATTTTAGTGGATTTAGTTCTAACTAGGGAAATTCCAGGATTTCTTCACCATGACAGTGGGACACAAGCATCAATGTAGCAACTTCACTATGGATCAGGGCAACTGCTAAAGGATTTGACGCTGGCTTGCAGCCACAGACAACATCTACAGGGCTACCTGCACCTCACCAAGCTGCACAGGCAGATGCTAAACTTGAGTCTAATTCAAAATATATTGGAAGGATTAATAGTCCTTGGCATCTCGAGCAGGGGACAAGAAATGAGGAAGTAGGGAGGCAAGAGAAGCTTTGGCAATTGACAGTTTGTTGTCATGGTAAAAATTTCCCCCAAAATATATGCCCTCCAGAGCTTCTGTCTCAGGACTATGCTTTACTAGAGAAGACATCTTGCAAACTCAAAAAGTCCAGAGATTAAACCTGTCCTTCTTCTCTGAGTTATCAGCTGCAGTTTCCCACCTGATGAAACAGAAGGAAAGATGCAATGTCATTGTCTGCTGCTGGCCATAAGCCAGCTGCTGGAGCTACATTTAGTACTTGAGCAGCATGTTCCATCCACTGCTGAAAATGATCCAAAGGGTTTAAAAATGGTTTTCGAAATATTATTTGATGCAAATAGCTTTTGAAGGGGAGAGGAATTCTCAGAGAGAAGATGGCTTTGAGGAGTATGTCTGAGGCACAATGTTCCTGCTTATGGATCTTTTCAAACTAAAGCATGCCCCTTCACTGGTGCTAATCTGACCTAGGAAGTGCAAATTAGGCTGTAAGAAGACTGATAGGTATATGCTCTGGAGAAATAGTACTTCAGTGCAGTATTGGATAATCTGATGAAATATATTCAGTAATGGATAATCTGAAGGAATATATTATGTATAGAGATATATAAAACTCAGGTAAGCATTATTATTAAATATTAGAAAAGCTCCTGTCATGACCCAGATCTACAGTAATGGGGCAGTTATAATTTCCATTTCAGCTAAGTCAAAATATGTTAATATGCAATCTTAAAATTATATTTTTTATATATAAGCTGAACTTACTTTGACTTTTCCCAGAGGACATGTGCAACGCAGTTTGACCTTTTAATTTATCTCCAAACAGGATCAAATGTGTAAGGAATATTAATATGTTTAAAGTGCACAGTTAGGCAGAAATGCACTTCCTATTTGAGCAAAGAGTTGAATAATTGTCCACGGTTCAACAACTAGTAGTCATTATATTGGAGGCAAGGTAACATGAGAAACATAGTTTCATCTAACTCTGAAGTACTCCCAAGAAAGAGTCTAATGGTAACAGGCCCAAAAATCAAGATAAAAGACCAAAGATTCGTATGCATACGGTGTTAAAGTGTCAAACCCTTAATTGCATAGTTGAATGTAGACAGTGCTTCTTCCAAATTATTTTGCAGTTGTTTTCATTTTATACAAGTCAACTTAGACATAAGCTCCTGTAAACAGTGGTTTGCTGCCCATACACTGTTTAAAATAATGTCGGTTTACCTAAGAAGTACCACAGAGTGAACGGAGTTCATCTTGAGGGAAATACTGACAATGCACAGCAAATGAGTCCTCTAATTCATTACAAATTCTCTTTTCATTTTCTCTGAACACAGTCAGTCCTGGGATTTGTTCCCAGTCATTAAACACCTCTATCCTCATCATGCTTTGTTTCAAGATAGAGAGAAAAGATTTAAGTCATAGTCTTATAGGATCACCACCCATTGTTTTCCGCATCACATCCCTTCCCTTCTACAGTCTGTTGACCATGATTTGAGAAAAGCTGTCTTGTTTCCAACTTGAGCATAATTGTTGATTGCTAAAAGCATATCACTCTCCTTACCCCAAGAAGTGAAAGGCCCAACCATGCTTTTAAAACAGACTTTGAAAAATGGAAATGTCAGTGGCTGTTGGTGTGAAACAGAGGTGGTTGAAAATCAAAGAAAAAAAGAATTAAAACTTATAAATAAGAAGACAAGAGGCAACTTGAGATAAAGCAAACATCTCCCAGAGATGGGATTCCATCCTCAGGAAAGACCTCAGGAGTCAAACTCCAACTGGCTTGGAGTTGTAAATTACTAACACATTTGTCTCAGAAGCTTATCCATGCACTGTTATGACAAATCTGTGTCATGATCTGTTCCTGGCATTCAGTGCTTAGTAGTTTCTACATAGCTGTCTAACATGAATGTATATGAGCAACATCAATCATATCAAATTCTGAAGCAATATCTTCCTGTGTAAGGATTGGGTTATTCACGAGACAATATGAAAGCATGTCTAATTAAATCTTTTCCACTTTTCCTCTCTCAGAATCCAAAGAGTTTTTATGGTTGTGGGGGACATTCATTTCTGCTGAAGACTGGATGACTCGAAACTTTGCCTAATACACATCAAATGCTAAAACAGACGTTTTTAATTACTAGCACAAAGTCTACAGAGATATGTTTTGTAATGAGGAATGTGGTTAAACAGCAAAATTGTCCCGTTTGCCTTTGCAGCAGACTGCTAACATTTCATTTTGACCTATCCTTATACCACAGTTCTGTTTTCTTTCTAAAAATTTACAGTTTGTTGCTAGGTCAGGTAAACAAAAATGGACAAATGCTGGTCTGCCAAAGTGATGCTGAAGCCGATGGACCTCTGCCTACTCATATCCACTCAGGATATTTTGCAAACACATTTAAATGCCGTTAAGATAACAACACATACCAACAAAACAAAACAAAATATTATTATGCTAATTCTCTATCTTAAACATAGTGGGAAAGATCAGTGGGCATTTAAGAAAACGTCTTCTCTTCCCTGGATAGTTGCACATCAATAATTTGCATATAATACCGTGTTTTCCCTTATGTTGGTGGTGTTTAACAAAATCAGTATAAAACAAAGGCTAAACAAATTATTTGAAAAGTTGCTTAAAAGGCTGTTTAAGGTTAGACAGTGTTACAATAATGATGGATGACATTCATGCAACCAATCTTCCATCATATCCAGAAGGCTTTGTGGGCCTTTATTTAAGTACTAATCAAGTTTTAAGGCCGAGTAAGAAAGAGAAGGTAAAGGGGATCTATACCAGCCCCTGCTGCACATCAGTAGAGGAATACTGTGATCTGTCAGCCCTTGCTAGGCAGAAATGATCACAAGAATAAAAGCCATCACTAATCTCACTCCAAAATGTGCATTTAAGTCACATGCATTTCTCTGCAAAGGTTTTTTCTTCTCTCCACTGATTAAAAGAGGAGTGAAGAGTCATTAATTTTGATTTAGAAATCTAATTTTTAGACATATGAATCTTGGTTAGATGAGCTCCTGCCTATGGACCGTGGCACAGACAGCAGTCATAGAAGAGTGCTTTGGCTCTGTTAGACCCCATCAGGCAGAGGTCACCAAGAAAGGTGATATAGAAAATATTTAACTCTTCTAAGTGGAAGATAGATTGATGTGAGCTCAACTTTGCCTTATATGATTTAGAAAAATACATAACAATATGTAACAGAACTTCTATGCTTTCAGCATTTAATGTATCTCAGATTCAGATCACTAGCTAAGCCGACTACATGTGCTTAGCAGAACTTTACCAAGCTGCTTTTTCCCCCTATTT
>VZRV01002440.1:1168897-1296260 GCA_013398115.1 Falcunculus frontatus | reverse complement strand
TTTCTTTCTTTCTCTCTTTCCTTCTTTCTTTCTTTCCTTCCTTCTTTCTTTTTTTTCCCCTGAAGCTATGTCTGAGAAAGAAAGACCAGATAGTGAAAATGAGAAGGATTTGAGTGAAAAGTCTGAAAGTAATGAAAATTGGATGTTGGAGGCAAATAGAGGAACTTCAGTTTTATTTTGCCTACTTCTTACTTTACAGTATGTTTCAAAGAGCTAATGGCTGAGAAAAAAAGATCTGAGCATCATTGCAACATTCAGAGACCATTAAGTCAGAGGGAAAAAGCCGAAACTCTGAAGAGAAGAATTCAACATAATTCAGTTCTACAAAGCAAGAGTCTCAAATAGAACACCCTTTCTACATCTGTAATCTGGCACCTATGAATTCAAGATGAAACAAGGCAAAAGGCATTGTGAAAATCTTGTTGTTCCCAGTATAATGGACATTTTTTCTCAGAGCTGTAAACGCATAAGGAGGTACCAAATTGAAAACAGAGCTATTGTCAGACAATAGTGCTTCCTGCTCTATGAGACGTGGTTGCAGATATCTGTGAGCAACAGTTTCAAAACTCGAGAAACCTGACAGCTTCACAAATCAGACTGTTTTGTTAACGTGCTGCAGCTCTGTTTCTGAGGTATGCTGAATGATGCATTCAGTGAATTGGGCTAACGCTATACAAGTCCCAGCACTCAGAAGATATCAGACTTTTTTTTTTTTAGTTGTATTATATGTATGATATATAAACCTGTATTTCATGCCTAATAAATCCGTACTGTAATACATACTTTCTGTTTACATGTGAGAATAAAGCCCACACACACATACACACACAATGTGTGTGTGTGTGTGTGTGTGTGTATGTACATCCATATACATATTTGCATACAATCTGTCTGTGAATGCATAAATATCTCCAGACAACATCCAACAATAAACAGATATTTCTCCTCAGGAAGGGAAGTGGGCTAGAGTTGCCCATATACCACATTATCATAGTTTTTACAATGGAGGCACGGAACTAAGCAGCTGTATAGTAGTCTACAAAAGAGAAAGAAGAAGACAGATAATTTATGTGAAGCAGTAGCAAAAGATTTCCAAAGTCATTTTCGGTAGCAGATGGTGACTTTTGGGGATCACATTGTAGCAGTGACTGAGGACAGAGCAACATTGCATGATTCCACTCCACTGCCAGAGCTCCTGGGAGGCTGCAGCACTGTGGGTGCTGCCACAGGCTTGGGTTCTGGTCCCACCACCGCCAGCCAGTCCCCTTTCAAACTGGAGAGAGACCAGGCTTCCCGGCCCGTCAGAAGCCTGTCTGCAGGTACACCCCCCAGAGCTGGTCTGCAGGGCTCAGTGCCTTGGAGCTTCTGGGCTTTTGGCTCTGGCAGAATCCAACCTACGTGCCTTGGAAAAGTGTGACTGCTGTGTCTGTGCATGGCAACACAGAGCACTCATAACAGGGCAGGGGGACTGGACTTCCAGACTGAGGGAGTAAAGCTGTTCCTCTCCTTTTTGTCAATGGAAGTGAGCAGCAGGTGAGAAGCAGGAGCTAAGCTAAAAGCCACAAGGCCTCTGCATGCCCACCAAGGAAATCTAAGGCATTTATTGAGGTGTTCTTAATGGGCTACACAGTCAGGGCTGCTGCAAAACCTGCAGGTAGATGGGTTTTTAGGATTAGTAACAGAACAGATTTTCACTGGTGACCTCAGATTCCAAAACAAATCTCAGGCCAAGAGCCCTCTTGCTGAGCTGTGCACATCATGGAGGTCCTCAGGCTTCCCTTCAATGGAATGGCTTCCCTTCAATGGAATGGCTTCCCATTCTATGGAAGCTGCAGGTCAAAGCAACCTCTTGCCTGTTCTCTGGAGACAGGGTAGTCTCAGTTTCTTTAGCCTCATGCAGTAGTACTTGTCAGTTCTGATAAAGATGGCCTCATGCGAGGTTTGTGGCTCCTTTCTGATGCTGCTGCTGGAGAAACCATTAGTGGCAATGCCAAGGTCCTTGCAGAGGTTGACCAAGGCCCCAATATGCTTGAGACCGCCTGGCACTGCCTTCTCTCTTCCCATGAGTGTTATTTGGCAACTCATGTGAGCGAGAGGGCTCCCATGAGCTGCCACATATTCGAGAAACCTGCTCTCAGTGCACGGCTGTGGTTGGGCATGTGGTGTGAGCTCCTGGGTCTCCTCACATCCATATCTGACATTGTTTTCATATGTCAGGCTTGTAGTGCTGATGATCTGGCCTCTACCATCTTTGAGTCCACGAACAGAGGGACTAGGACAGGAGCACAAAAACCCTGACTGTGCTTCCATGACAGTGTAGGTAGAGCATGCAGGAGCTGGAAGGTGTTCACATATAGTTAGAGACCCTGGAATATAAGGAAGCAATTCATAGAAAATAAGGACAGAATTCCAGACCGGGAAGTAAAATGCTTAAGACATGTAAGAGGCCTGTCTGGGGTTACGTGTGTCTTGGTTCTTCCTCTCTGATACGACGACAGCTGCCCAGTGTGCTCTCTGTCTATTCAGAACAATTTTGAAAAAGAGAAATAATTGCTCCATAGTATTTGATGGGGGTTTTAAAAATTGTTTTCCATTAGGATGCCCTGTGCATCATCTGGGGTCAGATTAGGGTCTGTAGAGCTGTGAACTATGGTCTAGCAGTGACAGGGAGTTTAGGTAGAGGAGGCAGAAGGGGTAATTGCACTGCCCTGAGCTGATGGCCACCAGCCCCAGCAGGAGGGCACAGCAGAGCAGGCTGGAGCATTGGTAGAAAAATACAGAACCAAGTGGAAAGAAAACAGCAGTGGTTCACCTGAGGATTTGGAAAAAGGAGTCTTTAATAAGAGTAGTTAATCATGGGTTGGGAAACTCGTCAAGCTTTCATCTAATCCTGATTGTACAGATCTCTTCTCTCGCTTTCTACATCCTATGCGCTGTAATCTGAACTTTCTGTGTCAAGTAACACATTCTTTACAAAATGAAATAACACAGTAATTGTTCTGCGCTTAATTGGTGGTTTTCATTTTAACACTCTGACTACCATAATACACAAGCATAAAATGTTCACACTCCCACTTCACATACAGCATGCCTTTGCCTGCCAAAGCAACAGTAGCCCAAGGGTTAATTTTTTTACATTCTAAACATATGCATGCAATGAAATGTATCCTAGGACTATGATTCATTTGATGAGTCCATAGGCATAGAAAGGCTCTTGAATTCTAGCAGTTAAGCCTTTTTTGGGTCTTGCACGTTTAGCTGGTGAATCTTTGTATTAAAACACATTTTATGGGTTTTTTTCTTAATACAGTAGGGAATCTCTGCAAGAAATACACTGACCAGAAGCTTTATTTTTTTAATTAACTGGTCCAGGCTTGCACCTTGTATCCAGGCATGAGGAGTGAATTTCTGAGTGCAGTTTACACCATTAGGGTAATTCTAACAAGGGAATATATTTACTGAGGGTCAGACCCTTACATCCTTTCTTTGATTACATTCTCCCCACAATCTATGGAATAAGAACTGTTTGTCTGACACTAACAACCAGTTAGTGCTGATGTTAATTAATTTTGCTTTATAAATAATTGGAGCTTGTGGGTGATGAAGTTTAGCTTTTTTGGGACCCCCAACTTTTACCACAGTGAAAGACATGATTCTCACCAGCCTTTCAGCATCCCCTACCTGCATTTCTCCTCAGGCACACCTCTCTGCCTCCCAGCCTGCTGTGATGCATGCTGCTGGGAGCAAAGCTGCTGAGGGTGTCTGTCCGGTCAGTCTCCCCCTGCTGAAATTCTTCCCAGTTGCCAAAGACAGAATGTCACACTGTTCTCAAGCAGTTGTGGATGTGAAAAATGTGAAATCCAAGACTTTGCTTCAGCTCCAGGAGCAGCTTTTAGAATTGGCATAGCTTTGGTAGAATCGAAATGAGAAAAGTTTTTGTCTTACAGTGCCAGGAAGTGTCTGGGAATTTGCTTTGAGGTCTGGTAGACTTTTAAAGAAAATCACTGGACCTGGGAAGAGTACCTTTGCCTAATGGGCTGTCAATGATCTTTAGCATCTCAAAATTATTCCTCCCCCTTGGAAAAAATCCAGGCCAACTCAGGCCCACCTACCCCAGATCACAGGATGAAAATGATCCAGTTCCCAGCAACTCTCCGTCCTGTCATCTCTGTAAATTCTGACCACATCATGCTGCTTTGAGGAGGGTTTGGTGCAATGAGGAAAGGAAGAACAAAGGCTGGGCTACAGCCCAGGGATGCTGCAGGAAACAGCAGAGAGGAGATGCACACGTGCTGGTCCCGTTTGTTTAGGAATACTCCTGCATAACTGATAGGAAGTTATGACACACATGTATAGACTGTGGCTCTGGGAGACCAGAAAAAATAAATAATTTCTTTAATTATCTGGTAGTAAAGGGCATCTAACTCTTCCCAGCTGCATTAAATTTTTGTCCTCAGCTCCAGTCAAACCTGGCTTGAAAGATAAAGCAATAGAAGCTGTGTAGCTCTCTGGGTTAAGACATCCTCTGTCTCAGTTTGCTGTAGGCCAAGGATTCCTGGTTTGCTGGCCAAGGATTCCTGATTTGCTGGACAGTCCCTGGAAGATACGACCTTCCCATGACTGTTTTCCTCCATGGGCTGCTGCACAGCCATCCCAGTCACCAAACCTGCCCTGAGAAACACACCCCTGTCTTTGGGTGCTCACAAGTGTCCCAGAACCCAGTGTTCAGGCTCACTATATCCAGAGAAATGGAGTTGTTGGCTGGGCAGCTGGCCATTGAGGCTGAGCCAGAGTGAGATAAAAATGAGGAACAGCATGCATATCCAACGGCCTCAACAGACAGGAGAGCTGTAAAGAAAAATCATGTGACACTGATGACTTAGAGCAAACTCAGAGGTACTCAGCTGAGGTGCTCTGGACTCTCACCCACCCCAAGAATCTTAATAAAGTCCTGCCAGAATAGAAGCATGTATTGAATACAACAACGAAAGCTTCCTGTGTCTCCGTTCACAGACATTATAACCTGACATGGCCCAAAGCATATTTCTGCATGGAGTTATTATTGAAATGCAATCCCTCAACCAAAATGCAGGTATATGAAATCAGGGAGTTTATAAAACCCTCTTTGGCGCTTAAACACTTCTCTACAACCTTTAATATGCATATTTGTAATTAAAGGTATTTTTCTGTAGATTTCTAACACAGAACCAAATACGCATCTTTTGACTTAAAAACTACCACCTAGGAACTATTTTCTGTGTGTCTGGAAACAGTAATTTGCAGAATATGCAGCACATGAATCCCACCAGCTTCCATTTAACTTAAAGAATGTTTTAGAGTTGTTTTTCAGAGTAGATTCAAGAATGCCAAAATGTTTGAAACACTTAAGCAGAAACTACTCCTAGTTTCCTTCTCATTATTTGGAATTATTCTGCATAAGTTTGTTTTGAGCTCCTGTTTGTAACATGGAGTTCTTTAAAAATACGTCTTTTCAAAGACAAATATTTTAATTGCTCATAAAGGGGTTATGTTTCCTTGATATTCATCCATCACTGAGGAAGGTGAACTCAATACATTGGCTGTTCACAAACTGTTTTCAATCCATAGATGGTGAGCAATTTTAGGAAAAAAAATCCTTTCAATTTTCACTCACGGTAATTTTGGATTCTAATTTTAACTAAAGTTGTTGGAGTTTTTTCCAGACAGGAAATGGATTTTGTGAATCAATGAACTTCAGTGTTATTTTGTTTCACAAAAAGTGGCACACCATCAAAAACATCACAAAATAATGCCAGAATTTATTTTAATTTATGCATTAAAGGAAAATTGTGAAAAGTAAGGAATATGGTTATACTTTTGTGAAGAGATATAAAGTTAGAAAACTAATTTTTGTTGCTTTTACTTAAGGATTTCCTATAAGTCAGATCTATTCTATTCCTAGAATGCAGAACCAAGAAATGTATCTCAAGCACCTTAGCCAATCTAGCTGTGCCTTTGATGGCAGGTCCTTTTACTGGAATTGCCATTTTAAGAAGAAAGAAGTTCTGAGAAGGTGGGTAAGGCCATGAGTAACTAATAAAAATGAGCCAACACCTGGAAGCAATGATGTGCTTGATGGATCCATCATATTCTTTTTGCTGCGCAGTAAGAACACTCCCACATACCATTTCAGTGGCTGATTCCACAATGGAAAGGTTGTAAATTGCACTAGATATTAAAAGATTCAGCTAGAAACATTGAGATAAGACACCTCTGTGTTATTTTTCCAGAAATCAAGTAAAACTTATAAAGATTCTGAATCAAAATCTGGTTTTAACTTTGCATTGCCAGCCACCTCAATCTTCTTCTTGTCATGTCTGAAAACTCCTTTTTATGACTGGAAATTCAAAAGAATGTTGAAGGTTTTGTTATTGATATTGGAGAGAAGAGTGTGCTCTCCTCATGCAAAAGCTTATGAGTTTGAGAAATACCTTTACGTCTTAAAAGATAAATGGAGGAGAAAGTAATGTAAAGTGAGAATGAACCATTATATCATTTTGCTATGCCCAGAGGGTTAGATTTTTAGAGAAGAGTTTGTACTTTTTTTGGGCTGATTTAAAATGAATCCATAAGAGGAAAAAAATCACCTACCTCTTCCAGCAAAATGGAATGGTTTATCATATGGTGTACCAGGCCGTGCAATATGTTCTCACCTCCATTAAGCACAGGAGATTTTCTTTGGAAAGTAGTTATATATGTGGCTTTGCATTGTTGTGTTGGGGTTTTTTTAGTTGGTATGAGCACAAGTATGAATAAAGAATTTATTCCTCTCACCTTTTTTTGAAGACTCTTTCTGCTGTTTGACTATCCCTACTATTTCTTTCTAATACTTGACAAAGTAATTATGCTAGTGGCTCTTTTGGCATCCATCTTATGTATTTAGCTGCATTATAGTTGAATGCAGTTGGATTTAAAAGCCACCCCTCTCTCTGTACGAGACACGTTAGCAGTCGCAGTAAGAGCTTGCTCTGAAAGTGTTTCTAATCTGCACTAAGAAAACAGACGGGGGAAAAACAAAAACACAAAAGGGGGAAAGGAATCCAGTCTTATCATGGTGTGTGGGAGACCTAGGGCCACCTTCCAGTGCATAGTTGTCAGGCAGAATGCCTTGATGCTTAAGGATTTGCAGCACTTTACTAACCCTGAAGAATGAAAAATACCACCTAGAGACCTACAGGGTGAGGGATCTTATTCCACTGAAATCACTGAGTTCCCACTTCCTTCAAGGGGAATGGGCCCTCCAGCCAAAGAAATCAGATCTGGTCAGAACGCACAATTTCCAAGCTCTCTCTGTGGATCTGCAAGGGACACGCTTCTTTTTCAATGTGCATCAGTGCTTTATACAGACCTTGCAAGATTTTTTACATCCTCTCTTTTTGTGGATGCCTGGGAAGCCAACTACATCTCTGGGGAGTCTACTGGCAGTGAGTGGAAAACCAGCCTACCCATGGTAGAAGGTGTCCATTGGTGTAGCTAGGCTAGATACCTCAAGATTCTACATGTTGTCCAGCAACGTAATACCAGCAAGTTCCTGCTCCAGACATGTCTGATAACAACAGGCTGGTTTTGTCAGATCACTCCCATTGTTAGAAGTGTGGGGGTGCAGGTCTCTCGGTGCTGGCTGCTGGCAAGGCTCACACCTTCATTGTAGGGCTTCTACCTGCTCACAGAGGCTCTGCACCACAGGCAAGCACCATGAAATGGTAAGGTCTGATCACCAAAAAAGTGACATGCCCTGTTAGATATTAACCATGGAGGCATGAAAGTATTCCTGTTATCCATTTGTAATGGATTGTCAGAGCATGTGGCAGTTTAAAATGAAGGTAAGAGCTAACTACAGGCTGTGATAACATCCTGTGGAAGGGAGCAGACCATTTCCCACCTTGAACCTGGGAGCTGGTAATGAGATGTTGCTTGTTTGCTCTCCAGAGTTGGGGAGAAATGGAAGGAAGGACTGTTTCCCAGCTTAGAAGTATCACCTACTAGATGTTGACAGAGAGCTAGGGAGAGAAAAGGGGTTCTTTCTCTTTCTACATCTGTAGTGATTTTGGTGTCCTTTGTAATCCATTTTTGTCTGTGGCTGTCAAGATAAAACAGGGCGAATAAATCAGCAGAACCCTGTGATCTGTCTCTCCAGTTCTGGATGTTCTTGACACCTCAGCTGGAGACATACTTTGCTGCTCCATGTCACAAATATTCTTCATGTGCACAGGGCCTATAAGCCACAAAACTGCTAAGGGATTTCTTCAAAATATCACTTACAAGAAGAGACATCAAACAAAGTTTGGAGTTCGTTTCCAAAAGTGCAGTCTTAATGAAATCCTTCTGCAGACATTCATGATATTTATTAGCTGCTATTTTCCAACCTATTTTGGAGGGTAATTATGTGGATAGCCTGCCACACGCCCCATTTTTTTGAAAAGGTGATGTACATTGCAAGCCCTAAACATTCCTGAAGACCAGTGCAGAAAGCAAACTCAGCAGAGTGCTGCCCTGGGCTTAACTGGACTGACAGAAACAAGGCAGGGTTGAAAAGGCCAGAAACATCTCCACAGGCTCTAAGAGGGAGTGTGGGGAGTGTCGGCAGCACAGCGTTCCCCTGCAGCCCCTGGAGCCCACGGCTAGAGAGTCGTGCCAGTTCGGTGGGAGTGAACAAAAGGGAAGTGGGATCCAGGGAGCAGACAATTTCCACAACATGTTCCCTGCCTAAACTGGTGGTGATGACTGTGCCAGAAAACGAAAATAATAAAAATACATCTTCAATTTCTGTTGTTTTGGAGTTTATTCCCGCAATGAAACCAATAGAAGGAAAATAGCTAATGAATGCACAGTTTCAATAATGATTTACTCCTTGTTGTGAAGGGCTTGAAACTTGTTGTTGTGAAAGCCCCATGGGTCCCCAGTCCTGAGAGATGTGGACCAGATGTTAGAGCATCTTCCTGAGAAAACTAGTCCTTGCTGCAAAAACTGACAGGGATGGCACGGAGCAGGGACCTGCCGGGCCCTGCCTGCCATGGCTAGCATGGCAGAGTGAAGAGTTTTCCATTTTAAAATGCTTTCCTAATCCAAATGAGTTGTACAGAGAATTCAAGTTTTTCCAGCTTCTGTACGTTATTCTAAATGTCAGAAATGTGATCCAAATGTTGTGGTGCTAATTGCCTGTAACCCGTAAGGGAAATGAGCTTTCTCATTTAAATGTGCTTTCTCTAGGGCTAACAACATGGCCTTTCAAGTGACAGAAAAATAAGTACCCCTCACAAGAGTCCAACTGCTCAAATGATATTCAGGCATCTCCCTGCCACAGCACTCATGAGGGATGTGACTACCTATGAACGGATTTGGATGACTTGAAGCTTTTTGTTCCCTAGGATTTTACATTCACAATATTTATTTCAACTGGGAAGAAAAAACAGTCACCATGTTATATCAAATTGAAGTCCCAAGTGTGTTTCTTTTCCTAAGTTATTAACCCCTACTAATGAAGGTTTGAATTGAGATATTAACTGCTGGAGGGGCAAATGAAGTTGCTTTAATAGGGCTAATTAGTCTGCACCTGCAGTGAGGCTAGATGTGGCTGGAAGTCACCAGCAGCTGGACTCCTGGAGGCTTATCAGTGCCAGGCAGCAGCTTCTGCAGCAGGGCTCACTCCAGGACCACAGCCAGGACCTCAAAGAGGCATTTATCCAAAGGCAAAACCATCACAGGCAGAAGAGACGCAAGCACAGCCATGTGTCCCCAGCCCTGCTGTGGCTTTAGTCTTCCAGCTTTGATGCCGAAGGCCAGCACAGCAGTGGCATGGCAGCAGCGCACTGCTTACGGCAGCGCTTGGTCCACGCACAGCAGCTGTTGTCTTAGCCAGGCATTATCAGCCTGATTTACATAATAATTGTAGGACCATATTTAGTACTTTTATCTCATCTGCCTTTTATTTTTCCTAGAGCTCAGAAATACTTCAATCCTTGAATAGTCAGTTTCAAGATACAGGGAAAGAAATAGAAAGGAAAAAAGAAGCTAAGGCTTTTCATTTCAATTTTGGAACTGACTGACATGTTAAGAAGATTGAGAGCTTTTCTAACAAAAGCATCTGCATAAGACTTAGACACTTTCTTTGATCTTCTTGTGCTGTTTTGCTTTTTTTACCAACTGACAGGTTAATCCAAGCACAAACAATTGCATTATCATCCTGAAAATTATTTTCCGTATAGTCAATGTTCTTCTTTAAAGAGTGAAAATAAAAAGTGAATCTATAAGAAGTCTTTGAATGTTGAAAATAGTTTAATTGACTTAGAAGTACTCAGCCACCTCCAAAAAATAGACTCAAATGGCCTAATTACTAATGCACCATATGGAGGAAAAGCAGAGGTGTGGTGCAGTCTGTTGATGGATCAATTAGCACACAAGGCTGAGGATTGTGTCATCATTGCTGTTACCATCAAAACAAAATCCTATTTTGCATGTGCCTGTAATATCACACAAGCGATCTTGTTTTTTTCCATTTGCGTAGCACCTCCTTCAAAACTAATATCTCAAAACACTTTGAAAATATTGAATTAAGCCATCTCTGCCTTTGCTTTATTCTCCATAGGTTAGAAAGGTGTAAATGACAACCTGGTGCAGCTGCTGTATAAAAGTAAATAATTCCTAGAGCAGCCATTTTCTTCATACTCCACTGATAACTCCCAGCACTTTTAGAAAGTAATGGAAAAACTGCTGAGAGTGAAGATGCTGTCTCTGTGGGTACAAACTGGTGAAGGGCTTTTGCCTTCACAGCATAGGAGGGGCACCCCCCAGGTGCCTACTTATCTTCAGGACTTAAGCAAGGCACTGGGAAATTGCAGTGTGGTGCAAATCTCTCCACTGCTTTTATCAGTATAATACACATTGCATTCTGAGGGGAAAGGTTAGAGTGTGAATTCTTTTACCCCCCAAAATAATGTAATGAATTACAGCAAGCAGTTCATGCTGTTGCAATTAAGAGAAGTAGCTTCTGGTAGCCTCTCATTTTAGGCTTGGATTAAGCACCCATAAAGTTTCTGAGAAGACTCCTAGGAAAAAGCATATTGCTAAAATTTAAAATTAACTAGTTGCAGTTTAAACAGGAGAGGAAAAATGTCACATTTTGAGAAGTAATTTGACAAAATTAACTGCTTTTATATATGGAAATTTCACCACTTTGATAAAGCTTAGAACATGCAGGAGCACAGGCAACCTCTGCAGTGGGGCTGCAGCTTTTCCTTTCAACACCCACTGCCCTAACCTGCTAATTTGATAACTGTAGGTCTGCTGCATCATTCACATAAGCCTCTTCTAGCAAAATTGTATGTTTCTGGGATTTCTGCATTAGGCACCCTAATACCCCAATATTGGAGGGGTCCATCCTCCAGTTACACTGTGACAGGACCATTCTGTGGAGCTGCCACCTTTCCTTCCACATACACACTTGGCCGTGCAGGCGAAGGCTTGGTTCCTGGTAGAGTGTCTGTGAAGGTGAACCATTTTGTCACATCCAAATACACTATTTTCAAGGGGTTGTACTTGTGTACAGGAGTCAACTTTTGAAAAGGTCACTGCCCTCCTAATAGAAGTGCTGCATTTAATTGAATACTCTGACATCTCTTTTGTTCTTTAATTAGTCTGCCTTTCATGTTTTCACTCATGTTCTGCTATGTAACATGGGAAAATGTATCTTGTACACAATTATTGTTTTGTTCCTCTAGGTTTCATCTTACATTCATTTTAGCCAAGAAATCTCCTGCTTTCCAGCTTTCTTACTCAAGGCCCAATTTAAACCTCTGGTTGCATCACCACTGTCAAACAGGTTATCCATTTCTGAAAAGTTAAATAGATATGGAAAGCAACACTGTAAGGATGCTTTACTTCTGGAAGGATTTGGCATCAGCATCCATCTAGCTGTTTCCACTGCTGTCTCTTTGTAATAATCTTTTGAGCTTCTGAAGTTAATTATCAAAAAACAACACAGCTGTTTACTGGATCCAAGATATTTGAATGTGGCTAAGAAGTCTGGGCAGCTCTGTCTGTAGGGTTCCTCTAGTTGCTTGGAAGCAATACAGATTGGAAAGCCAGGCTCTTCGCAATTGTCTCAAAATGAGTAAAAGTTGGACAAAACTCAAAACACTCAAAATCATACATTTCCTCTAAAAAGCTAGGTCTATCATTTTATATTCTTCTGAAGAGACTTAGGCAGGAATCAGCATGTCTTGAGATGTCAGTATAAATATGAAATCAGGTTTCACCCACCTTTCACCCACTTGTACAAGCAAGATTTCCAGGAAGCTGCCTGGTGCCAAGGCTGTGGACAGAAGAAACTTCTCTTCCTGAAGTGACAGTCCAACATAGTCATGAAGGAAGGCCGCTTCTCTGGGTGCTTTTAGATGTGCAATAAATTAATGCAATGGAATATGGTTGCTAATTCCCATTAATATTACTATAGTAAATTTTAAGAGTAATCTAAAAATGACTGATGGCTTTCATTGTACCCAGGGAATGGGAGCTGTCTGAGGCTTTGAGGGTACCTGCTGCCAATGATAATCTTCCCATGGAAAATTGTTTATTGTTGGACTGTCTCTCTTTATATGGTAGGCACAGTGCAGTAAAAGATATCTCACTCCTTTTGGACTGGCTCCCTGCCCAGCCTCCTCCTCCTCCTCCCACCATCCATGTGTCCAGTCACCCTTACAGGAACGCTGCATAATGCTAAAACTTTTAGGGGAACCATATGTCTAGAAAATGAAGTGGGTTTGCAAAATGAGATGGTCTCTAGTCAGAGTTTGGTTTTATTTAGAAATGCCTGAAGCACAGTGATACTTGTACGAACTCTGCTGAGAAACTCTTGGCCAGGGTGGAAATTGGACCTGAGGAAAGATGCTGCAAACACTCCTTGACTGCGCATACAGTCAGGGGGAGAGAGCTGAAGTTACATTACCCTGTCCAAATGGGCCTTGCAGCCATGTGATAAAGTGCACACATCATGTCAGATTTTATTCCTGTGCTTTGACAATTGTCCCTCAAGTACTATTTCTCTTTTTGTCTTTTCTCATGCTGCACTTGGACAGTAAAGCATGATTAATTTAACACATTGATCCCTTCCTTGATCCATTTTTTGAAAACTCAAATATCTTTCTTTTCTGTGAAAGGAGAAATATGCATATGCCCAAGAGACCTTCACTAAGCCTATCTATAGACTTCTAGCACTGTGGGCAATAGCTGCCCTGTAATACAGTCATTTATGAGGGTCACTGAAAGTGTCAGGAAGACAGGAGCCCCAGGCTCAACTGACTTTCGGCATCTCAATACTGTTATTCAGTGCACATAGTTGCGTACCACTCTACCCATAGAAACACTATCCTTCAGAAATAGGAAAGAAAATCATCACTAAATCATTTCTTCTCTGTAGAAGAGCAGGTAAAAAACTGAAACTGCAGCTTAGCAGAGAAGTGCATCTACCCTTTAAAACTCCTACTACTGCATCAGAAACACTGAAACGCTAAGACAAAACTCATTATTCAGATATATACCACCCACTCAAATCCATCCAGAAATGCTAATGGATTATCTGTATCAAGCAGACCTCAGTTTCCACCAGGTACTGTTGCTCCATGCCACTAACTTAAGCTGTACTGAAAGTCATTCATCCTCCCCCAGCTGGTGTAAAGCCAGCATAAACTCCATGACAGTTCTGTATGGTGTGTTCTGGCTAATTTGACAGAAATGTGATCATGTGCCTGTTCTTGAGCCAGATCAAATTTGTACTTCTGGGAGATCAGTCAGCACATAGCCCTCCAACTAATGCCTATGGAGGCACAGTGTGAGAGCGAACAGCACGCAGGTTCCTGTGACTGAGGCCACTGGGGCTTGAACAGCATCCAACAAGTTCCCCAAACTCCCAGGCCCTCAAACCAGCTACATTTTGTTTCCTTATGTTTCAGTTTTCTGCCACATTCAGACTCACCTAAATCAAACAGGAACTTAACATCATTTCATACCGTGTTACTTTCCTCCAAAAATTCTTCTTTGTTGTGGAGAATTTGCAGTGGCCCCAGTTCTCTAAGTCATGGCACTTGTGTATAAAAGCAGGGGAGTGTTCATCTATAACAGGTTAGTTAAAAGAGAAGGATAAAACCCAGACCTTATTTATTCAACATTTGCATGCCATCACTCTCTGAACATACCATTTTATGGTTTTCAGCAGTAGCTCCTGTGGTCTTTGCTGTGTAGATGTGTTTAGCAAGGTCACAGCTGTGATATCCTGGTTTGGGCTAGGAAGGCATTCTAAACGAAAAAAGCTGTCATCACATGAAATTGTAGTTTTATGTCCAGTTTGGTTTCGGTTGATGTCAACTAACAAACAGTACAGATTTCATTATGTAAGGAAACCAGTAATGTTTATCTCCTTGTGTCTGGTCTTGAAGCTTCTTACAGATGCTGACTTCAAAAATGTAGACAGATATAATCAATAGCTCCACTGATGCCATTTAGATTTCTATACTTCATACTTTCTCATTGAAATGTTTTAAAATATGTAAATTTTGCTCAAAGGCAGAAGGTTTGTAGAATATTCTCTTTTCTTTTTTTGAGCTTTTCTTTTGAGTTATACCTTAAGAGTAAAATACCATATGGCAGACACATACACTTCTTAGCAGAATAATGAAGTCCCACAGAAATTACATACTGTTTCCCATGAGCAATATTTCTGCCTGTACTTCACATAACCAGTTTTATACAGCTATTTCCCTTTAAGACAGCTTACAAATTTTACTTTAAGGGATGAATTTCTCTGACAATTATACTGGAGTAAACCTAGAGCAACTTTCCTAAGGGCACTGAAATGGCTTAAAATTTTTGCTGGCATAACAAGGGTCTGAATGTGATCAATATATTGTTATTTGGTGCTTGTAATATGAAATCTGAAAAACATGGTTACCAAAATATAATTTATTCTGAATTTTTTATCCATGCCACCATCGGCACTCACAACATCAGCAAAGAACAACAGCATTAAAGGACAACTATGTTGAACATAATTTTTCTAAATCTAAAGTCACTGTGTGACTGAGGTACTGGGAACAATTCTGACATAATTGGATCTTTGCTTTGCAAACATCACTACCAAGGTAAATACAGGTTTTAATACAGCAAAGCATGAAAGAAGAATAAAAAAGCTAATTTCTTTTGAGAACATTTGATTTCTAAAATGATCATAAATCATACATCTGTAACATAACTTCATTTTTAAAAGAATAAACAAAATTACAGTTGTGTTTTTCTGCGTAGAGGATGCTCTTTTCATTCCATATGTGGGAGACCTGTAAGACATGAATGCAAGCTAAATTTCAACCATAATAGACTCTGCATGTTGCCACTTCAATGACCTTTTAATCCCTTGGAGTTTAACCATTTCCTAATGTCTCCTAACAGGCATTTTCTTGTTGGGAAAGCCCTTTCTGACTGATAACATCTGAACAAGCTCATACCTTAATTAGAAAAATTTTCCCATAAATATTTATGTTGCTGCGATTAGGCCATTTACTGAATCCAGCTACCCATTATGAGTTAAAATAGACTGCCTTGTTTTGAGAAGCCTGGGGCATGACATAGTTTATACTACGGGACTTTAAGCTGTAATTCATCTAATCAAGTGCCTGACCCCTTGCCTCCAAAGTAGCCAGTAGTCATTCAAGGAAAATAACCTTCTGCTGAGCATAGCATCCTTCAGTCTGCATTTTTGTATGTTGTAAATAAATTGGATACATATCTAGGCAATTATTTAAATATAGAACAGCCCCATGCGGCCCTCTTTTTTTGCTCCAACGTCCAACATGTGAAAAATCTGAGAGAGAAAGTGGGCAATCTCTCCTTTCCAGAAGGAAATACAGAAAGTTACAGGAATATCAAAGGAGGACTTCCACCCAAAGCATATTGCTCCTGCTTAATGAGACTCCCATGCCTCACTGGGGCTGGGGGGCCCTGCAGTGGCTGCGGGTTGCCGCCAGGCAGCCTGCTGTGCATGGAGTTAGGTACCCCGTGGGATATCTCCTGTTAAGAGAGTGATGAGAGATTTAGGCAGCCTGTTCTCAGGGGCTCTCTGGCTCCTGAGGTGTAGGAAGCACTGAAATGGGGCAGTGGTATAGTGCACATTTGCCTAATTTAACTGAATATGGAACCTGAAGATGTACTGCACTGGCAGTCATGATTCTTTTAGTTGCCTAAAGCCACTGAGTGCTTAGACTGGGCTTCTGAACAAGGCTTTGGGCAGCTTCCATACGTCCGTACAAGAAAATTTAACTCTGCCTGGGAGCTGGAGCCCAAATATCACACTGCTGATACCCCTCCCCATCACATTTTTGGCTGTCTCATTCTGTCATGCACTTCCAAGACACAGTCCTGGCAACAAAATTTTCCAGGGCTGGTAAATTCCTGGGAGGAAGCTTGTGCATGGTCCACCCATTTTGGTGGCTGGGGAGACTCACAGAACAGACATAGCTGCTCCTGGCCAGCTGGCTCACACGTGCCAGAGCACGGCTGGGCATGTTCCATTTACCAGCACTGATGTCATTTGTGACATCTAATGTGCTAATTCCATGTCTAAGTAACGACCCAAGAGTCCTTCCAGAACTCCACCTCCTTCAACATCAAGTGGAAGAACATGTTGCTTTTTAAGAGATTTTAAAATAAATTTTCACTTTATTTATCCAAAATGTTGTTGTTCTTTTCAGAAAGAGCTGCCTCCATTCATTCCCAGATACCTAAGCTCATCTTGGAGTAACATGTTTAAAATGACAGGACTGCTCATTTTTCTGCTTCCCACCACTTATGCTATCCTCATTTGTAAAAATACATTTCTAGAATTAGTTCATGCATACTTCAAAGCCAAAACTGTTTTCCTACCTCTTCCAGCTGCAGATTTCTGTTCTTCCATTTCCTTCCCTGGGATTCAATTAATTCACATGTAAAGTAAGAAAATTCTTCTTCCTCCATGTGTTGCCTTTACAGCCACAGTTACTAAAATCAATTTCCATTACTTTTTAATCTACTTTTATAATTTCTTTTAAAATCACATCTACCTTATTGATTGATACGGACACTTTACCACAGTGAATTTACTTTGAAACTGCTAACAAGTAAGGTAGTCTGAAAATAAAACAGATAATAAACAAATGCTCTCTTAATGTATTATCTTCTTGGTTACTCTATTTCCTCTCTTTACAAAAACACCCATCCCAAAACCAAAACAAACCACCAACAAACAAAATAAAAACAAAAAACCCAAACAAACAGAAACCCCCAAACAAACAAAAAACAAACAAAAGAAAACAAAGAAAAACAAGACAGCATTGGGATTTTCTGTGGTTTCACTGTTTATTTCTTTATTGTAAGTAGAGTAAAATTTAAGTTACATATTCTTAAAAGATGAAAGTACTTATATTTTAGTAATATAATTTATTATCCTGGTTTAGATAACAATTTTTTATGTAAATGTGGCAAATGTTTTTCTTAGTGTCAACTCTAGATTCCTAAATTGTTTCATGATTACCATATCATGATACTGACCTTGAAATAATAAGATTAGAAAAACAATCATTTGAAGTCTTCTTAGGTCTAGTCTGGTTTCTGAAACATGAGGGGTCACATTTTTGAGATTTTTCTTTCCAACCACACCAAGAATTTTCTCCAGCAAAAGATAAAAACAAATCTGAGAAACTCTGCTGTTTGAAAAAAATTACCATGAACTGTTTCTTGAACAGCAACAAAAACAATCATGAGAGTCACATTAAAATCACAGAGGTTGGCTGCATCGATTTTCCTGAGCTGGGAGCCTTACTGCAAGCTTGCAAATCATAAGCATCTACCAACTTAAGTGTTATTGATATGCAGAGATACTGAGCATCATGAGCTCTCCTTGACAACAGTTAACAATGCCTCTAAACTTATTTTGTGTAAATAAGCTGGACACCATAACACTTGTGTGAAGGCCTGCTAGGACAGTAGAAGTGCTGCGAGTAAATTCTCTTTTAAGGCAGGAGTGCAAATTAGGTGAATACAAGTTATGTGAATTCTTTCTCTTCTATGTTTTTCATTTGCACTGTACTTGGTATTGGTTATTAGCATCTAATCAGTCCCAAAATTTATTTTCATTTCAAATAATGCTTCCTGTTCCTAATGGGATTTGTTGTATTTATTCTTTCCTCTTCAGAGAAATTCCAAGTTCTGATGTGGATAAAAAATAATCGGTGCTTGAATTCACAAGTCGGACTATTTTGTTATTTATAATTCTCTCCTGAACACTGTTTCTGTCTACTTAGCTCAACTCTTCTGTCACACCACTGTTGACTGCATGAGATTCTTGTAAATGTGAGTTACAAAGAGGATTTTAAAGCCTTTTGCCCCTATAATATTTCAAACTTTCTCAACCAAAATAATTTTCTCTATACTTCTTACAAGATGCTTATCACTCAGCCAACAGTTTTCACCTCATACTTCATAGCAGGACCATCTGTATCACCCAGCAAACTATCAACTTCTATTGCCCCAGCTTACTTTGGGAAATCACCCGTTGCCCATCAGCAGCAGATGCCTATGATTCACCATTTCAGCCTTCAATAAACAATGAAAATGAGAAAACTGATATTAAGCAGACAAAAACCATTTACAGTCTTACTCAAGAAGACTTTTTTGTAAGAGCAGTGGAACACAACTAGGGATTGAATAAGACAGAAAATCTACCATGTAGGCTATTTGTTCAGTTGAGGCATTGAGAACAAACTTCCAGTGGCAATTTTCAGCAACAGGAAATTTTGCTGAAACAACCAGAAACTATTTCTCTGGCTGAAAAAATGAGAGAAACTCAGCATACTTAAACCGAGTGTATAATGGGGTTCTAGAGCAGAGGCAGACTAAATATGCTAAAATACCAGTTTCAATAGGAAACCATGGGAACAAGAGCAGAGGTTCCAGCGGTCAATCTGATGAAGGAGACGAAGCATGAAGGGTTTCCTGAACCTCATCATATTTGTGTCAGTCTATAGGGCTAGTTGAAATCAGCTGCAAAATCCTAGAGAAGCTGGTCTTTCAAAATTCAAGCATTTCAGCCCTTCCAGTCAGGCCAGAAAAGCACTGTCAAGGTTATCATATTTCCATGTAATGTTCTAGCTCTTCTGTGTACATCAAAAGGTTGAAGCACACACAGAAATTATCTTGCATGCTGCTTAAAGTCTTTCAAGGCTTTTGTTTTTCAGCTCAAGGATGCTTTGGCTCAGATGCATAGCCTGTGGTCTGCGGTATAGTCAGAGCCTGACCTATATCTGGCTTTGTCCAGCATCACTTTGCAGTGAAATTATATTCCGATGTTTTGTTATGGGCAACTTCCCTTGCTTGAGGTCTAAATGCATTTGTCTGAATGAAACCCCAGTGTCAACCCCTTCGACAAACCCTGATTATGGGCTGGGCTCACAGGTCTCACTCAGCAATGTCCCAGAGAGGGCTCTGTAGCCGCAACTCACCAAATGGGCAGCAAGCCACACTGGCAGCCTAATCCAGATTCTGTGTAACCCCAGCAGGAGACTGGTTTATGAGGACTTAGTGTCTTCTGAATTAGGTGTTCACACACCAGAAAAGCAATCCCAAAGGACACAAGTCTTATATTTGAAGACCCAGTATCTTTCTCCTTTATAGTAAAGACTCTAACTGGCCATGGCCTAAGCAGGTGTTCCATCCTGTAAACCTCAGTAGTGGTCCCACTCTAACCAAGAGGAAAGTGCTTAGTTCTTCAATGTGTTAAGAGGACCAATTTAATGATCTTCCCCTTAGTCATCTGTCCATATCATGTGCCATCTTCTTTGTGGAACAGAAAAAGGGAATACCATCACCAAGTTCAGCACATTGTTGAAAACACTGAAACGTCTCCATGACATTTCACATATTCATACCTCTGAATAGTCACCGAATTTAAGCTCCAACTGTCCCAAACTCCTGTGGTACCAAAGCACTGCAGCAGATCACATCTGTTAATCACCAGGGACTTTGACATTTTAAAAGCAAACTGTTCGTTCTCTCCATATATAACTTAACAGACCCTGCTGGGAATATCTCAGCTGGCCATTTGAGACTACATGTACACAGGGTTATTCTCAGAAGGTTTGTATGACGATGCTTAGCAACAAGGACTCGTTTTCACCTTTTTTTTTTTTCTTTTTTTTGTGGTCATAACTGTGAGTTATCCCCCCAAAGGGACTGTCTCCTTTTCAGTGCTTGAACTATAAAAGGAATGAAACAGGTGTAGAGGACCATGCTCCAGATTTGGCAGTGACAGCCATGAAGTCTAACAGCAGGAAATGAAAGGCAGTATTCCTGCTGTGTATTTTTTGGTTGCCAAGGCTAACATGAGAGTGTCATTACATGGAGAAAGAGTTGAGATTTGACACTTGTAAGGTCCTTGCCCTATTTTATTTTCATTTGTGACACACAGAGAAGGGGCCAGAGTACTTTTCCTTGCAATTTCTTTTACAGTCATCTATGGACCAGTGTCTCAGTTTAGCTTACTCTTTGTCAACAAGGGGCCTTTTTCCTATTTCTATTGTGCTGAAGGCCTCTGTGGTTCATCACGAATGCTATACTGCTGACATTTCCACCTGATCTGCTTCAAGTTTCAAGAGTTTTTGCCTGGTAAAAGCCATGGCTATAGTCCAGCAGGCAAATAGTGTAGGCATCACGAATTCATTATTCGTCTTTTGCTATTTAGGGCTGTTTATCCCCCTGGCCTTCTGCAGGTGAGGAACCCTCAATAGATATCTCAGCTGTGGACAGGATCTACTCCATCATCACCTGCGTTTTACTGGAGAGCAGAGGAGCAGGCACTGACCCATTCTCAAGGAAATCCTGCACTGACGTGCTACAGTCCTACTGCCACACCAGGACCTTCTCATTCAGTACATGTCCTGCACAGCATTTCCAACAGCAAGGGGGAGCAGATGGAGGAAGAACAGGAAAGGGAACCTTGCTAAAGCTGCTACAGCCACCATTCTCTGTGTGGCTCGCTCACTTCCCTGTGAGACTTGGAAGGAGCCAGCCTGGAGGGCCAACTGGCAGAGTTTTCTCTACTGGTCGAGGCAAGCACAGGTTCATGAGGGGAAAGTCCTGTGTGACAAACTTAGTTTCATTTTATAGCAAAGTTACCCACCTAGTTGACCAAGAGAATCCAATTGATGTAGTCTTTTTGGATTTCAGTCAAGTTTCTGATGCTGTCTCTCACAGTATTCTTCTAGACAAACCATCTGGCATACAGCTGGTACCTGCTAGTGGGGTTCTACAGGGCTACATTTTAGGACAAGTTTTCTTTAGCATCTTCATAAACAACTTAGTTGCAGGACTCAAAGGTATACTAAGTAAGTTCGCCGATTATACTAAACTGCAGGGAGCTGTGGACTCCTTCAAGGGCAGCCTTCACACCAAGCATATGAAGTTCAACAGGGGAAAGTGCTGGATTCTGCACCTGGGACAAGACAACCCTGGATGTACAGACTGGGGAATGAGATGCTGGAAAGCAGTGCTGCAGAAAGAGATTTGGAGGTCCTGGTCGACAGAAAAGTTGAATATGAGTCAGCAGTGCCCTGGCAGCCAGGAGGGCCACCCCTGTCCTGGGGTTCATCAGGCACAGCATCACAGCCAGGCAAGGGAGGGGATTGTCCCACTCTGCTCTGCACTAGGGCAGCCTCACCTCAAGTGCTGGGGGCAGTTTTGGGAACCACAATATAAGAAGGATATCAAGCTATTAGAGCCCAAAAAAGGGCTACAGAGATGGTGAAGGGCCTTGAAGGGAAGCAATGCAAGGGGCAGCTGAGATCACTTGGTCTGTTCAGCCTGGAGAAGAGGAGCCTGAGGGGAGGCCTCGTTGCATTCTACAGCTTCTTGTCAAGGGGAAGTAGAGGGGCAGACACTGATCTCTGCTCTATGGTGACAAGTGACAGGACCCGAGGGAATGGTCTGAAGTTGTGCCAAGGGAAATTTAGGCTGGGTATTAGGAAAAGGTTCTTCAGCCAGAGGATGGCTGGGCACTGGAACAGGACCCCAGGGAAGTGGCCACAGCACCAAGCTTAACAAGCTTTCAAGAAGCATTTCAAAAATTCTCTCAGACTCTTGGGGATGGTCCTGTGTAGGACCAGGAGCTGGACTTCATCGCTCCTAGTGGATCCCTTCCAAATCAGGATATTCTTTGATTCCATGACTCAAAATCTTTGTTTGAGGCTTGCTGTGTAGTGAAATTGATACTTTCCTGAAAGTATCAAATGGCCACTGTATCATCTCTTGGGTCGGGTTTCACTTTCAGCAACTATCTCCGCTGTCAGCCAAGGTCCGCAGTCCTCAACAGCTCTTCCCAAAGACCAGTATTTCCTTTATTCCCCCACTGTACCTTGAGGACTCCTTTCCTCAGCAGCCCCTGGCATCCTAGGCTTAAAGGAGCTATTGTAGTGTTTCTCTCAGAAACATTGGGGGAAGCCTAACCCGGTAAGTGAAGGAAACCTGCTTCTGGAGAAAAAAAAAAAAAAAAAAAAGCTGAAAATTCATTTTGGTGCTGGGAACAATTGTGCACAGCTATTTACAGAGGTTTCAACTATGGGAATGAGGGGAGGTAGCCAGGATTGGTGTGAGGTCTCTATGCTCAGCAGGTCTGTGCTTGGCTTTAAAGTGCTCCTTGTTTCCTGCCCTTGGATCACTGGGAGGCAGGCTGGAGGGCACCTGGCTGACACATGGAAAATGGGTAAGATATGTCTATGTAGTGCATAGTCCAAAGAGGCTGCAAATAGCTACTGGCTGCTCACAGCAGCCTGTACCAATTCTCACAGTGCTCAGCTCTTGTCCCTCCTGGCATGGCCACAGAGCAGGCTGGCTTCAGGAAGCCGGCAGTGCTCGGCTGCATGCCACATTGGCTGCCTCACCCCGCCTCCTCCTACTTCTGCACACTGGCAGTTTGCAGCACCTCTTTGAAAGCTGTCAGCCTCTTTTCCCTCTTCCCTGTTTATACTGGATCATATTCACCATCCTCTTGGCTCTGGCACGCAGTCATGTCACGGACAGTCTGGATTCATCCACAGGTGCTGTTACTCTGAGCACAGGGAAATAAAAGCAGTCTCTGTTCCCTTCATCTATGGAGGGACAGGAGCTTCTCTTCCTGACTTTTAAGCCCTCTCTTCTAGCATGACTCCACCTTCCTGTTCACAGTGTACAGATCTCTCTGACTCAGGAGGGGAAAAAAACTCCTTGGTTTTAACTGACATCCAAAAGAGAACTGATATCCACATGATGTGGGAGGAGAAGGTTGTGTGCTCATGGTGGTAAGAGCTATGTCTGTACCACCTGAGGTGTTTATGAAGGATGAGGATAACATAGGAGCAAATCTAAATGAAGGATTTCTGTTCAGGGGGAAGCCCAAGCTGAGCCTGGGACCGGTGCTGTGCAAAAGCCGTGGCTGGTTGCCCTGTTAAGGGAGGCTCTGACTTTCTCATGCTGAATGAGATGATTTTATTCCAGCTCAGCAAAGGTGTTTCTTCACCTAAGCAAGTAGGCCTGGATGATGGAAAAGCCAGAGCCAGTGATGCACTGCAAGCCAGCATTAAGAACGAGCCAGGGCCAACATGTGGGATCCCCACTAGGAGTTATTGGCCACTTGGTGGGGCCACCTCAGAGCTCTTGGTCCACCATAGGTTATTGTATTTCAAATGTAAGATTTCAGGACAGAGTGATTTGGCCCATCAAGAAAAGGTCTGAGCCCTGTGACCCATCAGGTGTGATAATGCATGTCTAGAGGTGACTCACACAATAAGAGGGCAACACCTGCAGACTCTGAACCTGAAGCACTGGGAGCCTGAGGGTCTGGTGGAAAGACCTGAAAAGAGGGCCAAGACAGGCACAGTACAAGAATTGTGCAGATAGCTGGACAGGAAATGTGTTTATACGTTTTTAAATCCATCACTCAGTTCTATAAAACCAAACCTCCCACCATGCTGCTGGTGGGGAGGGGGCACAGTCACAGCAGCAGAAAGCAGGCAAGGACACAGCAAAGCTCTCAGGCATCTTTGTCCTGATTTTACAGACCTGGGAGCAGACACACTTCTGCTGACATGCCTGTTATGTTTAGGAAAGATCTCAGTCATGCTTTCTGCAGAATGCAGAAAGACGCAGAAATGCACAGATGCCGTGTGCAGGGAAATCTGCTTTGGCCTCCCCTCTGGAGTGGACTGTGCATGGAGGTCTCCTGAGCTGTCCCACTGCTTTCCTTCCCACCACGTCTCTCCACTGCTCTCTGAGGGCATGTTTAGTAGATAGCACTTTACTTTGTGGGGCTGCTTGTACTTGCTCATTCAGTGTAAATAACTGTATTAACTTTATAGGCAGCCCCGGTTTGAACTGACTGAGGTTCATGCAGCAAACTGGAACTATGCCAGGCCCACCAGAGCAGCATCCTGTTAGTGCAAGGTGGAGCCTGAACAGCTCGCAGGTTGGGAGGTCTTTCCAAGTGAATGTGATCTCTCCTTGTTCTTACAGATTAGTTTTAACACTGACACCACGGCTGCCAAATACCGAATCTGCCAGAAATGTTAACAAAAGGCACTTTGATCTCATTCACTTGTCCTTGTTAAGTATGTATTGTATTATTTTGCCTTCTTTGTGGTCAGAAGAAAAATGTTTTGCCCTTGCATATCACTCACGTTCAATAATCTATGTACTGTGTTACACAGAGCTGCTGCTTCTCACTGCTCCTCCATTTTGAGTTGCTTACTTTAGCAGTTGTTGCATGCTATACATTTGTTTAAATGCTTTAGCGAGGTTTCATATTTTTTATATAAAAGACTGATATTTGTGGATACTTGTTGACACTCTCATCTAAACAGCTGAAGATTTTTTTATTATTATTATATGGGTAAAAACTACTTTAAAATCAGTTTGAACTTTCACGCTAGTTATTAAGCTCTTGGCTTAGTTTTTAATACAGTTCACATATCTGTTCTTGGCACAAAGTTTACATTTTTCTAACCACATACCTTATATGTGAGCAAAGCAGCTAATATTCAGTAATAAAATTATACATTGACAATTATCTAGCAACATAATTTCTCGCAACGCATTGACCTCACAGTGTACTGTAACAAATGTAGTACATAAGCCAAACACTGTAATTATCATCTTCAAACGCAAGAGAAGTTTATGGAAAATATAATCCCCACTAGTCAATAAAGAAAAAAAAATAAACTTTCGATGAGGAATTTTTGTGCCAAATCAAAGTACTACATTTGTTTACATATAAAACTGAAGAATAAGATGTTACATGTTAAACCTGTTTCTATGAGGTATTGAGTATACTCTGGTAGTTTGTCATGACAATACAATAATCAGTTATACTGGAGGAGCTACAGATAAACTTGCAAAACGGAATAAATATGCATCATTATTGCTGTTTCTTGACATTTAACTCAGTGACTGCATTTTTTGTATTTCAGAAACAACCACATGGAAAATCTCTATTTTCAAAATGCAAAGGACATTCTGTTCTCAAAACAAATTGATTGCTTGTGCTGTGTATCACACTGTAGTTGATCAACTCTCAATCTCATCTTTGAAGCTAAAGTTCCAACATGTGATCGGGTAAAACAAAAATGTATTGTCCTCTTCCTCCAAATGCTGAAAGTCATAAAAACATATACACATTTAGAAAATGCTACTCCACATTTATAAAATTGTTTAATGGTTCTTTTTTCAAAGATAATTTTTTTGACCCCTGGATTATTGAACTCCTGATGGAGTAATGTCACGGTGCCATTTCTAGGTGCTCAATTTTCATTAGGAAGAGCTGGTAGGTGTGCTTTCTTGATTTCCTTCCCTACTAGTCACATGGAATAGTTAATGAAGAATCATGTTCCTTCTACATGTCAAAATGAGTATGTCTTTATGATAAGATTTATTATCATGTTGACTAAGTATGAGGGTCAGCATACTATTAAGAATTAGTAATCCTGACTCTGACATGACAAGAAATACGTATGTGGGGCAGTGAACAAAATGCAATACAAAACCTAGCATAATTTAGGAAAGTTTTGTAATTTCAGTCCATAAAACTGTTGTGTAACCCCCACCACACATTACCAAGAGCTCTTTGAAGCTATTGACCTGTAGAGTTGCTGCTCCAGTAAAATTGTGACATGATAGGTGTTACATTCATGCCAAAAACTTATCTGTCATTGATTAGATAGATGTGTTGCTCTTCTGTAGCTAAAATTGCACTTTTTAGCACATTGCCACTAAAGATACTGAATTTATGCTGATGCCAGTGATATTGGACTTGAAAAGCATGGTTTTACATTTTAACAACACAATTTACCATTTCAGTGTCAATTCATTGTCTTAGGGATAAAATGACAAGACTTGGGAAGAATACCTGTCTGTAAGGAATTCACCAGTAGAGTTATCTGGGATTACCAGATCATGCAGACTTGAGTACTGACCTCCATAGCTGCTGGTCTTCTGGCTGACAGGTTGTGTAACATGCTTGTTCTCAATGATTCTCTCCAAAGCACTTCTGCAGTTCTCAGGCAATGACTATCATTAGCAACACCACTGTCCTACTACTCACTTCAGATGCGAGGATCATTTCGAACTAGCAGCAGCAGAAATTGAGCTATCAGGACAGTGGGGAGGAAATAGAGGTGATAGAAGGGTAGGGGGAGGCGCATTTCCCTTCCTACCAAAAATCCTTCAAAATCCAGACACCTTTGAACAGTAATCTATAAATTTCCAGTATGTGTCACATAGTGTCTCTATTCATGTTGTCAAAGACTCTTTGACAGCTGATAAAATTTAAAGCAAGTGATAGCTGCTGCGCACTACTTTTTCAAAATGACAAAGTGTGAAAATAATATCAGTGCAGGAATTCATAGGGGAACAAAACCACTCTGCTGTTCTTGAACTCTGTTAAGTAAAAGTTGGAATAAAAAACCCCAAAATGTGGCTAAACATATTTAGTAATTAGAAACTACAGATAGATAACTCACAAATAGTTTTGTACAAACTCAGTCTCATTCAAGCAATTCTGGAAAGATTTTATAGTGAAAATGAACTGCTTTTGACATTGCTGTCTCCATTGGTGCTCTCTGATGAAGAAGTAAACCTCTCACCCATCTGCTTGGCAGGGACTCATACTGGGTACCATTCTTGAAAAATTCACGTGCTGCTTAGAGGTTGCTCCTGCTTTTAGCTTCCAACCATGCTGGTGTCTTGCAAGCTGACAACTAAGGTCATCCTTGTTACATAGCAAATATTTAAGACCAATGTAATTTGTAATGTTCAGATGACATCTAATTTCACTACTTTCTTTCGTGTACTGTCTTCCAAGAATAAATGATTATGCAGTTTTAAACTCCCAGCAACCTACAAAATTATTGTTTAAAATTTTCTAAGCTTCCAAAAACAATTCGCGTTTACAGATGGGTGTGGCTGGGGTGGTTTAACCCTCAGAGTATCAAGAAGTAGCATGGCAATCAGTTGTACCTCAGTAGCTGAATGATACTTTAGGTAGGTGCTCTAAATCAACCTGCCAGAGGAAGACCAGCTGGGAGAAGAGGTGAAAAGACTGTAAGAGGAGTAACTATGCCCCTTATTGGGTAAATACTATTGTGTTTATTGTATGAGCACCTTTTTTCCTTCTTTATATCAAGAATTTTTGACGGGATGGTTGTTATTCTAAAACCAAGACCAGAAGATGTGGCTACAAGGAATTCAGGTAAAAGTGTCTATAATTAAAAATGTCCAATTCTTAAGATTTTAAGATGTTTTAATACTTTGGCCAGCTTTAATTCATAGAATCACAAAACAGGCAGAGTTGGAAGGGACCCACAAGAATCATTGAGTCCACCTCCTGGTTCTGCACAGCACCATCCCCAAGAGTCACACCACGAGCCCAAGAGTATTGTTACAACTGAGCCTTGAAACATCTGCCACAGGCTGAATTTTAGATTGAAAGGGTTCACTCATTTTTCAGAATGACATTAAGGAGAGGATGTTATTTTACCCAAGTTAAAAATAACATTACTTATCAGAGAGGTTCCAGTGTGTTACTGTTTTGGGTCAGAGATCTGAAATATGTCAGGGCTGTGTGTATAGGATCCTGGCATTAAAACTCTGCCTTTAGTCATTCCTTGCCCAAACTTGGTTTAAAGTACAAAAACCTGTGAAAGTTGTCAGTTTACCTCTGACAACAGATCACACGTTAGAGGCTGACGCCTGCCTTTGCCCAACAATTTCTGTCTGTTTAATGTGCTCCATCATGGGGCGGAAAGGCACAAGCATCTGTTCCTCTGGCACCCAAGCATGTGTGACCCATTGACTAAAATCACATACAATGAAACTCTCCATTATGTTCCCACCACCTTTCCTGAGGGCCTCCAGCTCTCTGAAGGAGAAGGAAGAAACTGCCTCATGTCAGAAAAGCTTGCAAGGAGTGCTGGAAGGAAAGGAGAAGTGGTGGAGAGAACAAAGGAAAGGGCAGGAACTGGAGAATGGGGTTCTACACGAATGCAGGAGCATGGCACCCCCAAACTTCAAGTCATGCTCAAAACTGCTGAGCTGCTGCAGGCTCCAGCATTGTGTACCTGGCTAATGGGATCTGATACGTCTCCTTCAATGCCCAGCCCTTACAGAGCCTTATATCAGCTACCTTTAATGACTTAAGGATCCAATACCATCAGCTCCAGGTCTGAATGCCACCAATAGCCAAAAGGGAGTCAATAATCTTCCACACACAGAACTGCTGCACTGTGTACTGAATGTGTCTATATAAGTTTAGTTTTCAGTTTGCAATTGCATTAAAAGGAAACCTATTTTAAATACATTGAGATTGAGGGTTCACCTGCTTAGATCCATGCATTTGTATAACATACTGTGCTAAGCCAAGTATAGTTTCTGTTTCTCAGTGTTGTTAGTTTCTCATTGCATCAGGAGGATGAAATCTGAAATAAGGGAAACACTTAAGACTTCCAATTAACTTTTGAAAGCTTGATGAGTGCTAAATATATCATGTGGAGCAGGAAATAGACCAACAGGCCTGCAATTCATTGATGTGGTTTGTTTAGTCCTTTGTATTTCTAAAGATCCACTGATTGCTCTGCTATATTTATTTGGAAATGCTACAAAAGAGAAGGGGAAAATGGATGCCACAGCAGAAAAATATATTTTCCCGTAGTTGAGTGGGAAAATAAAATTATTACCATAAACACATGCAGAATTTATGCATTCATTTTACAGTGAGAAAACTATTTAAAGAAAGCTGAAGTATAACACTTTTTAAAAATAGCTTGTGCATAATTAACTATTTCACCTAGATTGGTATTAAACACTTCTTGATTATGAAAACTGTAAGACTTTTTTTCTTAGATATTAATAAAATTTGAAACGTCAGCTTTAACCTCATTTCAATGAGGTGGTTAAAGAAATTTAGAATAATGTGAGAAATGTGCATCTGATTAAGAAGATTTTTGAGAGACCAGGGAATTGATTTCTAAACCACAGATATTCATTTTATGCATATGTAATTCTTCTGAGTAATACAGAATTAAACCTGTTCAATGCAGCTGGCAGAGGAATCAGTAATGGCAAACCAGGTATTTAACTGCTTACTCTCCATTTAGCTTGTAGCTTAAGGCTTAAGCTGCTGCATTTCTGATCCCACACAAAGCAGCCAAGCAGGAGTGCGCAGCTGAGGCTATTGCTCTGAGAAGATGTTGTACATACAAGCTCTGAAAACATGGATTGTAATCTATTGTGCAATATTGGGAAGTGTTCTCATTTACCAGAAAATGGACTATTGCTCCTCTTGTCCCCATCAGTGGTGATTGACATCTATAGGTGCTGCCAGATGTTAGAGAACTGAGGCTCTCTGATCAACAGCTTCAGGGCAACACAACCAAACCGAACTTACAGGCTGATGGAAATCATCACTGTGGATGCAGAAAAGGCAAATGCAGAAGGTACAGCTCAGCTGTGAATGTCATGTCCTGGCCCCAACTCGATGATCAAAGACATTCCAAAACAAGCACTGAGTTTCTGCAAGCTGCCAAAGAATTTGGGTGCAGTACTAGGAAGACGATGAAGAACAGATTATACATCAGTAGCAGCTACTCCCTAGTTTGATGAGGATGGATTTAAAAAAAAAATAGCTGGAAATATTTACAAGCCTATTACATGTTCACGAAGATCCTCAAGAATAGGGGTATAAAGTATGTTGTGATGTAGTTCTCCAAGTTACTGCTTAAAGAAAATACAAAAATCAGGGGTTATGAGCTGGAAACAGAAGAGAGAGTGATGAAAGGAATGGTGAAGTGAAAAAGGAGAGGAGAGACTAGGAGGGAATCATGATACAAGGGTAGCTTTGAAACTGGAGATCTCCTGCTCTGAACCTAAAAACATATTGCCATATTTTTAGAAAGTCACATTACAAGAATTAAAACTTTTGGCACCCCTTTCCTGCAATGACTCCAGGAGGGGAGGAGACACAAACATCACGAAGTGGCTTTCATGTTTGTCGTGAACAAGAGACACCTTGGTTTTGAATGGCAAAACACAGTATGTGCATTTCACATAGACCAGAGTTGCAACTGACTTTGTCCATCCCTCTCTCTGTGACCACTTATCTCTTGGGATGAAAACAAGCTATTAAAAAGAAAACAACAAGCTTTGCATGACTGGTTTGAAACAGCATCTGGTGTCTTGGAAACTGCTTCTTCAGCCAGTTCTCTTGGCTCCTCTGGAGATGCAGTGATGCTCAGCTGCAATATGGTTAGGCTTGCTTCCCAGATCATATCTGCATTGGCCTGTGGAGCCTGGGCCTCCGAAGTACTGGAAGTAGATGGAGAAACCACTCAGAACGTGTACGTGGCTGGAACAAACTCACGCCAGATGGTCATTCAAAATAGCAGTCAGGAGAAAAGTGTCACACGGAGCAGATGCAAGTCTTATCCTTGAGAAAAGTCCTCACAGCTGCCATTTTCCTCTGACTCATCTTCTAGACCAACTGTGTTTGTTTCAATTGCAGCCAGCTTTGAGTCACAGATGCTGCATGTCAGACCAGTTCACTGGGTCTCTTTTGTGGCTGGGGTGAGGAGAGTACCTTAGGCAAATAAACAGTTTTGGTTAGTTCATGCAAATTCTCGGCTTTCTCTTATTTTCGGTTGCACTGTCGATAGAACAGTGAGACAACTTTAGAAGCACTAATGCAAATGCAGACAAAAATATACCAGACAGAGATTTCTAACAATGATAAATAGAACCCTCTTGATTTTAAGGAACATTGGATCAGCCTTGCATTAAACAAGAACTTTGGCTTTCAGCTCTGGATGATAAAAGATATTTTAAACACAAAGCGTCTGAGATCTTTACAGATTTAATTATGTGAAGCAAAAATTTCCTCTGAGCACCTGCACCTGTATGAAATGTTCTTTGAGATTTACTGCTCTTGAGAAAGCTTTTTTCCCCGATATTTCAAGAACAACCTTTTTCAATACTTAAGCCATGATTTCTTTGTACTAAATCTGGATAGTACAATGTAATGACATGAAAGGTAAAAATAGAATTGGAGGAGGTTTTTCTAATTTCCTGCTAACTTCCTCAGCAAATTCTGAAAGGTTTGCATTCATTTCACGAGATACTGGTGCTATCTGCACTAAACATTTGGTCTATTTTGATCTTCTTTCAGTTCCCAAACACCAAAGTTAAGGGTCTTTTGTGAATATCTTTTCTCCCCAACTAGAAAACATGTGAATCAGCTCTGTCACTCCTCTTTCTAAGCTGAAGTCAACCTGTGCCATGGAGGAACAACTTTCAGCTCCCAACTTAAGCTAACCTACAAAATGGTCTATATTTCCTTGCTCAAACTGTTGGACTCTGCCTCTATCCTTTCCTGCTGCTCTTCTGCAGTTCTTTCTATCAGATCCTCCCATTTACTGAGGCAGGAGATTTAATTTACCATTTTCTTGTCATAAGTTTTTAACCACTTTCGTTAAAAGAACTCTCTCTTTTTTTCACAAATAATGTCTTTATGCTACTCAAAATTGTGGGTTTGAGCCAATACTGTTCAGTCAGTGGACCAATTCCAACAATTTCCTTAGAATCCATTAAACCATGAGGAAGATCAAAGGCATTTGCATTTCTTCAGAAATACTAGGCTCCCAAGATTTCCAAAGTTAACTATTCATCATGTAGACTTTTCCAGTGTCATAAAATAAACAAACAAACAGCAGATCAAGAAAGGTGGTTTCATAAAGCCTCAACAGGACATACAAGGACAAAACTCTTTGTTTCATTTTTATTAATTTGATGTATTTTCCATGGCATTGTACCAAGTTATGCAACAAAAGGAAGACTGTCAGCATTTAAATTTTTGGACTACTGCATTGCCTTCATTCTTTGGCATCAATCAGTAAAACCTGCATGATTTTCATACAAGGAGAAAACATCCTGCTTGTAGGTGGTCAAACACCTGCTACCCAAGCTAGAAAGGCAGCAGCTGTTGTCCTAGTCATGCCTGATTTGAGGAAAGTAGGATGTTGTCTACATATTTTCACAACGCCATTTATAAGGCATGTTTGTGGCTTGCTACCATACAAATTATTTGCTTTGACAGAAGAAACAAAATATTAATAGAAGACTTTGACAGAAATACTCAAAAGGCATTTTTTTTGAAACACAGGCTGAAGAACTCAGTTGTTCTGAAAAACTGAATAAATTCTGTTCCCAGAGGTGCTTTCCTGCTCTCCAGAATAGAAACTCCAGAAGTCTGCAAGAAAGTCCATCTTCTTCCACCCTCAGACAATGGCTCTGCCATGGTTAAATATTCTGTATTTCTGTTGAAAAAACAACTGCATTTGGTCTGGTTGGGATGGAGTATGATACATTAGCATATTCAGATGTCAGGATGTTCGGATTCTTTAAGGAGGCTCATCTGGAACCAATGTATCTGTTTCAGTACTTTGTAGAAAATATTTAATTCTAAATTTTCACAAAAGCCCTTTCCCTTAGAACAACTCATCTGCTTAAAATTAGGCATGTACTTGTTTGTCTTGCTGACTTGAGGCCATACAATGTACAGACTTCTGATGCTGAGTAATTTATATGCCTGCATAAATCAGTGGGTAGCCAACAGAGGACAGACTGGATTCAACAATTTCATATATGCATTCTTCTTTTATGGCCAAAAGAGCATGGAAATAATCTCATATGTCATGCCTTTGAAAGTGTGTTCCTTCTTCTGTCATGTCTGGAAAATGCTATGGGTTATGATTATTTACAAGATTTTTAGTGAATTATTTACAACCCTCAGCAAAGAAAAAATGTGGACTTTGCTATCTTCTCCAGCATTTGGAATGAAGGTTACAAAGGTGACCACAGTGTGTAACAGTTCCTTCTTCTCCTTTCACCCCTTTGAAAGATTTAGATGTGCAAAGACTGCATAAAGCCTGAAGATGTTCTAGTCCTGTAGGAGAGTCAGAGACGAACAAGAAAGCCATGAGTCCTGTCTCAACTAGCAGAAACAGTTCTGAAAAGAGAGAGTTCCAGGACTGCAGCTGCACCTTTCCAGATCTTTCTGAGGAGTGAAATGGAGTGTGTTGAACTGAGGTGCTCTTAGAAACACATCTTGTTGGTCTTCTTGAGTAATGGATGTGCCCTCAGATTGAAAGCAGCAATCTTGTCCTTTTAGCACACAGAAAGTATTTCTCATATCTGTACAGAAAGTGTAAGCACATATCCTTGGCAAATCACAGAAGAAATCTGATAAATGCAGTTACATATCCAGGGTAGAATATTTGAATAGCTATAAATAATGCAATAAAGAAGAGATACAAAGAAATAAATGTGGATTACTCCAGACTGGTAAATTCCCATTTCTAGCCCCGATTTGCTTCTTTGCCAAGTACCAAAGCTTATGGGCTATACTCAGGGGAAGGAGATACGCTTTGCTTGGTAAAGCACACACTGAAGGCTATTTACCAGCAATCAGCAGGTTGCAGCAGACCATCCTGTGGCACACTGAGAGCCATGAAGTCCCGGGGATTGAATCCAGTGTAGCTCCCCTGCAGGGTCTGGGCGTGGCACAGGGAGCTTTTCAGAAGGACAGGGGGACTTACCATCTCACCAAGGGGGAGACCCCAGGCAGGATGATGGCAGAGGGCAGGGATGCCTGCCTGAGTGGGGTGCATAGGCCCACACTGGGCAGCAAGGGCTGCCAAGCACGGGGAGAGCAGCCACAAGCCAGACCGTGCTTTGGCAGCTACAGCAACACCAACGCAGCAGCGAGGTGAATGAATGAACATATTGGCAGGATTTGTTAAAAAATGAATTGCCTCAGAATGATTGTATATATTATGCCAGACTCAGCTGATATTTAAATCCCGTTAAGCCTTAAAGTTATAATTCATTGCTATTTTCCACCTCATGTTCACTAATGGTAGAGACCATTCATGCATATTTAAAGCTCTTCCTGTAAAATGCATGTTAAACATTTTATTCTTGAATTACATCTTAAAGCCAAAGAAGTAAGAAAGAGGCAGGATGTCTTGACCCTTTCTAATTTAGAGGTGGGAATCAGAATTTTTGCTAAACCCAGAAATAACTTAAAGCATCACAAGATTTATAAAAAAGACACAATTTTCTTGTGCTAACCAGGATAAGAAAGGGCAAAATTTCATTGTATTTTCCCATCTACAGCGACAGTCAACCATATGAACTGAAAAAGTGCAACCAGTGAAAAATCTTTTCTTCCCCTCTGAGCCCCTTGCACATACGGTGCAGGCTTTGTGTGACATTGATACATTAATGCCTTGTATGTGCCTCTGGTCATGTATAAAATCTCTAACATGGCAGGCAGGAGAACTTCTGAACTAGGCTGATATCACACCAGACCACAATATTTGAGTTTTATGAGTGTGAGTAGAACAGACAATCCCCTCTACCCTTGCTTTAATAGTTTCCTTCAAGTCTGGGAAACAGCAGAGGATGTAAACAGCAAGGTAATTAAAACATGTATTGCTTAATTCATTGTTATGGGTGGCTGAGAGTTTGTCGGATAAAGTATTTTTCCTTTAGGTAATAGTTGTGCTTTGAAAAGAAAAACATGTGTTGCAAAAAGTATTTTTTCTCAAATTACTCCAAAGTCTATTAAAAAATTATCAAAATTTTCAGTTTCAACCTTATTAGTATAAAAATTCATCCTTGGTTCAATCTTTCAGAACTTCAAAGTGCCTGTAGTAGAAACTGTAAATGGGAGTCAGAATCTAAATGAAAAGTCTACAAATATTGACAATAAATGTTTTAATTTACTCAAATCAACATGTCTTCTTTAATAGACTGCTGGAATGAACATATGTAAGACTTTGGTTTTTCATCCTCCTTCAAGCTAAAAACTTTTGTTCAAATGTCAGCTTCTCCAAGAAAGATATAATTTCCTCATCGGTCCTATTCCTCATGAACCTTAATTTAACAAGAGCACGATACACTGATTTCTGTCTGAAGATCACAGTGAGAATATACTGTGGTAGAAATTAACTCCGTCTTCTATTCTGAACTATCTTAAGCAGCTCACTTAATATAATAGGCTTGTGGGCATATATTATACAGTGACATGAGGCCTAACCTTTCCCTTTCAAGCAGTTTCTCATTTCCTGACTTCAACAAACATAAGAGAATATCACATGGTGAAAGAATGCTGTGAAAAGTATATTGAATCATCTGGCAGTATTTAAACCATGAGATGACATTTTATTTTGCTTATTCTACATGGAAATTCCTAACATCAACTCTTGCTCAAATACATCAGTCCAGGCCCTGCTGTTTCTTTTCAAACGTTCTTTATTCTCCTCATCTAGTTTTTGTTATATCTTTTTATCTTTTAGCCTGAATATTGATTTCTGTAGATCTCTAAAAGGAGATAAATACCCAAAGTCTGAAGTTTTCATTTTTTTTCCGAAAAAAATCTGAATACAGAATTATTTAACATGACTTTTTTTTCTCTCTCTTTTTCTGTTTTCTCTAGACGGCTTCAGAGTCATAGGTATTCAATAGGGTGTTAATAACAAGTGCTCAGCGGCTGCCCTAATGCTTCAGGGATGCTCTTAGGGAACCTTCAATACGTAATGGTCAAAATTGTGACATTTTATATGTTTAAATCAACTGATTTCTGGCAAAGTGGCTACTATGCTCTGAGGGCTCCATTTAAAACCACGGTGCTTCTCAGCCAGGCTGCTCATACACCTAAAACTGACCATGCTCTTAAGAGCTTTCTTGGAGATGGTCCAGAGCTCTCAACACTTTGAACAGCTGAAGCTCAAACACAGAATTATTTCCCAGAAGAGGTAGCACTTAGTGAAGCTATAGAAGTAAAAATTCAGGAAAAAAAAGGTATGTGGCAGTATGAAAAGGAAAGAAAATTAACAAAGCACAATAACACATCAATTGCATACCTCTAGAGACAAGTAAACAATGCATTACAGCCAGCAAGTAGCAACTGATTGCTTCCTTTTGAACCAAAGGGAAAAGGCTGTGCTGTTAGCAGGGAGAATCTTATGATACCACGTATTTTCATGGATTTGAAACACAAAAAGCGCTATTAGATCTTCTAGTTATACTTCCTTCATAACACAGCCCATAAAAATTCATGCTCCTCCTTCCATTCAGTAATGACTTGTGTGCTGGCAAGAGCAGTGTGCTCCCTCAGGGAGCCTCAATCTGAAAACTTCAACAAGGGAAGAAGAGGGTCTCTTGGCCCTTATGGTCTTGTTACAGTCCATCCATTGCAGCAAAGGTTTACCAGCCCACATGCACTCCAACACCACTACTCCATTATCCAGTGACATACAATTATATCTGACAGGCCATGATTCATTGCTTGCTTCAAGTGTTCCCAAGTGTGTCTTGGTTACTTGGCAGTGCTGGCGATGGCAGCAGCTCGCAGCTGGACAGGACAGTCCAGCAATGTGCCACTTCACTCTAGTGCACATATTGCAGTTCAGGAAGACCTGGCCTGGCTGAAAATTAGGTTGTGGCACCTATAGCACTTTCATTGTTGCCTAGAGAAAAGTAGAGACATTTGAACATCAGAAAACTTCGGTGTATCTCAAGCTGATTTCACATTCTCCGTGGTCACAAGGGAAATTACTTCCTACTTCAGCTGACTCCATGGAAGACATGGACCTTAGGGGTAGGCTTTCTCAAGAAAAGGGGGAATATGAGATTACAGCATTAGATATGGTATTAGAAAGGCCGGAGCACTGTGACCTTACTGTGTTCTTTAGAGCAGTTCCCAGCAAATTTGGGAATTGCTTCTCTGCATAAGAAAAAATAACTTTTTATGAGTGTAAGAGTCATAACAGTTAACTTCCACCATAACCAGAAAAAAAGTCTCAGAGAAGAGGGCATAACCATATTTATCCTATACTAGAGCTTGCTGTAATAATGTATGCAAGCTTTCTGGAATTAGTTTTATTTTTCTTTTATTTTTCACTTTTTTTTCTTTTGTTTTTTTTTGTTAATAGTAACCCCTAAACTTATAAAAGACATGAAAAGACTTCTGTTTCTTTCTGGGCTATATAAAATATTATCCTCAAAATGCATTTCTTCCTCAGGTTATGCATAACTCCTCTCTAAGGTGCATAACAGTGTTCAATTTTTGTTGTACAGGGACCCTGTTCATTCTTTTTTAGTAATACTGATTCTCTTCTATCACACCTGTACACTAAAAAGTGTTCTGGTTTTTAGAGATACAGAGTTACTTGTAATTTTATAGTGATACCACAGATGGAAATAATTTTTTAAAATTCCTTGGACTACAGCACTGGTACCCATTCCATAAAAAACCCTGGCGTGGTACAGGTACATGTACATCACTCCCTCTCCAAGATTGTGGTCAACCTATTCCACGTTTTTGCAGTAGGGAAAATTCAGAATTTATTCCACTATTTAATAAATGTCGATGATGAGATCTGTGCATGCATAATATGAAATTGTAAATGGCAAATAAAATAATGTTAAAAGCAAAAGAAGTCCAGGCCCCTGGAGAACATTCATGAAAGTTGAACAAGAGGTTTCATTGTTCCTATGCGGCGCGTATCAGAGTAAATACTAGGAAAAAGTCATTCAGCTCTCAGAGAACAAATGCAGTTCTTTTCAAAGAGCAAAAGGAAGGAAATATGAAGGAAAAAAAAAGAAATTAACGCAATTAATTCGAGACACAGTTAGACATTTTGCTCATAAACAAGAACTGATCATTCTCAAAGCTCAGTCTCCTCTGCTGCTCAGCTTTTAATGAATTACATGGATGCTCTGCACTTTGCAGCAGTTACATTGTCTGCTTTAACAGTACAAAGAGGGTTGGAAACTTAGGTAACCCTGCCTGACTTCCAGTCATCCTAGAAACAGCCCAACAACAGCCATGCAGTGTCTGCGAAACATCCAGGAGATGCCAGAAAAATTATCTCCAAGGTTTTTCCAAAACAAAAGAGAATCTTTAAAGACATTTTGTTATCCATAAACAGTTCTCAGACAGACAGCAATTTAAGGAAGACAAGCAACTTCAGAAAGAGTGGAAATTCTGAATTCGTGCCTAAAATTAAAATAACTTTTTAATAGCCTTGCCCTTAAAGAGGAATTAATGAGTGTTCTTTCACATCTTTACATAAAGCCAGACTCTGGCAGATATGAGATAGATTACTACATGCAATGTAAACAATATTTGGTCTTTTATCCTGACAGCCAGGAGCGTACATCTCTGTACTTGAACAAAAGACCATTTCTAGCTCAGCAGAGGATGTAAACAACCCCGGTCACCAGTTGCACTCCAGGAACCCACAGGAATACCTGGGCAATGTTCCTACCAAACCCTGAAAGCCAAGCTAAGGGGGAGGAGAGGGGAAGCACAGCAGCAAGCCCAGAGCAGGATTTGGCCTGAGCAGCAGGATTCATCAGCAGTGTTTGCTTTTGTGCAGGCTGAGGACTGCCAGCCCCTGCCCAGCTGAGCTCTTCAAGCTGTAGCTAGGAGACTGCCTCCAACACACTAAAAATATATCCCCTGCACCAGTTGGTGACAGCCTGTTTGCAAGTGCCGGGGGTGACCTTGGAGGTTGCTGGACCCGCCTTCAGGAAAGCAGGGAAGCTGGCTGACAGCTGAGCCCAGGCACCCAGCAGGAGTGCCTGGGCTCAGCACACTGGCCCACTCACAGCGTCCCACCTCGGCTAGGGTTTCCAGGGTTGGTGCCACTCCTGCCTCATGCACCGCTGCCCTCACACAAGTGCTGCTGACTCACCCTCCCACCAGCAGACTGGTGTCACCCTGTCCTGCTGAGAGGCCACCTCTCCTCCCTGTCTCCAATCAAGGGGGATGGAGAGACCATGGTCCCATGCACCCACCTGTCAGTAGGAGGAACATGAGGCAGGACCTAAGGACTCTCCCTGGTGGGAAGAGCAGAGGAGGGACACAAAGATGATTAGAGGGATGGAACACCTCTCCTATGAAGACAGGTTGAGAGAGCTGGGATTGTTCAGCCTGGAGGAGACTCTGGGGAGACCTTAGAGCAGCCTTTCAGTACTGAAAAGGGGCCTATAAAAAAGATGGGGATACCCTTTTTAGTAGGACCTGTTGCCATAGGACATTGGGTAATGGTTTTAAACTAGAAGATAGTAAATTTAGACTAGATATAAGGAACAAGTTTTTTATGGTGTGATGAAACAATGGCTCAGATTGCCCAGAGAGGTGGTTGTTACCCTATCCCCGGAAACACTGAAGGTCAGGTTCGATGGGGCTCTGAGCAACCTGAACTTGTTCTAGATGTCCCTGTTCACTGCAGAAGGGTTGGACTAGATGATATCTAAGGGTCCCTCCCAACCCAAACCATTCTACAGTTCTATGAAAATTTCCTTGGTGCCAACCAACATTTCCATAGAACCCTAGCTTTGCTCCTCATAAAGCCAGTCCCCAGCTCTCTTTTCTGGGATCTGAGTCACCTGGGCTGAACACTGGGAGACCACAGGGGACATCCATCCCTGTCATCACCACTGCCAGCAGGCTTCAGGCAATGCAGGATCTCTGTCCTTCCATTAGTAGGCTGGAAACAGTGCCCTGGGGAGCCCCGGGGCAGTCATATGTCCTATTTCCAGAGTGTTAAAAATGTGGCTGAAAAGATGGCTGAAGCTGACTTTTTGTCTTCAAATTAACTTGAGCGATGCAATGCTTCGCTGGGAGTTGGACCGTGTGTGGTCAGGAGTGGGAAGATTGGTTCATCTGAGTCACCAGCCAGTGAGATGTGCCTTGCTCACACTGAAAAGACAGCTCTGGGGTGAAAATGGTGCTAAAATGTACAGCAGAAGAAAGAGGTCTTTTAATACCAAATATTCCCTATTAGTGCTGCCATGCACATTATGCCAAGCAATAGAAAACCTAGATTAACAATTATGAGATTCTGCACAGAGATTTCACTGTCTCAGATTTCTGCAGATATCTGTGGCTATTCCTAAATTCCCATGCACATACCAAGAACACACCTTTGCGACACAGGAATATTTGGGTTTGGGAACTGTGCCTTCATAGTTCAGCAGGAGCCTTGGGCAGGGAAGCTACAAGGAGCTCTGTGGGCCACAAGCACAAAGCTACCTTTGATGAACGAGGCCTCGTGCATTTGCAGATTTATGATTAAACTTAGGAAAGAAAGTCATTTTCTTTAACTAGAAAAATCTATATCTCCTGGGTGTCATTAGTATCTATGGAGATACTGCACAAAATCTATTCCAGTGTTGGTTTATGACATAATAGTTCAAAATAGCAGAGAAGCACAAGCACTAATACCAGTTTAGCTACTTTGAAATTAATAGACTTACGTACCATACCACTCTGGGCACATGGATGCACAGAGTCACAAATACACCTTCCCCTCCTTCTGTCTGTTCTCTGATTTTCTTCTATGCTTAATTCTCACGTTTATGTATTAGTATCAATAATTTTTAACACATTACCTTAAAGTAATCAATGGAAGTTTAACATCAATCTTTTTCAGCATTTCAGGTATTGTTATACCCTAGCATGAGTCTGGCAGCATTTGGGTGGGATCTGGGTTTTCAGGAGCACAAAAAAAAGCTTGCAAAGAGGGACTAGGTAATGGAACACCAGGTAATTACTTAAAAGATCACAGATTGCATAGATTTATTTGAGACAGAGTACTGAAACAAGGGAGAGGCCTATTGTGTTGTCTTTCCCTTTTTATTTCCTCTAATATCCTGATTCCTTCAAGCTGTTAATCATAAGAGCCTTATTAAGGTTACTGAAAATATAATAAAGGAAATATAGAGGGACCTGATACAGCACGAACTACCAGAAGTTTGAAAAGCCTGCCTGTTTTCCCTTTAAATCTTGGCAGGCAGGTAAAATGCTCAAACCTGCTCCTGCAGCCTAGTTGTCATTCCCCATTCAGCAGTGGCTACCTTTATGATGCTCCAGGTATGGCCCAGAGATTTTTATGAGTTTCACAAAATGTCTTGCAGAACCTGGAGACAAAACTTGTAAAGATCACATTAGCTCTTGCAGACAGTTTAGCAGACAGCCGCTGCCCCAGACAACCACATGACTGTTTACAGTAAACAGTATTGCCTGTTAATCAGGTATCCACTTGTGTCAAGGCTGGAGGCAGCATCCTGAGTGTAGAACCTTCTGACTGTACCAGCTTTGTGGCTGGCTTCTTCCTACTGATAACTACCTGGTTTAATATTGTATTCAAATGCACTGAAAGGCGCTACCTACCTCAGGCAAAGCTGTGTTTTAAAACGCTGTCACTTTTCTCAAACACTGGACATGCCCTTGATCCTTCATATCAAATTATCCTTAAAAAGGTAGTTGAAAATGTTTCTTTAATTCTTTGTATTTGGGAGTAACCAAAAAGGAGTTTAAAAAGCACATTTGGATTTTTAACTAGTTGGCACTTTCAGCCATATTTGCCAGGGTGACAGCAATAGCTCATCCTGCCCTTACTGTCAGTGTTGAATTCAGTAGTCCTGCTTGTGTGGTCAGGTCAAACAAGTTCAGCACCGTTATAGAACCTGGTAGTCAGCTCTGTGTTTGTGCAGCTGCTCGAGGTTTGTTCTCCAGCATTTTGGGGGTCAGGCGCTCTTCCACGATGAGCTGTGAGTGCTCACACCTTGTCCTCATCAGGGAGTGTGGGAGGATGCTACCTGCACACTCCAGCAGATGCACTTACCCAGTGCGCCGTGCACAGCTGCTGGCTGTGCCACCACTACCACTGGTATGGCCACAGAAGTGTCAGGAAACCTGAAGGGTCACCTAGGATTCTTGCACAAATCTGCATGAGGAATACAGATGCAGAACAGCAGTTTCTCCAAATGTTCAGACAACATTTATAGCAGCACTGTCTTGCATTCTTTTGTACACTGCGTATTCGTACCTGTGTACACATGAAAGTATATTTTAATGCATAATCTTTGCAATAAGTATCATCAAGACACATTAATTTGTGGAAAATACAGTTTTTCATATATTGCTGACTCCTCCTCTTTCTCACTCTTAAATTATTCATAGATATATATGTTTCTCACAGTCTTTTCTCTACTTTTTAATTTGAGCCCTTCCCATGCTGATGTCACTCCTGTTTTCTATTTCCCCTTCAGGACTATTCTCTGCTATCCAGCTGCAACACAAATCTTCATCTTCCCAGATACTTTCAGAGCACTTTGTATTGCGGGTATGTCTGGGGGTTTTGTGTTTTTTCTCAACATAGTCATTAGGAATTCTGAGTACTCTCTGAGCTTCCTTGGTAACAATTACGAAAATCTCTGAAGCTGGTTGGGGTGGATCCATCCCAAGCAGTGGAAGAACTGCTTTTTCCCTCACTCTGAGATGGAAAAGCTAACTTGCATTGCGAAGGTGCTGGGCTTGCACATCCTTGGTAAATCACACTGAAGTCTCCTGTGCAAACATTCTCCTTGTAAAGTTAAACACAAAACCAGCTTTCCTTTGACACACAGCACATATATTTCCAGTGTAATTCCTGAAATACATAGTAATCCATGCCTCAAAGTAAGACTAAGAAGTCTTTGTAGGACAAACCTTTGAGTGACCAGAATATCTTCCACACACTCATATAAAAAAAAAAAAACGAACCCCAAAACAACAACAAACCAAACAAAAGTCCACAAACCAAACAAAAAATGAAAACAAGCAATCAAAAAAGCCCCAAATAGACAAGAAAAGATAAACTGAAAAACACCTCAAACCCCTGGGATGGGCAAGCATCCAAATGATGCTCTGTTTACCCATATTGGATAACACAATTACACAACAGCTGCAGCCACCTCACCAGCCGTATTTAGGACAACAAATAAATACCTTACGGTGCTAGTCCTCACAGAGAAAACCACATTTCTCCTGGCAAGAGAGGCCCCACATCTATGTCTTGGGGATGTGATGGAAAGATGGATCTATTACACACCATGACAGCCACAGCAAAGTGGTGTTGGCCATGACTGATTAGGAAAGGAACTGTGTCATTTCTTATCTTGAATAACTTCTCTTATCTCACGTATATGTTGTTTTATCCCTGAAAAAAAAAAAGCAGTGGAGGTTGGCAGATGGGCTGGAATGCAGTTGGCTATCCTGCTTCAAGCAGCTGCAATTTCTCGTGGTCTAATTTTAACTGAATCACAGTCTGCATTTGTAATTGAAGCCAGTCATTTTACTTTTAGGATATCCTACCCTGTCAGGACTGAACATCTGCTTTTATGACCTTCAAAATTGTCTTCAAGTCTATGTAAAAACCACCTTTTCCTGTGCCTCTAGCTTTCCTTTGTATTGTGTCTTTCCATCAGAAACCACTGGTTTCCAATCCACAGCCTTATTCAAAAATATCTCATACATAGGTTTTTGATTCATATGGCTCTCCTTATTGCCAAAAATTCGTATTACAAATCCATACTCTTTCAATAAAGGAATATGACTAATTCAACAGGTTATCTCCAACATCTGTCATATGAAAAATTAATTGAACTCACCCTCATTTTTTTGTTCTTTTCTGATACACAAGCCAAGTTTCAGCTCTCAAACTAGAGACGTGCCAAACATCATTTAAGTGTGTATGTATACAAGAATTTACACCTTTTTTTTTTCCCAGATTCTATTCATAACATTAAGTGATTGACTTAAAAACTCAGTTCATTGAAGTTCAGTTTCTCTCTGGCTGCTTATAAAGAGGGTTCCTTTAGCTTTCAAGTTCTTCACCTGCACCAAAGATTGCAGATGACTCTGTTGATATTTATGAAACACCAGTGTATGATTTGGATGTTCTTGGAAGTAGCATGACCCAAATCATCAGCAGCTTTTGCCTACACAACAAGATTTTCAAAATGAAGCATTCGTTGTTTGCTTTTAATAGCAAAAACTGCAAAATGCAGAAAAAAATCCTAAAATGCTCAAGTTGAAACTTGCAAGCTCAGCTGATTAACGTGCACCTTCTGTTGTCAACATGCAATTTAGGGCAAAGCAAGGATTTTCACAAACACAGTCCATGACAGCTTATATCTTTAAAATTAGTCTTACCATTTTGGATTTATTAGTTATTTTTTAGGTACAGAATTTACAAAGAGGGCTAGAAAAATGCAAAAATAATAGAAAAGTAGCAAAAATAATTTAAAAATCAACTGTTGCGTAATTTGAAATTCTGTTGAATTCATGTTAGTTAATTAAAGTTAATTAAAAATTGTGAAAAAGACATTTAGCTGGCAAAGGTTATTGTATGTTGTTCTACACTGTATTTCTGGACAGAACTGTTTTCAAATAAAGCTAATGGTATTTAAATTAAGAACTTGTAGAAGCAGCAGGGACTTCAGGAAAAACAGCACATTGAATGATATTTTCCATTTGCATTTTTAATCACAGATATCAGCAAACAGAGTCCATGTAGTGACAGTGATGTTACCCTGAGAAATTCTTATTAGAATTTAGAAAATCAGCAGTGCTTCAGTCAAAACACTTCAGTCAAAATGAAAATTGAAGTTTTACTTTGCTCACCACAGCAAGAAAGGGTTAGAAAAGCCCCAAGGAAAATGCATGTTTATTCATAACTCCAAATTATATGAACTGAAACAACTAAATAGTAGTTTAGAAGCATTAACTTCAAGCCAAAGTGCTACAATGGTGTTGCAGTGCAGATTCATTAGTTGGCACTAAGCTTTGAATAATCGTGTTGAGGGGCCAGCCTTCGTCAATTAGAAATGATGTATGTCCCTTTGTCTGAATTACCACTTGTTTTAGGCACAATCCATCCATCCAGAGGGAAACTTATCCATCTAGCTTTTGACAAGAGTCTGTAATCTGATTGGTCAGCATCAGGCAGGAATGTTCAATAATTAAATAATAATTAAATGTGTATTGATTGGTATAACCTTGGCTACTTTTGTTACCCTCTGCTGTGCTATGGTTAAAGGTGGGGAAGCCTTTTTATTATTCTTTTGGACATCTTTCACTCCCTGGGAGAGTGCTCTAACATCCTCTGCTACCTACTGCTTTCTTGATAATTGAGATGGGCAAGGCTGCAATTAATGCTGAGTTTTTCAGCAGATATTGGAAAGTTGGGATTAAAATTTCTGTCCAAACGTTGCTGTCTTTCTACATGTTTATGTGGAGGGAAGGGCAGACAGACTTGCAGGTCTGGGTGTCACAGAGCAAGCAGTGACACAAAAACGAATGGAGCATGAAATTAAATTTTAGAACTTGTGCAGTGTTTTCTACCACAGTGATAGTCAGGTAATGAAACTCCCCAGGTTCAAGATATCAAATGAATTCTACGACCCCACATACTTAGTCCTGGAACTCAGCCAGGTAATGATTAAACCTGCCAAAAGAAGGTCCAGGAGAATGTATTTAGATTCAACAAAGCAGTCAGGGGTTTGAAGATATTTCAGACCTTGAAATAGACTGGAAATGTCTTGTCCCAAAGCAAAGGAGCTTCATTCTTTACCAAAGAGAGAGGAAGACTATTTGCTGAACAGAGAAAGCATTTGTTTAACACCTTCAGTGGAGAAGCCCAAAGAAGGCTTTCAGAAAAAAAAGAATAGGCACTCATTTCAAAGTTCACACAATAATTTTGAAATTCTCTTTTGTATAAGTAAGACTGTGTGAGAACTTCCTTTTTCTTTTATTAAAAAAAAAGAAAAGAAAAAAACCCAAAAAAACACAAAAACACTTCTAAGAGCTTTTACTCAGCTCTCGCTTTTACACTTTCTTCATTTTCCAGACAGTAAGTATGGTTGCATTTCAGAAGCAGAAAGTTTTTGGGGTTTAAGTGGTCTTCTGTGAGAATATTCAATAAATCTGGAACTTTTCCATTTTGCTCAGTTTCAGATCAGGTAGTATTTTGCAGGAAAACTTCTAGCTCTATGATCCAGTCAGACATCTTTCAATAGACACAGCTTTCACTCTCTCTTGAACTTCTATTTTATTTACTTTTTACTAATGATAAACAGAACCTTAAAGGTATCTTTAATAAATAAATTTTGAGACTAATGTAAAAAATATAAAAACAAGAAAATATAACAGAGCTGATCTAGGATAGAACATTGTTTTCTTTAAATAGTCATCTTGCTCATATAAAAGTCTCGGGCTTTATTTGTTTAGTTCCATTTGGAACTATATTTGGACCATTTTTACCTCAAATAGCTGAAATGTTACTCCAGCAGATAATAAATCAGAACATTTCTCTTGATACTCTCGTTGGGTCACATTCTTAGTCTGGTATTTATTCCTGCAACTGTAGTGATGAAATACACTCACTGCCTAAAAACATGAAACTGAAATTTCATCCTTGTTTGTCATTATTGAAAAGTGTACCAATAAGAAGTAGCTTTTAAAATAGTGACTTTTTCTTTTCTTGCAGTTTACAAAACATACCCAGCAAGCTTACAGTGATGTAAAGCAATGCACAAATAACATCTGATCTGGATTCCCTCATATACCATATTTACTGTCACCAGGGGATTAAGTGCCAAAAAAACGTCAGTGAAATTTGAAGCATTTCAACAGCACATAACATGCATGTCAGTGAAATGACAGGCCAGTGCATCCAGTGGTGCCACAGCTGAAAATGCCTTCTGTGGCATGCATTTCACTTCTCTGAAAGCCATGCTAAATGTTATAAAATGCTGAAACTCTTTTGTCAGATTTACCAAGCCATCCCCATTCAGCAGTGTTTTTGACACGGGACACTATGAAAAAGCTAAACAAAATGCAGAGTTCTATACCAAACACAAGTGGTTAACTGTTGCCGCTTCAGTTTCATTTGTACCTTTCCTGACTTGTTCAACATAATAAGTACACTGGCACTGCCCCAGATCTCTGAATTTATATACACAAGACATTGATCTAAAAACCTAAATTTTGACGAGGAAGGTTTCAAAATGGCAAAACACTCCAAGAGTCATAGTTGAAACCAGGGGTTCAACATCTCCATGTTAATACTAATCTGAGGAAGCGAATGAGCCATCTGAATGACGCACAGTGTTCTCTTAATCTAGTGAGAGTTTTTACTCATCTGGGTACGTGTTCATATCTGCGTTTCTGACAGATGTGCTCAGAAGGGGCTATCCCTAAATGAAACATGGACTTTAGAGTCTATGCTCTTCAGAGGAGGAACCGTGATTCCCTGAGGGATTGCAGAGCAGTATCTTTGAGCAAGAGCCTCCAACTATAAGGATAAGGCTTCTGCAATAAAATTTTTTAAAAGTAATAAAAGAAAATTTACAGTGGTGACATGATTTAGGAGTTCATTGGGAAAGGTGTAACTCTGCGTGCCAGAAAGCACAAGCAGGTCCACATGGCACAGCACAGCCAGGCTTTGCAGCAAGGATAAGCACAGAGAAAGGAAGGGCAGTATCTCCCAGAGGTACTTTAAAATAAGATCCTCGGAGCTGCAGATTTGTTATGGGAAGAAGGAGGTTTGGTTTGTATCACATCCAGGACTGTTACTGGTTTAATCCCTCACTGTCAGGACCCTGGCTCTGGCCATCCCTTCCTGGATGAAGTGGTGCTTCTTGCCGCTGCCATGCCACTTGCAGAACAAGGGGGATTCAGCCTCACACTGTAAATCACATCCCCAGGCAGGTCCCTTCACAGGCGTGCCCTGGGAGATAACAGGGCCTGGCGGCAGCACTGCCTTTCAGGAGCTCACCAGCCGACTCCCTGGTCTCAGTGCCACCAAAATAATTGCATTTGCAGCCATTAGTAGGGAAGGACCTGGCACAGCTGGCAATGCCGGGGTCAAGGCTAATGGCTGCTTTTATTTCAGCCCTTGCTAAAGGCTGAGAGAGTCATGACGATGGCAGAGGGACACCACTTGTGTAGAACAGAGAATATTTTGGGTCTTAACAATTGCAATAGCCAGTCTCCTCAAGGCCGGCTCTTTCTTCCAATTCGCTTCAAGTTTTTGCTTACTTACAGGGAATATTTCCTGTTGTGGTGCTGCTTCAGACAGGAATTCCCTCATTTTGCCTTATCTGTATCCAAGCTATAGGGAAGTGGCAGAAAGGGTCAGTCTGACATTTTTCAACATGAAACTTCTTGTTTTGATGACCTGTTCGCATTCTCTGCAGATCCTTTGCCACTAGGACAATCACCTCTGCCATGTAGAGAATATGAACCCTCTGTGGAGACTGGCAGGCTTCACAATTGCTTCTGAATTGAGCCTCCTGACACCCCTGCTAAGCACTGTCACTCTGTGTCTCTGGACAAACATTAAACCAGAAAGAGATTAAATAACTTCTTCAAGGTCACATATCAAGTGTGTGACAAAGCTGGGAAAACAACATAAATTACTGAAAGTCACCATCCTTTGTGTCCATGAGCTTCCACCTTTTTTATTGTTATTAATAAACAGACAGTATTACAGCAGGCACAGTTTGCAAAGAGGAGCAGACACCATTGCCCCAAGTACTGTGATGGTGAAAGGATGGTCTTTGTCTTGGAGAGGTTGAAACCCAAAAGCAAGCCATTCAGTTCCTCACGCTGCTGAGAGTCTCCTGTACAACCTTGAAACTTCCACTGGACAGTCACTCAGCATTTTAAGAATGCAGCTGTCTGTATAAGAAAAACCACATAGCCCTCTTATGTAAGGGATGCAGGGTTCCAGGAACATGAGGGGCACTGAATTTCAGCTTACCCCTCTTTCTGTCTTGTACTGAAAAGCATTCAAAACAGACAGGATTTTTGCTCATTTCCTGCAAATGGAGCTGAGAGGAAAAGTTACTGATTGCACTGACTGACCTACAAGAAGCACACCCATAGCATGCTCAAAATTCAACTCAATAGCATTCCCTATACCAACCAAGCCTGGCCTAACACCAGTATTACAACGTGTGGTGCTGCCAGATTCAGGCCTGGCTGACTTTACAGATTGGTTGCAGGTTTCTCTTTAGTTATGAAACAGCTTCCAGACCTCAGACGTGAATGCAATGTGCTGACTCACTGCCAGGTATGTCACGCACAGGACAATAATGTCCAGGAAGTACAAGAATGTGGATTTATTTTTAAACTTATTTTTATTTTACACTTCTTAAATGCCATCACAGTAAGTTTCTGCTTTTTCAATTCTTCCTTTTTCCTGAGCTACAGACTGAGTGATCAGACAATAAGTAACTTCAGGCACTGAATTTACAGGCTCTGAATTTACAGGGAAATTGTTGCACTTTTCAGGTGGTTAAAGTCATTAACTCATACTTTATTACAGCAGCTGAGGCATGCAATAATCAGCCCCAAAAGTACTGCTCTTTGGGTCTTAATGCTCAATTAATTTTCTGGAATCCACATCAAGAAACAAAGGACTGGAACCACAATAAGAAACATAAGAAGAGTTATTGTTTCCTTTATTCTTTAATTTCAGTCTTGGTTTATCAGAATTATAAATACTTCAACCAAACCCCATGCTGGTCAAGCCTCGCTGCTAGTCCAAATTGTTCTACTATTTCTGTTGACTCAAACAGGATTAATTGCAGAGGGCAGCCGTGTGGGTCAGACCAAAAGTCAATCTACTCCAGCATGAGCCTCCAAAAGTGCCCAGCAGTGGATGCCCAGGAAACCCCATACAGATAGGACAAGCAGACAGTGATGCTTTCTCTGGGATATTCCCAGTGTTTAGCCTGTCTGTGAATGAGAGATGGTTTCTTTCTGTCTAATACCCCTCATTAGGCTTGTATTCCATGAATCTATCAAATCCTTATTTGAACAGGTCTGTAACATTATCATCCACAGCATTCTGTGACATGAAGACTTAGGAAATAACCTTTAAGGACACTCATCAAGAGACAAGTCCTTCATTTGTTCTCGATTTGGCAATTGCCATTTTTCTTTGACATCATGACTTTCCCTTCAGCTGTGTATTACTGGGGCATAGCTGAGAAAAATAATGTTGTAGTTATCCAGCCTTCAAAGATCAATAGTGTTCCTTCTTGAAAAGTAAAAAATGCTGTTTTCAGGGTAAGAATATTACCAACACTAATTTGCAAAAGGAAAATAAATAAAACAAAGGGCACCCAAGCATTTTGGTTTGGGTGCCCTTTGGCACCCAAAGGCCTAGAGAAGAGGTTTTATGTCTAAAACACTTAACAGAAATCCTTTACTGGCAAGCTACACTTCAAAGCAGTGCAGGCATGGAGTTTCTGGACAAGGCTCAGCAACCTATACTAGAACAGCTGTAGAGGAATGTTATCCATGCAAGCTCAGGAAACAAATATGCAACTCTATATTCATGGTCCAAGTGCAGTACTCCTGAATTTTCCTACTGCTTGCGAGGTCAAAGCATGCCTTTCTGATTGTCTAGTCTGATCACATGGCTAGGAATCTTAAAACAGTACTACTGCCACCAAGCCCACATTTTCTTTTAGAGATAAAAATACATATGCTAATTGGGAATTTAAGAACACTCTTAGGTGCCAGAAATCTGCAGTTGAAAGAGACAATATTCTATAATTAAAAAAAAAAATAGACAAAAAAATGTAATATAAAAATTATTAAAACAACTGGAAAAGTAAGAAAGTTGACAGGGTCAAATATGGTACAGTGGGAAGTGAATAAGGCAGGAAACAGGACATGATAATATCTACAGAAAAAAAAGATTAAGGACAAAAAATATTTAAGCATAACCAAAATAAAAGAGAGCCTAACAATGGTTTTAGTACAGAGGGCAGGAGTACTGAAACATTTCTGGCCTTCTGGTTGGGAGAAAGACAGATTTATATATACGATAAAATATTTCACATGCCATTATAACCATTTCTAAAGAGGATGCTAAGCAGCAGATTCCAAATGAAGATTTAACAACAACAACAAAATCAGACCATTCCCATGTATGGATTTTAAAAGAGACAGACAAGGACCTCTTTAGTATTCATCATCATTTCCAGTAAGTTTTCAAACACCCAGTAACTGCAGAGGATTAAAGGAGGTTGAGTTTGTGACAATACATGAGAAGTGTAAGCAGAAATACTGAGCAATTACACTCTCAGCAGCCTGATAGCAAAGGCAGTGGAATAGCTACTCTTGGTTTCTATTAATAACAAACTTTAAAAGGTAATAAAAGAAGTGCCAGTCAACATGCACGTATGAAAAATACATTTTGCAATGTATTTTGTACAAAATTTGTACAAAATTTTGTACAAAAATACATTTTGTATGTATGGGAACATTTTCACAGGACTGCACATTCAGGTCATCTTTTACACATTTATAGGTAGCTTAATATCAGTGCCTGAGGCAGACAGCATGAGGGCACAGCCCCTCCCAGGGAAAACAGTGCACACTGAGGGAAGACACTGTGGGAGCAGGGACCAGGGGCAACATGCAGAGGGACAAGGGGCCCCTCAAACCCTGTTCTGTCAGAGTCAGAGGCACATGCCAATGGCCTACAAAAAAGCCGACTGTGAGGCAGAAGAAAGGTCTGTCTTGTGTAGTGCCAGGTCCTCATGTGCCCATCCCAAGCTGGGCATGGTCTTCAATACAACTTTGTGAAGGGTACTGAGGGAAATCAATATAAAGACTATATTTGCAAATATGGTATCAGTTGCTCTAAGATTTTTGCTCCTTTTAGTTCAGCACATACAGTTTTACAGCTGATATTTGCACACGGTTAACAAATACTGATTAAACCTATAAACTCTCGATCAGCTGCGAGAATATGTTACACTTTGTGTGTCCCGCAGTGAACAGCAAGGAAGACTGTTTAATGAGATCCAGTCTAAGCAGTTTCTGAAAAATTAATTAATCAAATACAGTACCAATTAAATATATATACCTGTTTTTCACACTGCCTGCATGCATGGAATCTGAATAAACTGTGTTTATGTTGCAAAATTGAAAACTTGTTTTTCATTTTCTACCCACTAGCAGATGACCAGTTTTAGCAAATTAATCACTTAATATGTTCTAAAACATTCATTTTCTGTATTTATTCAAGCCTTTGTTTATTGCTAGTTTTCTAATAAAATACAATCTTTCAATTTTGGTTTTAAAATAAACCTTATTTCTCCAAAATGTGAAAAAACCTTTCGTATTTGCAGTGAAGTCACCCATGGATATACCTTCACCTTTTCCCTTCTTTCAGAAAGAGTCATAATCTTTTTGATATAATTATATATGAAAGAAGGAAAATTAAACTTCAGGTGGCCAGTCTTATAAATGTCTTCTGTAATAAAACAGGTCTTATTTCATCAAATACTTGTATTTTCTAGATGTCATTAGTGAAGCGAGTATTTCTCCTCCTTTAGCCCCTGGATGTTTTTACACCCATATTAAAGAGTAATGAGGACTTTTGGTTTAAGATGTGCAGAAGGAATGTATGTGAGAGTCACTGGGCAGGGTTTGTCAGGTACACAGACAGGAGATGCGAGGCAACGCAACCTCAGCTGTTGATACCCATTGAGGAAGTATTATCCTAAGAAAATGCAAGGCAATGAATCTATCAGCTGCTTCTGACACTCAGTTCCTCCCTCCATTTCCTGCTCACTCCCGCTCCGTTGACCTCCAAATCCCCTTGTTTCCTATCTTGCTGATTTCTTTTTCAGCATCTTCAGCACTGTTATCTTCAAGCATTCTGTTGCTGGCCCTCCTTCCTTATTTTCTTTGTGTTGTTTCTAAGAGACCAGTCTTCAGTGAGAGCCTAATAACTATTATGTAAAGTGGGAGGCAGCAAAGGGTGAATGACTATAAGATATTAACAATAAAAAAGCCATACATGTTGGACTGATTCCTGCAAATTCCCAAAGATAAGAATATCTTTACAACCACTTAGAATGAACTTTGTGAGAACAGCATTTTAGCCGAAGAAATAAACTGTGCTTCAAAATGCAGATGGCTGAATTAATTTATTTGATTCTTTTTGTAGTTAAAATAGCCACTGAAAAAAGTTCAGATTTTGGAAGCTTTTATGAAGTTAGATCTTATTCCATGGATATTTTGAATGAGTCAAAATGGAACTGGCTAAAATACTTTACATGTTAAAAATTTACATTTTAAAATTTGGCAATTTTAAAGGCAGAAATAACTTAGAAATTAAATACCTGGTGAAATCTTCAGCCAATTTAAAATACAGCTTAAACAGGACACTGCGCAGATACAAAACAAAATACACCCAATATATGCCTGGCCCCAACTACAAACACACTCTGTGTTGCTGAAATACAAAAGAATTCTGCAGATTTAAAGGGGACACAATTTGACATAGTTTACTGCCATAGCAACTGGTACCTAAAACTCATACAAATGGAAGAGATCAGCTGAACTGTTTAGTCCTTTTCATTTGAACAGCTACTGTCAGAGTTTCCTCCATTGCAATGACCTGATTGGGATGGGATGTCGCCCATTTCTGTGCTTCTTTTCTTAAACAGCAGCACAGAGATTCGCCACTCCAAAGGGGGAATGTGTGCTTACAAAGCCCAGAAATGTCCGGCAGGAGTGTGAAATGACAGCTGCTTTGCAGTATTCTGGCACTGGCAGTGCAAGATAGAAATATTGCTTTATTCTCCTAGGTGCATTTTGAGACTGTTTAACAGATAATTTTACCCCACCCTCTGGATAGTGTTTGATAAACTCCCAAAACCAAAACTTAATCATGTGCAGCCCACTTCCATCCATCATCAGTGCTCAAGGAAACCAGCCTGTCCCTATATCTGGGTTACAAGCATCCCATCCCTCTACAAAGGGATGGGATGCTTGTAACCTTCTTCCTTCTTCCCCCTCACCAAAGCCTAGGGAAATACTTTGCAGCACGCCTGGCTTGCAAATATGGGCTCTGGGGCACAGCACTGCCCAGGCATGATGGACTGACAGGGGAGCTTCCTGTCAGCAGCCCCTACACTGGGCATCCAGACAAGTGTTGTGGCTGGGAAGTAGAAGGAAAGCTGTCTCTTGAAAAGGTGATTCAAACTTTTCTTGACCTTTCCTATAAATGGAAAGATAAAACTGTTCACAGCTCAAACTGTGGCTAGAGCCATGTGGCTCGTATGCATTTTTTCAGTCTCAATCAGTATTCAATCAGACCAACGCACCATTTTTACCTTTTTTTTACTACATATTTGGTTTAGTTAAATGTTGTAAACTTACTCTGAATTTTAGGAAACATTGCCATGGGAAAATAAGACATATCACCCTGGCACATGCTCCGACTAGCAACCCTGCTAATCTGGGAACCAGTCTCTGAAGGGGAAAAATACCAAACAAATGAGGGAGAAAAGTACAAGAACATTTTCTATTTCACCAAGATGTTTTCTTTTTCTCTGAAAGATTCATGTTTTAAGTTTCTCTTCAAATTTCCCCATTATTAAATCCTCTTAGTCCTATTTCTGTCCTTTTAGTACCTGAGTGCTAAGAGCGTGGTGCAGCTGTGTCCACAAATTCATTCCCTGTCATGTGAAAAAGTGCAGCCTCTTCTCAGCTTTAAACTTCTTGTTGCCTTCTCATGAAGTGTCCTAATTACCTTGCCTGGTGCAGTCAGTATTTCATATGCAGCAGACACATTCCCTGCTGTCTCCTTCCTGAGTTAAACACAAGACAAGCCATTTTGCAGCACCAAGGGCCGCCCCGAAGCACGAGCAGCACCTTCTCAGCTGACCACAGTTCTGAGGTGCCCCAGTGCTGCTGCAACTTTTCTTCAAGAAGGGATGTCTCTAAAATTTCCTCAAGGTCCATTTTCTCAACAGAATCTGGTCCTTTGTATGCATATGTTAGCCAGAAAGCAGTTGAACAGTGCAGCAGAAAGAAGGAATTCATCTTCTCTCCAGAAGAGAGGAAAAGGCAATGCTCTGCAGTGTGTGAGACCCTGGGCCAAGCCTCTGAAAAAGCCATTTCCAGGCTCTGAGAGCATTGACACTGACTCAGGGTTCTCACAGAGTATTCCCGGAAGAAGTATCCACTCACATTGAGAAAAGCATCTGATAAATGTGTATTTTCCAAAATGAAAATTTTTGCTGAGAGTCCACTACTCATCTCTCTAAATTGTACCAACATAATTTTAACCTGTTTGAATGCTGGAACATGTCATGTGGTGTCAGAGGCACTAGAATCAGGGGTCATCAGTCATCTGTGGCTGAAAATCAGGAGTGTGTGAATTACTTAAGGAATTTTTATAAGTTTTTTACTTTGGGTTTAATCATAACTCCAAAACTCTACCTCTGTGATCAATGTCATTGGTAACTTGATTTAAACGTTGGCTATAAAGACATATAATCTGAGGGGTTTTAAAACTGAGTCAGATAAATTTGAAAGAGAGTTTTACATGGCTCTCCCTTCAATTTTGAAAAACATTTCTTGTTCCCTGGCCGATTGTCAATTTTTTTTTCTAAACGTAAGATAATTTCAAAAAGTAAGGTATTTCTCAAGCCAGTGACAATAGCAAGGAAGTGAAACAGGTTCAGCTAGCTGGCACTCACTGCCAGCTGTTTGCTATGTGTGCTGTGTATGCTGAGTATCAACTATCAAAAGCTTTAAACCATTTGTGGACAAATCCTGGATTTTGAACTGCAGACTAAGCATCCTCTGTTCCTGTGCCCATGCTATAAGGAGTCCAACAGTACTTAAAATTGAGTTTGCATTGAAAGTAGAATAATCTCAATAAAAATATTTGTACATTCTTTTCCTATCACAGGAAAAAGTCTTTCTTAGTTTGATTCAGAAAGGGCCATCTTCACAGATCCACCAGCTCCTGTTTCTGGGAAACCCCTAGTTCCCAAGTGCCAGTCAAGCAACTTCTATCAGCATTAAGCAAGTTTCCAGAATTTTTCTCAGGTTGGTCCGTAACTTTAAACCCAGGTTGTCTCATGGGCAGAGATCTTCTCTCAGTCACAAAGTCTTTGTAGAAACTGCCTCTCCCCATTATGGGAAGAGTGTGAGGAGCCACTGTGTTAAGAATGTACTGAATGTAACTCTTGATTCTTGCGGCTGTAATTTCGTGGCTGGAAAGAATGAAGAGAAGCCATTAGCATGTGACCAGCCAGCTCTCCAGAGGCTATTGTCAAATGCTCTGGGAATCACAGCTTGGCAACCCTGTAACTCCCAATAAATGCCAAATTCCCAGTTTTCCCCAAGAGCCTCATTCCAGAGCAAAGCAAAGAGCTATGAGACACTCTTTTCTCGTTTACATATTTATGTGTATTTCTAAATTTTGTTATTATTTTTGTTTATGCAGTCATGCAGTACTACAGTACTGATGTTGTTTAGTTAGTGCTGGCTATGGCTGCTGATGGTTCCTAGTTGATGTGGACAAGACAGTCCCTAGAGTTCTTCAGTGAGGGCCTGTCTCCTGTTTTCTCTGTCTTTCTTCACTTACCATCAGTGTGTATTCTACTCTGTTTTAAGTACAGGGCCAAGCACAAGCTTACGGGCAGTGTGGTCACAGCAGGTACAGGTCTGCCAGGAGTGCCTTCATTTGTTCTAAGACTGCCCATGTACTTCATAAGGGCTCAGGCCATCATCTGGGACTAGGGCAAGGAAGACAAATCAGCCAGAGATGTCTTCCTAGCTGGGTCTCAGGTGTGCAGCAGTGCTCATGGGATGAGCTCCTGCCTGATCTCCGCTGTCATGAGAATGGTGCCAGACCACAGTGCCCCGGAGCTGGCAACGTGAGCGTATTAACTGTGGACTATAAAAGTATTTCCTTTGACTAAGATGTCTAGAAAGCCTTGTGCAGGAAGCAAGGTGAAGGAAGCTTCAAACTATCATCCAGTCTCATTAAATTTGAGAGCAGGCTGCAGACACATAGGAGGATGTCTGAGGGAGCAACACTGCATGCTTGCCCTTCTCTTATACTCTTCCCAAGCATACACTTTCAGCAGATGAGTAGCCTACATGGGCCTCTGGTTGAACTCGGTATGGCCGCCCATGTCCCCAGGAGGGGATGCCAGCTATGGGAAGGTCTGATGGGCAGCTGCCTGGTGCTCCATCTCCCTGGTTCCCCAGCCCATCATCCTGCAGCTCCTTGTGTTCCCTGTATGCTTGGGTTTCATTTGAAAGGATCTCAGCTTTGGAGAGGCACGCTATGCAGGCCCACGTCCTTCCGGCATGGTGCCAGGATACAGAGAGGGCCTCTCCAGGAGTGGGTCTGTGAAGCACATCACAAAGAAGCTGTAGTACAGACACAGCTGCAGAAGCTGCGCAAACGATGTCAGTAAGAGAAAGATCAGATCCTGGTTCCTAAAATTACTTGCTTCAAGTTAATGTCAAACATATTGCCAAAGCATGTTACACAATTTCAATTATGCACTAAAAGAATCTGCATTGTGAAGTTAAAGTTTAATTATATTATCATTTACTCTGAGGAATGTTTGTGGTTTAATCACTGTTTATGTTTATTATCTTTTAGTTTACATTTTTTCCCAGATTAATAGTTCATAAGATACACTGTATCAAGATTTCACATTAAGGCAAGATAGTAGTTTAACATCATGTGGTAAAGCTTTAAAAACAAAACAATTGCCAACCTCATGCCACTGAAATAACTCTCTGTTCCTAATTCATGTCCCGGGAAATGATAGAATGTCCTCATGGCAAGGTGGCCTGTCAAATCACTAAACAAGGGCTGGGGTCAGCTCCCCTGCTGGTGCACTGAGGACTCCATGGAGCTGTGCCAACAGGGATTTTGGCCCTCCATAAAACTGCTCACAGGATGTTCATTATCCAGTCATATGGAACACGCACATGCTGAGGACATGTAATGTCCTTCAAATAAGCTACCTCAGAAAAGTGACTTTGGGAGGTTGGATATACACAGAATGGATGTATAAGGAAACTAAACTGTATGGCAACCCCATGAATGTGGTCCCACGTGGCTGCAGGACCCCGCAGAGTAATCAGTAATTTCCATCATAAACCAGCCATGTAATTGCAGTCTAACTGCAGAACTAATGCTAATCTCACAGCAGTTCAATTGTGCTCTCAGTCCCGATCATGTTGTCAGATACCAGGTGCCTTCCCAGACTATCCAAAGGTCAGTCCTGACCTATAAATGTTGAAGCACATACAGACGGTACTTGCACGCCCTGGCATTCATGCATAAAGAAGGGGTAGTCAGCAGGAATTGGATCACCAGGTAGGAGAGTCCTGCATTATCAGATCAAGTCTTGGTTTTTACAAATTTATTAATAATGTCAGTATCAATAATATCATGGTAGCAACTGTAGAAAAATAATTGAAAGTATCATGTAAAATCTGTGTAGTCACAATACTTCACAATTTCCAGTTGGTGAGCAAATATTATAAAAGAGAGGAAGAGAATGAAGCCATTTCTTTCACTCCTTCCTGCCTAGCTTATTTGTGAAAGACTTTTCTCTGCATGTGATTTCAGATTACCACATATGCAGGACAAAATCTCCTCAAGATACATTCAGACTATGTGAACACCAGATTTCTCTTGAAGAAAGTGTGTATCACCCAGCGCACTCTCAAGAAGAAAGGAGAAATGCTGTGCAGTCAGGGAAGATGTATTATCTTAAAATAATACACACACTGTACTCTACTGGAATATAATACATAATACAACAAAGATAAATATGTATATATATTCATTAATATGCATAAACACAAAAGTACACATATGAGTCTCTTCTTCATTACTTTACCCTGTCCCATACCAACAAAAACACACATGCACTTTTCTTGAGCTTTCGTACAGAGTGTGCATTTGTGAGGACTGCAGAATCTGGTCATTTTAGAAGCAGTAATAATAATGTCAGAGTTTGTCCACATTCCTCAGATAAGTTACATGCTCGAACAATGCACAGAGAACTGTCATGTCTGCTACCACCTTACCAAAACCCACATGGCTTGCTCAAATCGATATAGTTAATTAATATTTCTTTTTTTTTAATTAAAAGACAGATGTGCCCAGTATAAACCATGAATGTGTGTGGAGGCTGTTAAACCACTCATAAATGCAGACATTTCTGCAGTCACTGAATCACTTGCAAATAAATTCTGATTTCATTCTAATGCATTCTGCATACTGAAATATCCAGCAAATATTTCCTGTGACAAACTCTCAGCTGATGGGTGCTACTCAACATTCACTGAGCACAGCTAGTAACCCAGTGTGTAGCCCTCACTTTGATTGGATGAGAAGGAAGACTTTGTCAACAAGAAAATAAGGAAGAATGATTAATTCATTTCCCATATGAATTTTAAGGCATTCAGAAACATTCACACTAAAATTCATGAGACTTTGGGGATTTATTCATACCAGGAAATTCGTTTCAACTCATTTTTGTAGAGACAGACTTAGTGAATCACAGATCAGTGACCAGCTCAATTCTTTCATGATTTTTTTAGTCACATTTGTTCCTCTGGTTTTTTGCTTGTTTATTATCTGTATTTGATGAGACCTAAATATATATATATGTATATATACACATGAGAAATACATTTTTGTGTAAATAAAGAAGCAGGAAAAACCATGTCGGGGTAGGAAACACCACAATGGTCATGTCCTTGGAAATTTGTAAGGGAGGGGATGCTTTTGTGACCAACGTCGCAGTCTTTTCAGGTACTCTTCCCCCTGAGCCTTCCTAAATGGAAAGTTGAACTTACAGGAGAATGAATCAGACCAAACTTTAGCTATCCAAAAGGAAGGCACCAGTTAGGTTGGTCAGCTGGACGGTCCTTTGCTCCCAAACAGAGGCGGCCCTTCCACAATACAAGTCAGTCCAGCAGGCCCAGAAGGGGACAAAGCACTCTCTGGACTATTTATCTCTGCCTATGGGGAGATGGGACTGGGGGGGCAACTTAGGCAAATAGCTTAGTGAGAAACTTAAATTTTATGTAGCTCAGCATAAGTCAGATGAATCTCATCCTTCTGTCTGAGCTTGGGAAAATAACCAAGTAAAGTGAGGAAGTCGTAAGAGATTCAATCGGGTTTTTATTACACTCTACAAAGCTCCATATAAATGCTGGCTAAGGCATTTCTGTATATAGAGTAATAACATGAACTGACATTGCTGGCTGCAATTTTTTTTCTCCTTTCATTCTGCAGAGGCTGAACATGGAAAACAAGTCACTGGGAGGGAGGGAAGCGTGAAAAATGTGTCTCTGTCTGCAACTGCAACCTTTCGCTTATTAATTCTCAAAGGACTTAAAGCAGAATCTCATGGAAGTTTAAAATCTGACAAAGCTTAAAAAAAAAAGCAAGTCTTAAAACTTTTAAGGTAATAAATCATAGTCTTAGGATTGGCCATTTTTTAGAATGTCAGTAAAGATGAAAGAGCCTGAGAAAGAATAAAATACTTGGTCTTTTTTAATTATTCTTTTTCCTAGTCATCATTCCTGTGTTTCTCTTTATTTTGCCTACAGAAGATCCATTTCTCTCTGCGTAACATACAGTTAATTTGCAGGGGGTTAAACTTTTCCACAGCTTTTTGCGTGGAATATAGAATAATTTTGCAGTGGATTGTTATGAAATCATATCCTAATGCACCACACTGAAAAACTACCTCAGCTTTATCTCCTATTAGACAGGAGAAAGATGCGTCAGATCACACATCTGTGACTCAAAACAATCAGGCAGAGTATCATTCTACTACAAATGCATCTGTAATTGTAGAAAAAGACCACTAAGGTTGCAAAGTACAAAACAGAGATGTTGAAAAGTCCCAAAATTAAGGACGTCACTGGGATTTCATTACACATCAGATCCAAAGAGCAATTTAATATTCCTGTACTTTGCACAGAACTACCTTGATGCAGGCAACAGGAAAGCAAGACATAGTGATGTTTCCTCTGCAGCTTATGCAATTAAGTCAAGAGTACACTTTTTTTTTTTGGATGTACTTGGGACTTGAAATCCAGTTTACTCTAGACAGTAGGTATCGACCTGTGCACAATGGGGGAGGAACTCTCATCACCATGGATTATGATGGGAAAACAAGTGAATGGGTGAAGCACTTGACCAGGAGGAAATAGGAGCTTAATTAACTCTGAAACAGCTTTTGGACTGCTGACCAGGACACTGGTGACCTCTGGAGGGTCAGCTGGAGGTGGAAGGGCAAAGTCATACCCTTGTCTTTGGAAAGCCCACTGCACTGCAGAGCATGGAAGTACCATGCCACCAAAAAGACAAGAAATGAGAAGCAGCTTCAGGCAGACTGGCGTCTCCAGGGGTCAGGTGACTTTTAGGGACCCTCTCCGCTTGCCTGTCTTAGTCATGGTGTGAGAAACCAGGCAGTTCACTCATGGAGAGGCAGCTGGCCTCTCCAACCTGCTGTTCTGCCTCCAGCTGTAAGGCAGTAGCCATCAGCTGATGCCTGAGGAGGTTTTGGAGAAGAGGGCAAGCTGTACAGCCATGCTTCCCCTCTTCCTGCCCCGTCTTGTGATGCAATTGCTTCTGTCTTTCTGTCTGATAGCCCTTGATGGCTTTTCCTTCTGTGGCCTCCCCCTCTAACATCATGAACAAAGCCAATCTCCTGCAGCGACAGGGATATTTGTGCCCCTAAAGGGACCTGCAGGTCCAGAGCGAGGGGCCAGCCAGCAGCACCGTGGGACAGGCTTTCTGAATGGCTCCCAGCAGCCAGGTGCCTCGGCTCCACTCCAGCCTGACAGAGGTGTCGAAAATAGCTAGACTCAGTCTGGCCTCAGGAGTTTAATGTTCCTTTTATTGCTGAAGCAATAGCATAAAACATCTGAACACAGTTTCAGAATGTAATCTAACACATTGTTTTGTTTGCGTATTTTTAAAATAAAATTACTAGGGTATAAAGGCATTCTGAGATTTATGCTGGCTTTCATGTGCAATGGAATATGATGTTTGAACAAGAAAATTCAGAAAAATAGTCTGCTGTGTGAGATACCATTTTCACACAGTTAATATAGTGTTATCTCATGATCTGGGAGAGGACACTTCCGGAGCAGACAATCCTTAGCTTGTTTTTTTTAATTAATCTCCTCAACTCTGAGCTATGGCATGGATGTTACAGATGAAGCAGAGATGTTCTTTCAGCATGCTTTGGATATTCCACGGGGGTTCAGAAGGCCCTCTCTCAGCAGCCACCTTCACAGGACACCAGTACCTGACTTGGTCCCTCTCATCACCCCTCCAGGAGCTCAAAGCAGATGGTGCAGCTACCCCAGGGAAAGCTGGATTTTTCAAAAGACTTCAGCTCCCACGAAAGCTGAGAGCATTTAAAGTTTCATCACCTCATTTAGCTGCCTACATGGGAACTGGTGGGTGCTGAACTCTTTGGAAACGCCTGTCCTGTGAAACGAGCCTCCAAGCATTTTACATCACAGCTGACAGCGTCAGTGTCGACTTCTACATGTTGAGTAAGTAAGGTCCTGACATAATACACTATAATGACTCCCTGTGCAGCCCTTTAAGGCTTTTATGTAAAGACATACTTAGACGTCTTAATAGCTCAGAGTTGTTACTTTTCCTACTCATAGCTGTCTTACACATGTGGGTTTATTTGTCAATTCACATCAGTGTAGCCGTTAGGTGAACATATTCACGTAAGCCTTGGAATTTTTCTTGGAAAATTCACCAAAGCTTTTCCTCCTCCCTATGAAATAAATTTTGTCCATTTGATGGAGTGCTTTCTCTGGTATTCAAAAAAGGCCATTGCTACAAGAGTTATTCAATTATCTGCCAAAAAATCAGTTGCAAACATATGCCTGTCTGTGTACCCACTAAGGTAAGAGTTCTACAGTCTGGTAAACTAAGAACAAGTCTGCATTTGAGTCTCAGGTTCTTTAATTAATCATTCTTTGTTTTCAGCTTTGGAGAGGTTTCTTCATCTTACTGTTGAATTCATAAAAAAAAAGAGTTTATGTCTGGAGCTGTACAGTAACAAGAGAACCTTTAAACTGCATGTACATTTTAGACAACACATGTACTTTACAAACACTCTCCATGTGGCTATGTTTAACAATCTAAAGTATATCACAGTGAATGAACATTTAAAAGTAATCACATAAAGGACAGGGTAGACTTTTGGATTAATCACTACAACATTTTGGGTGGTCCAGGACATGCTTGTAAAATTTTATACTTAACAAATTTAATATTATGTAGAAAAATCATCTTTGCAGGATATTTCACCTCTGCATTCCTGTGTCTGCCTTTCTCCCTAGCAGAGCCAGCATGGCCTCAGGCACTAGCAGGGGCTCAGCTCCTGGGAGTGGAACTGCTGTGCGGACCCTTCACGGCTGTAGGACTGACTGTGCAAGCATGTATTTGTTGGTAGATGATGGATTTTCCACTGGTACTTGCCAGACTGACAAACCAGACCAGCTCCTCTTCTTTCAAATGGATTCCTGATGCTTCTGAGACTTTGAGAAAGTCTGTAGATTAATATGTTTGGTTTCATTTTTGGCAAAGCAGACTCTCTCAACTCAACTCAGGATGAATGCCTTTTTCTCCCCTTAGCCTCTAGCAATACATAAATAGGTGAAATCACCTCTTACATTTGAAAAATAATTAAAAAGGTAGAATGCTATCTGGCTAAATCTACTTTTTCAGATCTGGCATTTATTTCTTTCCTGTTTATAAAAACTAGGTCACAGTGTGTGTTCATTTCAAAGAAAAAAATTTAAATATACTTTTCAAGCACAACTTAATGCTTCCCAATTATGCCTTCCTGTGGTGCTCAGAAAAAGTTTTTTAAAGCAACAAATTTAGCATAGCAGAAATGAAAACATTTCTATTAAAAGAGAAAGGTTATCATAATTTGCTGACTAAAGCTGTAAAGTTATCTGTTCTAGCAAGGTTAAAAACAAAGTGATAAGGCTGGCAGGGTCTCTCATAGGATAGATTTAGTGGTTATGATCACAGTTATTACATCATTCACAGACAGTACTGTTTTTGCTACAAACATGGAGCAATTAAAGCAATAACAAATAAAAAATTGTCCAGTGAACAAAGAATGAATGAGTGGGAAAAAATTATTTTCTATAGAAGGATCTGTTAATTGTCCTTGCTATAGTTGTCTGCCTATCTATAGATGTCTTCTATTCAAGCAAGAGAATAATCCAAAATCAAAACTTGCTTGCCACTGATATTAAATCTTCCAGGACCTTCTTCAGCTGTAATGGCAAGAGATGAAAGAAGAAGAAGGCAAGGTCTTTGATTCTCTCTTTAGTGTTCTTCCCAGGCATCAGGAGCTGCGTGTACAGTTCAGCACTCCAGCGCTCCCCTCATACCAGCACAACACCACTGGGATGGCAGAAAACACAGTTTCCTCCAGATTATTAATTTTCCAGTGATCATAGGATCACAGAATAATAGAACGGTTTGGGTTTGAATGGACCTTAAAGATCATCTAGTTCCTAACCCTCTGCCATGCACAGGGACACCTTTTGCTAGATTGGCTTGCTTGAAGCCCCATCCAACTCAGTCTTGAACATTTTCAGGGATGAGGCATCCACAACTTCTCTGGGCAGCCTGTTCCAGTGCCTCATTACCCTCTGAATAAATAATTTTTTCCTAGTGTCTAATCTAAACCTTCCGTCTTTCAGCTTAAAGCTATTCCCTCTTGCCCTATCCCTGCACAGCCTTGTAATGTATCAGATCAGAGAAAAACTCTTGGTAGAGATCAATGAGGAGAATGGTTTCCATCATAACTCTTGATGCAACTGTGGTTTCCCTCAGGGCCCAGGGAAGGGGAGCTGTGCTGATAGCTACCAGCAGAAGTTCTTGTCACCTTCAGGAAAACACAAGTTTATTCCCCGTTCAGCTGAGCCCTCTTGGCTGTATGCAAACAACACGGTGAGAGGCAGTGACAGAACAAAGCACACACATGCCTCTGTTTGCTGCAGTCTGTGGCTAGATATGCACCAGCTCTTAGTCAACATCTGAAAGAAGGAGTGACTGAGACAAGACATCAGCTCTGGCATGCCTATTGGTGGTCCTGCCTGAGTGAGTCTTCACCCAGGTGTGGGTCCAATGCAAAACAGTCCTGTGGGGGTCAAGGCTGCAGAGAAACTGGAGGGAAACTTGGCCAAGAGACCAAGACAGTAATTTGCACTGATGCTGCCCATATTGAACTGACTGCATGGATAAAAAGCTTGCACTAACAAATAAGTGCATTAAAGATTTCTCTCTCTCTCTCTCTCTAGCTTCAATCCCGTTACCTTTTATTTGCCATGGTTTGATTCCAGATGGCAACTCAGTTCAACACATCCACTTGCTCAGCCGTCCTGCACCCCAGGTGGAAAAGGGATGAAAATCATAGGAGGAAAAATAAAACACAGGGGTTGAGATAGGAGCAGTTTAATAATTGAAACAAAGTAAAATAAAGTAATATTATTAATGGCAATGGTAATAATAATTGTAATAAAAGGGGAGAGATATCTAAACCTCGAGAAAAACAAGTGGTGTACAACCCAATTACTCACCACCCATTGACCAAGGCCTGGCATGTCACCAAGAAGCGATTGGCCCCTTCCAGCCAGCTCTTCCCAGTTTATGAACTGGACACAATGTTCTATGGCATGGAATATTCCTTTGGACACATCAGGTCAGCTGTCCTGGCCGTGCTCCCTCCCAGCTTCTTGGGCAGTTCCTCCCTGGCAGAGCATGGGAAACTGGAAACTCCTTGACTTGGGGTAAGCACTATTTAGCAACAACCTAAACACCACTGCTATCAACATTATTCTCATAATGAATCCAAAACAAAGCATTGTAACAACTACTAAGAAGAAAATTAATTCTATCTCAGCCGAAAGCAGGATGTTATCACCAAAAGAAAAGAAAAAAATTTCAACTCAATATTAAAACTCTCCAAGGAAGGTACTAAAAGAGGATAGATGCTGAAAAAAACTGTTCCAGGCAACAGTGCTGGTAGCACAGAGGTAATCGGTGAGGTTTGCACATGCAAGTTCATTCTGAGACCGCTCTCTAGCATTGCCATTTTCCAGCTGGCATTCAACATGTTGCAGGACTAACAACTCGTCCCCTAATCCACTGGCTGGAGAGGACACCTCTGCATTTATTTCCATAGGCAAATACATATTAATATAAGTACAAACAAAGCTGGTGTTCCTGGCCCCTATTGTTTAGAGCTGGCAGCAGAAATAAAGCAATAAAACTGTTAATAAACATTTTGAAATACCTACTCAGTCACAGCTAAACCAGACCTAAACTCAGTATTTTTTGGAAACAGGAAAGAAACAGACACTTCATTTCTGTGCCTCAGCTACACATGAGCACAGCCCTCATTTGTAAAGGCTTACGGACCTTAAGGTTACAACAGCATGATGTGCAGAAAGCTGTTTCCATTCATCCTTAGCAATATCTAATTGTGTGTCTTCTTTTGGCTTGTTCCACAGTATACACAAAGAATGCTAACACAAAAATGCAAAATGCCTGGGATATTGATGGAGAGGTGAGAACCCAGAAGACTTTTTCCCTCAGCCCGGAAGATTTTTTTCAGGAAAGCAGATTCTCTGCGAACTGACATAATTTAGGACCTATTCCAGCTGTAATTGCAGATTAAAGTGTTTTCAACAAATATGGGGTGAACTGGATCAGGCTTCACTTAAGATGAGCTACAGATATTTATTTGGGCTTTGCCTCTCCTCTGCAATGGAATCATCCCTAATAATCACTCTCTAGAGGATCCAAGCCCCGCTGATCAAGGGACTGTACACACAGTAAAAAGACTGTGTAAGGGAGTTTAGTCTATCTAATGTACAGACAATCAGAGAATCAGCTGAATGCCAGCTGTATTTACTTAGCTGGTTTTTCCAATCTCAAATATACACAGTATGTGGAATTTCTTTTAAGATCAGCTGAATATTGGTTGAAAATTGACCTAATAAATAAAATGGCTAAAATATATTACAAATACATTCATTCATTGATTTTGTACACTGGCTATTTAAAATAATAGTGTATGATTAAAAATTGTTTTGGCTAAACTAAAATATCAGTTGTCCCAACCATTAAAATGTCCTGGCTGTGCTCCTAGGTGATGACAGTACTATATTTAGTCACTGAGTACCACCAGCTGTCTTGCTAACAGAAGTCTGGCATTTTCCTTAATTGAGAGATGCAGTATGTGTGAAATGATACCACTCACACTCACTCATGATAATACTAGCATGACCTAGTTGAAAGCTTTTGATTTTTTTTGCTTCTTTGTTCAGAAGAATAACAGTTGGTTCAGTAAAATGTTAAAAACTGAAACCTATCCAAAGGGTTTATAAGGAATTCTCTGCAGATTATGATCTAGAAACCTCATTTTTCTGAGTCCCCTGGCAGAGAAGGGCAGGTGAGAGGGATGAAATGGAAAATCTAGCCTTCAACATTTGACAATTACCTTCCCAGTCATCCCTATCTTGCAAGTCTGGGTGATGTTTTCTTAGTTTTTTTATCCTGCCTGGACACTGGGCAAGAGACAGCTCAGAGTGTTACATTCTGGTGGACAGTTCTGTCAGTCTTTTACTTTCAAAACAGTGGTATAAGTGGAGGTGGATGATGGCTTTTGTTGCTGAATAGTTAGTCTGTCCCAAAAATTTATTTGTGAATTCTGATTTGAATTCCTAGAGCACAAATTTCAGAGATGAGCCAGTGGTCCCTTTCCCCACTCTCACTCCAAAGCTGTATCGCCCAGTAGGTAGGACAAACACCAGGTCAGATACGTAAGTAAGTGCACCGCTTCCCAGGAGAGCTCCTTGGCACTGGGGGCTGGATGCTGGGTAATGTGGGTCATTTATTCTCTCTTGTTGAAATGCTTCAACTCATATTCGTAAATAAACATTCACTGAAGCAGCAACCAAAAATCTGAAGTTCCCCTTGTCAGATGACCTAATCATCAACTTAGAGAGATGTATATTATTTTTTATCCAGTAAGTATTTAAGTTTTCATTGTTAAGTGGTCCAGGCATAACAGAAGAGCCATGAGACCCCTGCCTCAGCACACACTGCAGCCTAGCACTTGTGGTATTTTCTGAGTGGGTCAGCCTGGGGTTAAAACCAGACGAAAAGGGAATTGGACCCACGGTTTCCCACATATGATGTGAATGTCCAGCCTGGACTGGGATCTAGAGCATGGGAGGGAGGAACAGCTTTAATACCAGCTTCTCTGGATTACCTCATTCCTCTTGTGAATCTGGCCCTTGGGTTATTTTTACTAAGTCCCAAAGTGAAACCAAATGATTCAAGGTGAATTAAACGTTGCAAGCGGTCCAGAACTGCTTTTTTTTTGATTCAGTGAAAATGTTGAAAAGCCTTGTCTGGGGGAGCAGTCAACTACAACAGTCAAAAAGGATGGAAGAATGGTTGATGAACAGGAAACATCCTCATTCATTGTGCCTGCTCCTGAAGGGTCAGCTGGAGCTGGCGTGTGCAGCCAACCATCCTTACTGAGAGTGTGATGTCTTGTGAATGGGCAAATCAAATATTTAAGAGTACTTACAGGCACTGCAGGCAGGTGAGGAGGCCGAACCTGAACAGGAAATTCAGAGACATGAATTCGGTTCCCAGCTGGGCCACAGAATTTCTGCGCAAACTCAGGTGAGTTGTTTACTCCCCGGATGTGCAAATGCAAATTCTTGTATCTCTGTAGGTTTCTCTGCGTCAGTGGACCAGTTATACCAGCTGGAGATCTTGGCACTGACACCTCGTGGCCCTTGGTGTAACAAGGTGAATAATGCTTTCCTAGATCTTGAGACCTGAGACTAATGATAAAGTCACTAATAGGTCTCATGCGTGCCAATTGTGATGGGCTCATAAAGGCCTAAAAAACCAGAATGAGTAAAACAAATAACATGGGAACACATTAACCAGCAATTTACTGTATGCTACACAGCAATTTGCTGTGTACTATTTCACACTGCCATCGTGGGCTTTTAAATCTTTAAACACAGGATGTTTTCCTATTCTCACGCACTCGATGCTTCCTTCAAATGAGGAACTTCTGGTGCATATGGCAGATCAACCATCCACATATTCATTGTCCTGTGAAGTCACATTTTTCAGGAAGAAAGCTGTGACTTTTTGCTTTAGAGGTGATTAAGAAGACAGCTGAACCCATGCTGTTTAGCAAAACAAAGTAGTTGGTCAGAATTTCTTACCACGTATTAACTGGGAAATGTACTTGAAAATTGAGATTTTAATTAAAAATCAGTGTTCTTACCTGACATCACTGGAGGGTCACAGAGCAACACAAGAATGCAAATGAGTTCTGGCCTGCTTCAGCAGTGGTTAACAAGCCAAAGGAGATTATAAGGTTTCACAGAAAGCCCAAAGAGCTGAGGAGGAAATGTACAGTGTTTCCCAGCCTGTCAATAAGTAAAGATAATCAGATCTGGTTTTCTGCTTTTCTGTTCCACACTTTTATCTGCCTGGGGAAAAATCTGGAAGGGATGAGCAGGCTCTCAGTCACTGTTTAATTACCTTGCTTTTCATAAAATCATGAAACAGAAGTGTTTTGTTTTTCATTGCAATTCACAGCTTCTGCACACTAAATGCCTTCAGATTCCTGCAGAGACCTAAATCTGGTGTGCGGGCTGCAGCAGGTAAACAAGGTATATCTTAATGAACTGCCAAGTAATAACATGAGGGAGCTTTTTAACACGGCTTTACTTTCATTACTCATGCTATACTCCATGAGTGCTCCTATAGCCTCTAGACCCTGTAAAAACAGTGTTTGTCCCTGTGATTCCTGATGTAACATGACTAGGAGGCACAAACCTGACCCTAATTTAGCACAGATGAGTCACATGCCTTTACAAAAAGACTAGGTTAATTTTTTTATTTTGTTTTATTTTTTTTAATTATTTTAGGCAAAAGAGAAAAGTTGAAGATCTACATTTAATTAGCAAAGATGTTTGGTATCAGGACTACTCCCAGCAGGGTGGCATTTAGTAACAGCACTGCCTCTTATAAGAGTAGCTGTTCAGAGTAGGGGCACTCAGTTCTACCCGCTATTCAAACATGATCTGAGAAATAGGTCCTTTCCAGAATAGTTTAGGATCTCAAAATAAAATGTGACGAGCTGGTGCAAGCAAAGAGGTCTTGGAAGGGAAAGATGTCAGGGAAAAAGGAAGGTCAAGTGACAGGACGGTTTGGCTCACGGCAACTTTGGCACATGCTCTTCTAAGAAGAGAAACAAGAGATCCCAATAATATCAGTAGGCACCTCCCATCAGCCAGCGCTTTGACATGGACATTGTGGTAATAAGGTCTTGAAAATGAGCCTAAAGGACAAGACAGAATCCCACTATCACGGAATGGTTGGGCCTGAAAGGGATCTCTGTGGGTCGTCTGGTCCAATCCCCCACGCACAGGCAGGGACACCTAAAGCTGGTTGTCCAGGACCTTATCCAGATAGCTTTTAAATATGTCCAAGGATGGAGACTCCACAATCTCCCTGGGCAACCTGTGCCAGTGCTTAGTCACCCTCACAGTGAAAAAGTGTTCTCTGATGTTCAGAGGAAACCCCCCATGTTTCAGTTTGTGCCCGTTGCCTCTGTTCCTGTCACCAGGCAACCAGGAATAAGTAGGATGTTCTCTAGGAAATGGTTTTCACCCAGGGATTGGAAGACTCCAGGTTTCTGTGCTCACAAAGCATGAGATGGATGACTTGATAGAATTCTTACCAGATTATTCACAAAACACAGCATTGAAGAAACAACAGGTCAGCTACAAACACTGAATTGAAGATCTTTCTTGAAAAACAAACATACAAAAATTTGGAGATTCTATATCCAGCATCTCACTTCACAGTAAGCCGGGGGCTGCATGTTCCATTTGAAATTGCTTTGCTTCTTAGGATTTTCATCAGGGTTGTTCGTAATGCCACCCTATCATTTCGTATGCTTCAGGGTAATTGTTCTCCTTTCTAAACCAGCACCTTATTCTTGCTCCACAAATCCAAGCTTTCATTTTGAGCATATTAAAATCATTAGCATAATTAACATTAAAAGAAAATGTCAGGTAGCCAATATAAGATCTCTGATGTTGCAAAAGCTGTGAAAACAACAGCTTTTTTATGTGACCTACACTCACTCATCTCAATGTGCTATTAATAATGGAATATTAATTACAAGCATAAGGCTACTTCTTACATCAACGTTTTAATCTATTTTAGGGGTCACTATTGTGAAAACATCACCAGCAGTAGCAGTTGTTATGGAAAGGTACAATAGGCTGCTTTCTTTTGTCATTGATGCTGTAGATCTCAAGCATTCTTTGCCAGGGCATAAATTACTTACCAGGAGAATGCTCTCCAGATTCTGCGCCAAAGGAATCTACTGCCCTCTATTCCCAAAAATCACAACCAGTTACATATCTCTGTGTCTCTCAACACAGTGGTTCTCACAAGTCCATTTCCACAGCGCATCCACAGTACAAAATCGGCCAAATGACCAATAACTAATTTAGCACTGATTATATTGTTTCAAGTGATGGTACATAGCTCACTCCCATCCAGCTGCTTTCACCTGGCCCTGGATTACATGCTGACTCACAATGATCTGTTTCTTAATAAGCATTGTAAATGATTGCTAGCAACCAAAGTGGACCTACAGAGCAGAAGGTCTGTATTATGTTCTCAACGCAGGAGCCAGATGTCCAATACCACATACTAATGCAGAAAAGTGGGGTTGTGGTTTTTCTTCCCTTATGTGAAGACCTAACTTACAAAAACAAATACTTGATGGAATTTGCACAGGAACCTTCTGGAGCTGACAGGCTATCAGGAGTACTACTTAGGCAATGCAAAGCCCACAAGCATATGTCTGCAGCATCTGAACTTGCCTAAAAGGCTTTAAGGACATGAAAATATTTAAAGACCTGAATACCTTTAAAGACCTGAATCTCTTTAAAGACCTGAATCTTAACACTGGAAGCTACATTTCTGAAGGGTGCAATTTGTGACATGATTGTGGTTAAACTCAAAGGGCCATAAACTACAAAAAATGAATTTTTGATGCCTTTGGGATCAGGAAAGAAAGTGATTAGGAAGCTTCAGGGTGAAGCAGCATCTTACCATCTTCTAGTTACTAGGTGTCCTCCAGCTTCAGAAACCCAGCTGTGAAGGGCCTCTGAGTGGGAAATAGGGAAGGAGCAAAAAGAGTCGAAGTGAAAGAAAAATTACTGTTTGACAAGGTCCTCCATCAGATCAGAAATTGGACAGCTGAATGTAATGAATGATGCCAGAAATTGCTTTGAGCCTGCGTCTTTGCCAAACACAGTGACTGTACAAGAGAGCAGCCACGTTTCTATGAGGTGTGGGCTTGTAGGGACTTGGGTAACACATCTTAATGGCCAAGGCTGGCATCTCTTGCAGGGAAGCCAAGGTTGGAGGTTCTGTGGGAATCTGAGGATGTCAAGCCCTCTCTAACCAAATGTAGTTTTTACAAGTGGGCTTCTCCCCTTTTCCATATTCTGCCATTAGGAGAAAACAGGCCAGTTTCAAGCTAGGCATTTTTTTCTGGCTTTGCTCTTTCTTGACTAAGCTAAGCACAAATGAGTAAGGAAAGCATAATAAATCACATGACAGATTAGTCTCAGTAACTGAAGGAGAAATCACATAAATAAATAAATAAATAAGTCCGAAAATACGGAAGGACCATCTATAAAAGTGTATGCCTCATTTGCACTGTTCATTTTTCACTTCCGTATGTAAATTGCACTAGGATGTCTTCAATATTTTCCATGCCTATTTATCTTATGATATTTTCCTGTTCTTTCCTCTTTTTTCCTTTCTGAGACATTTCTAGCACTGTGGTTGGAGAGTGCAGCTGGGACACAGCTGTGTGCTGTCCAGCTTTGATGAGCTATAAATGTTTTCCCTTTTGCTAACGTTGTGACATTCCCTACTGCTTTAGTGTCTTGAATGCTGATGCTTAAAAAGCAGATCTGAAACCCCTGAAACCGCTCTTTTTAGCCAACAGTTGCTCTCCCTTTGAATCAGCAGTTTCTAATTAAACAGTACCATACTAGAAGACCTAAAGATCATTAAAGGTGCACTCAGGGTGTCCAAGAATAGCAACACAATGCAGGTGTTGTTCCCTCAGTTCAAAATGGACTGGTCAGTCCCCTCATTGATTAGCAATTGTGCTAAATGTCTTATAAAAGTCTGACCCTAACACTGCTAACACCTTTGGTCAGCCAAATAAATTCTTTCAAACTTTCACAGTGGAAAAAACTTTCTATTTTATGATTTTATAACCCTGTCATTAGCAATCTTTGAAACAGCATTCCACCCCCAGGTTGCATTCTGTGGTTATGAACTTCATTTGATCACTGCCCCATCAATTTGACATTAACTGCTGCAATTTACAACTGCTCTGGCTTTTCCTCTATTATTGCCATACCTCTGCAAGTGCAAAAAACTGCTGCCCAGGGGAAGTCTGAAAGAATGCAATGTCTTGTTAAAACCTGAAAGGGCAACAGGGGTGGGGTAACAACCTCCTAGAAGAGAAAAACCAAAGGTTGATAATGAATAATGCTCCATTCTCTGCTGCGAACAGGGGTGACCTGGCATGTAGACCACAGCAAAGTAGTGAATAATTCACCAAGAGAGTCATAGACCTCCTGGTAGACCACAGCATTGCTTTGTCTCACAAATATGTTCTCCTACAGAACAGGGCTCGACAGGATGTTTCAGTCTACAAATGTTTAAACAAAGGGGGGTGTGACGGGGTATGCAAGGGGAGCACCATGCACGGAGCAGGCCAGCATGCACGGCTGTTTCTCCATTAGCAGATAATTCCATAGGTCCTGAACAATGGCTCTGATGGAGATGAGGCACACAGCTCACGTCCAATTTCTAACCCAAACAAGAAACCAATTGCACTCTCAGAGAGGGACATTTAAGCAGCATTAACTGTCTGAGCTGAAGCAACAGGAGCATGGATATTTTGAGCAGCAGCTGGAATCAGGCTGATTTCCTGACCTTTGTGCTCAAAGGAAAAGCATCCAAAGGAACCATTGGGGCTGGAATACGGCTCCAGCTTCCATGTGAGTTCCCTCTTTGCTTTTGTGGGTTTCTCTGCCTGAGAGACAAATGTGAGGCCAAGTTGTTTCTCATTTAGTTTTCAAATGTTCATGTTGCTGAACACTATTCAGTTTCTGCCTCCTTCCTTCTCTGAGCCCAAGGCTGTGTAACGTGGGCCTGGGTCCTGGGGGCTGTGCTGGGGACAGAAGAGTGGTTCAAAACCCCCTAAATCCCAGCTCTGCTCTGGCTTGCGGTAGTGTTTGGGAGCAAATCTAGCAGGCAATTTTTATTAACTTGGGTATCAAACTGTTTATAGAAGGCAACATTTTAACAGTTTTAGCCATTTCTCTATCTTTTCCATCTTTGTAGCCAGAAATATTCTGAGGCTAATCTTATGATATATCTGAAGTTTAAATTGTTTGATCTGATGCGGCTACTGAGTGAGTCATTTCTATATCCATAGCCTCTCATATTACCTTACTCACACTAAAAAAGACCTTTTTATTTAATTGTGGTCATTTCCTGTATATAAGATAGATAATGTCTAGCCCATGCTTTTTTTCTCTTATCCTGACAAACTGGATATTGTCAGGCTCTATAATTTGCCAAAGTATCAAGCAATTGTTCCTATTCTCTTCCTCCTGATTATTCCCCAATGTTACACCTTTTTTACATCTTTTTTTAAACACACCAGGCAGTGCCTTATTCTCTCACATAGTGAAGGATATGTCTGGTCTATCAGCTCATGTGACAGGAGCAGGATGTCCAGATGCTAAAACTTTGGTTTGGGACCATGTACTTTGGGCATGGGGCAATGAGGCAGAGGACAGTAGTGCCCATGACCTGGTGACTGCCATTCCTGGCTCAGGAAGTCACTGACAGAAGAAATACTTCAGGTTGGCACCAAGATTCAGAAAGTGAGCAGGGTACAAATGTCACTGCATGTGCAGGGAAAGCAGGGACCAAATGCAGGATTCTCATGCTGTGCGTGGAGCCTCCAAAGGAAGGAAATCATGTTTTGTGTGAGATGTCTTTCAGTGCCCTTTCCTCTTGGCACCTTTTCCACAGCCTCACTGGTACTGACTGATACTCAGTATGACTCAGTTCCACTCAGCATCACACCACAGAGGAAAAGAGACACTGCTGTTGTGATTCTATGTCGAAAAGCTTTCTGACTTTTCTCTTCACAGATCACAGACTAGGAAAGTGTGACAACTCATTCTGAAAATCACCTTTCCAATCCTCGCAGTTCTGCACGTGCTTGATGAGTCTCTTTGCCAGAATCCTCACAGAAACCTGGTTTTACAACTAAGAAGAGAATTATTTCAATTGTTTTCCAAATGCTGTTGATTTTCTCTCTATACTCCAAGTCTGTATAGAAATGAAATTTTTATAAATGAAGCCATTTTGGTGTAAGTGACTGCAGAATGGTGCTTTTAACTCTCAGATCAAACTGATTCTTTTCTTACTTAGCAAAGCTATAAATGCTCTGTAATAGCTGATCTTTTTATTGCAGATTCTCAGAATGATTTAGTCACTGTTTTGACTGGTTCAAATGTATTTGAGGAGCTACAGCTAATATTTACAAGCTTCCAGTGTAATCTTTTTATTTTTCCAACCATCAAAATCATATGGTCTCCTGCAAATTAGCTCATGGAGCACCACTTTCTTAGTGTCTTTTTCATTATTTCCATCTATTGTATACCACTCTCAAGCTGAGAAGAAACTTTAAATGCACACAACTAAAGAATCTTTGTTTATTATTTGGAAAAGTTCAGATGTATTTCCTTTGGCCAGATTTTACTGACTATGACTGGAGAACTAAGCGTTCCAGTTGTTTCCAGTAAATAAGCTTTCAAATACAATTTTCTAACTCATGGATAAAGCAGAAAACAAAGCTCTTGGTATCAAATGAGCCCTCATATTTTTCCAGTTGATGGATGCCTGGCAACTTCTATGAGATTATTATCTGAGAACAGACTTACTTGTTCAGCTTCCAACAGCAGGACTCACAGACGGGATCCTGCCCCTCTCTGTCTCCTGTTTTCCTGCTTTCTGGAGGGCCTGGTTTGGCTTCCAGGTCCCAATGGCATCCAGGGGAGCCCAAAGCACTTCCAGCCTCTCAGAAGTCACTCAAGGCCTTCAGGGGAATGAGTCCATAATTTTCAAGGATGGGTTAGACAGTCTGAATGCACCAGAGATGTAAGAGAGCTGCAATCACATTTCAAGCAGGGATGCTCTGATAGTCACTGCACAACACCTCCTGCAGATTTTAATAGGTGTCCCACCTCGTTCAAGAGAGACCATTACCAACACAGTGCAACTCCAATGGTTACTACACTGCTATTTCAATCTACTTCTTTATCAAGGTGCTGCCCCTGCCGTGTGGGCACCGCTCTCTATTACCGACCTGTTAATGAGACTTTATGTACTGACAGTACAGATCAGGCCCTATTCCCATGGAGCACCGAGAAGAGCTTTCCTTCTCCAATTACCCCTCAGAAACAGGACAGACAGAATCTAGCCTTTTGCCCTATAAAAATTGCATGTAGTTCTGAAAGTCAAAATGCAAATAATTAGTGAATTTTGTAACCATGTCTAAGGGAAGAGGGAAACAGCAAGCAAAATTGGAGTCTGCTATTTTTACCCATGTGTCTAGCTGATTACATGTCATTCTTCTCACACAGAACTAAATATCTTAAATGCAAATAGCCAGAGGTTGTTGTACGTTTTTTGCCCTTTCCACAGCTGTTCATTACAGAGCTCAACAGCAGCTGACAGCAGGTGAACGTGTGGATGATGGGCCATGGATATATTCTGTTAAATAGAATGAATAAACCATTAAATGATCTTGTTTCTTGATATGCCTAAATGCAAGCTGCACGTCCAAGCAAAGCAACATTAAATTCTGTATAGCAGATCCCTCTTGTATTTTGCAGCACATCAGTCATGCAAATTTTATGCTATAATCTTTTAAGCAATTATAACCTCCATTTATTTTTAATGACATAGTGTATCCTTTAGCTTTTAGTTCTAGACAATTGAAATAAGGATGCATGAACCTGGAATACTAGACTACTTATATCCGGTTCATTTTGTAAACTATATTTGGTGTTTTATATAACTTGTTTGACCTGGGTAGAAATGACTGACAATGTATCTTCCCTTTTTGAGAATCAGTATCTTTGAAATTCACTAATATGTTAATTTAGCTGTATGTCCGTATGCTATTGCTATCATAGGGATTGAGAGTGATTGGGAGTGTTATTTTAGAGTGAATGCATACTGCATGTATGTAATATATATGCATGTATACAAAGTAGACATAAATTGTACATTTTAGGCATAAGGAATTAAAACAAGAAAGGCATTATAAAATTATTCCCAAATCACCATCTCAAAAAAATAACCACAAAATTTTAACCACTTTTTGATTTAAAAATCTGATGCTGGATTTGGAAGTGTCTCTCTTCAATGAAAGGTTTATACTTCTATATAAATATTACTTCAGATGTAGCTCCACTCTCCATTTGCTCAAAAAGGGATTTATCTTCCCATAGCTCTGGAAATGAAGGACCTTCGACTCTTTCCATGACACACCATCCACACAGGCATGACCTTCCTCCAGCCCAAGGCTATTTGACCTTGTCCACAAGAGCATGGGTTTTTGGAAGGTCAAACGTATCAGAACATTCTTCTGCATGAGGAGGAATTAAGAGAGAGAAGTACAGGACCAGACTGGGTTGGTGAGTTCATCTGAGGGATGGTATCTCTGCACAGCTATTACTCTACCTTCAAATGTGAGGCTTCGGAAAAAAGTGACCAAAGACCATTAAAATGTTAACCATCCCTGCTCTTGTGCCTTCTTGCTTACTCTCCCCACCTTCCTTGCACAGTAGAGCTTTTGTCCGGATTCCAAAAGCTGGAATGAGGCCTCACACCTTCAGAGACCAGTACTGCATTACCCACTCTGGGAAATACAGGAGAAGACATTTGTCTTGGATTACCTGCATCTGTAAGACCTGCACGAGCGGTGTGAAAAACAGGATCAACTGCAAAAGTGAGCAGTTCCAATAGCACTAAAGGTCAGGCAGAGGACACAATATTTGATATAATTAGGAGTTTTCACATTCCTTCCTTGTATGCAAGCAGAAATCAGTATGAATTTCTTGTCCTTCCATTCAGTAAAGCTCAGGTAGAGCAAGATTCACTAAAATCAGAACTATAGGATCTAGGTTTTACAAGCTTTAATAAACCTGGGATATCTTATCCTACCATCCCACAAGAAAGTCAGACTCGAACTCTCCATAGCCTTCTATTGTCTTTTGTGTGGAATTAGGTTGCATTGTACAGATGGCCTAATTCTGTTTCTTTGCAGCCAACTGTGGACTAAAAGCAGGAGAGAGATTTAGTTAAGTTTAATTGTTTGTTTTCTGCCAGCTTCTGGAAACGTGTTGGGTGCTCTATATTTAGAGTTTTCTTTCTTTAGAAAATTCCTCTGTGCCCAGCTTCCAGGGAACCCTTTTTTCCTGTCATACTGCTGCCATTTGGCCACAACTTTGACCTGATGTGCTTTCAGAGACAGCTGAATAATTTTTCTTAAACATTTGAAATCCATGAAAAAGTGTGATATAGATATCTGCAGAATTGTCACAGGTTTAGAGGAGTGGGGTTTGCCACTAGCAGAATTAAAGAAGCCTGGCAGCAGAAACGTATAAAATATGGTAATAAGAAGATATGGAGACAAAGAGAAAAAATAAAAAGTTACATGTAGACTGCAACTAGACAAAGATTTATATATTAAAACATATTTTAGTAACATTTAGAGAAGTTGCATAATAATGAAAAGCAGATACAAAATTGTCTAGCTATGTACAATACTACAGATTCATGCATGTAAAACTATCATAAAAAATGAACATTGAAATAAACCCAGATGAACAGACTAGAAAACAAAGAGCAGCCCTGTCAGCATACCAAGTTGCACTAAGATTAATATGTGCTGCAAGTGTTGTTCCCAATGTATCTCTCTGCACTCATCCATCATCTCCCTCCATGAAGCCAACATGAGCTTGTGGCCTTTTTGCTGCCTAAGGCAACCTGGTATATATGTGTTTGGGAGTAAATATAGATTATTTGTCCCCAACCCAACAGCACTCACAGAGTTGTTAGCCAGTAGGAATTTTTCTGTCCTCTTACTGAGAATATCCAGGCTTTCTCCCATTCTCACATTCACCCCAACTATCCTGTGCTATTAAAAAAAAAAAAAGGTCTTTCAGAGTCCCACATGAAAATTGTTGTGAAAAGCTGGGCATTTTTATAGTCAGGAAGTATTTTAGACCCTTTTTTTTTTTTTAAATTATGAAAGGAACTATATTAACTGTAGAGGAAGCCTAAGTGTCTAGCTCGAGCTAGACGCCCACTTGTGCATGGTTAACATTAAGTAAGTGAATCTGGTGCTTAGAAAGATGCATCTGAAGCCCACTGCACATGCAAGCAGCTACTACAGTCCAGCTGAACCTGTCCATAGCCCAAATACTCATTGGACCAACACCTGAAAACCACCATAGGCTCACCAGAAGTTTCTTCTTTCTCTCCGGCAGACACTGGCTGTGTTTTGAAATTAGCTCAGATTAATTTGCTCCCTTCTTTTTAATAAGAATGGTAACTCATAGTGATACTTTTACAAGCCCTTACATACAGCATTAGCATCAGCTCCCAATTCCCATGTCTGTGTATACAGAGCCCACAGTATGCCCCATGCTCACAGCAGCGATGAGGGAAAAGTGGGATTTCTCAGAGCCCTGTCCCTGTGTGGTGCCATCTTTTTCCTGCCTCCCCAGATTTCCTCTGGTGTCATCTCCGATGTCATTACTAGCACAGAGTGGAGCTAACACATATCTCACAGGAATGTTGTGGGTGTTAATTAATAAATGCTCTTAAAATGCTTGGAAACCTTCAGGCTGCAAAATGTATAAAATCTTTCTTAGAAATATTGTTCTTATTTTCCGTATCCAGATACTATGTCTCCTGAGGTCTCTGCAATCTGAAAGTAGGTCAAAATTTGGCTCTTAATAAGTTGAATTGGGAACTCTGAAATTTTCCTCCAGACATAATTTTGTACTACTTAAATTAAGAAATGTGAGGCTCTCTTCCCTCTGTCCAAATACCGCTGTACAGCAGTTGAGGACAGCAATGAAGAGACCGGAAGATGTGCTCCTCACACCCAGCCAAGGTGCATTTGCAAGCCATATGTTGACCTCAAAGTGTCGACTAACCCCGTGCTAACATACACCTCAGTTTCCATAGACTTAAAGGTTTTTACGTTTTGGCTCCCCCCAAAAAAGGCATCCATGCAACATATCGTTTAGAGTACGAAATGCTTCCTTTTGAAGGAGCCGTGATAACCCAAGTGGATGCACACATTTGTTTCACGGTGTCTAACCAGGTAGTATACGGGCTGTTAAAATTCTCTGTGTGTACCAACTGGAATGGTGTTAACCGCTACCAGAAATACATGGCACTGCACTTTTCATTTCCATTCTGTAGGAACAGACACGGCTGAGACATAGGGTGTTTCCTGAGGTTAATGATAACCTGAGGTTAATGGTTTCTGGCTGAACTTTAGGCCCTTGGCTTCCCCTAACCTGTCATTAATCCCCAGGAAATGCCTGAAACCAAGCATATTATTTAAATCTGGCAGCAATTAATTTATCTCTGGACCTTACAGATGCTCATATTAAATTAAAAAGAGGATGATTTATGGAGAGCACCAATAATGTCCAGATCTAGGCAAAGATAGATGTTATCCTTAATATTTAAAATTCAGGTTTCCTTTTTCACTGAGTCATTGACTATCAGCTGTATTAAGGGGTTTTATTTAATTATTCTATCAAATAGGATCTTTTCCATAATTAATCCTTTTAAAAAACACTTTATCTTGTATATTCTGCCAGCTGCATCAAGATTTTATCTCTTTTCCTCTTTGGGACTGTTTCATGAACATTGTTCACTGTTGCTTTGAATCAGAAAATAAATGTATTTTCAGCAACTTAGTTTAAAAAGAAGCAATCAGGACAAATGCAGCAGCATATGTAAGAAACGAGAATTATCCTCTCACTCAGCAGTAGATCTATAAGTCTCAGACAAAATAACAGCTGTGGTTTTATTTCTACATATTAAGAAGATAGGCCAAAAACACAGTATAAGGTTGTTGGTTTCTACAGAGCCAGAAGGTGAAGCTGTGCATTGGTTTCTACTCTGTTTTTCTCAGGCTTTTAGGCTGAGGCTGCCAACAGTGTGCACACTTTCTATTAAGGCGTCTGAAGCCTTACCAGAGCTCTCAGTGATGTGGTTTGGTAATAGGTACCACTAAATCACAGACACAGGCATCAGTGCAGCTGGCTCCGTAATTGCAAACAACAGCCATAAATCCATTGAAACTAATCCATGTACCAACTGAAATAAAATCCTTAATCTCATGTCCTCTCTGTTTTTCAGCTTTCACTTTCAAGTCTTATCAGAGTATAGTGCCATAAGCTCTACAGATAAAATGGAGTCTTCCAGACTCCTTAAAATCTGAAATTCTGTTGTAAAAACAGCTTAAGAAAAATGGACATTCTGAGTTAAAGGTGAACTGCAAGGGGACAAAAATTGGAGTTATGGATATTTTCTTTCTTTGCAGAGAATTCATACAGTAATATGTTTCATGAAAAAACAGTTACTGAAAAACTGCAGTTTATGCTTTAATATTTCTGTAAACTGATTAAACCAATTCCCCACAGAAAAATTACTGCCTGTATTGCAATATGAGCTCTGCAGATATACAGGATTACTCTGCTCTTAGAGAATAAGAGGAACAATCTCACATGTGTGTATGTGGTCACACATCTGGCTTTGTGCAGCATTAGTACACCCTTTCCTGAAATCAATCTCTCTTGAATATTTTTTCCTTAACAGCTTCTTCTCACGTGTTGGTTCTGCCGCCCCTCAGCAGTTTCTTGTATAACCCAGCCTTGGAGAAGAAGTCAGGGCAGGTGCAGTGGTTGTGTCATTCTGGTAAGGCTCCTCCTCGCCAAGGAGGGTCTCAGCCTCAGCACTGCCTTCCCTGGAGCAGCTCCTACCCTGGGTAAAACCAGTCTGTACATGTAGAGAGGACACATACACTGCTGGATGTGTGACCATGAATACTGATGTGAACATTTTTGTGAGAAATGGAAGACAGGCTTCAGCCTTCTCCACTAACATGTGGCTCCTTCATATTTGAAGAAAATTATCTTTCTCAAGGTTCAGTTCAGAAATTTTTTAACCCCCTCTTTTTTACAAGCTTAGCTTCATATGGCAGAACTTCAGCATCTCTTTTTGTTACAATATTTTGTCTTCATTTTGAAAATACCACCGTGTGTCCCAGCTACAGGTGTTGCCTTGTTTCATAATAACTAATTAAAATATAAATAGTGCAAGATAATTTTCTAATGGCTAAGATTACAGAAATATGTCTATAAAATACGAATCAAGAAAGGTAAGGGCAGTTTCTGCCACAGCTGTACCTTTCTCATTCCTGCAGTCATGTAGAGTGCCCATTTCTTCCAGCATGCAACTGAACAGCTACGGAGCTTCATCAGGGCGCTGGAGCCTCCTGTTCCAGCTGGTACAAGCAGTTTTAGGCTTCTTCCCTCAGAGCAATCAAAACTTTTTAACCATGACAGAATAACTGAAGTTTCCACAAATTTTAATGAGCTAAAGAAAACATATTTCTAATGTTCCTCAAACACTTAGGATCCAATCTATATCCTACATAATTTAGGAAAGATTTGCTATGCACTTTACTAAACTTTGGTGTGAAAGACAGAGTATGTTACCGTGCATGCTTTGTGGAGATCTTTGTGGCAAGTGTCAGATTCAATGAGGTTTACATGCAGCATGGCAAATAAATGCTATTCCAAGGAAAAAGAAGCCAGCTATCAATATACAGCCACATTTCTTGTGGTTTCCTGATTTTCTGCTTTCTGGTATACCTAAGTCCTCTGAATATGAGCTACTGAATCAGCATTTTGTGTGCTCAGATGTAATTAAAGCTGTTCAGAGGACACGGATTCCATTTTGCTCTAAATTTCAAGGTTTCAGAATTTGTTTTCACTATTCAGAGGAATGAAAATAACCCCCTCAAACATTTTTGCAAATTGAAATTGTTATGAAATGTCTGTTTCTGGATATAAAACTTGATTTTTTTGGCTCAAGTTCTTTCTCCTCTGGCTGTAAGTGACAAGGGAACCCCAGGCAAAAACTTTCTCAAGAAATGTTTGTCAAAACTGATATGTTGATACAACATTTTGGCTTTGATGAAGTGACATATTTCATTTCACTGAAAATATTCTGACCAGCTCCAGATGGGATTGACTTATTTAAGCTAAGAAAATGATTCATTGTGAAAGTCTGAATAACCCAATAAAATAATAGAGTAATGCATGGGGGAGTCTAAATAAGCCAATAAAATAACAGAATAAAGCAATGTTCTTCAAATCGACATCATTGGATCTGAAACCTTGTCTTTATGTCTAAGATAAACTCAAAAAATACAAACAAATTTAAATAGTAGAAAGGATGTTTATGTCCATCCAATATAGACTCCTGGATAATATTGGCCTTTTCCTTTAGAATCCTGAAGTCATTGGAAAGTAAGGTCTGAATCCAATTTTTTCCTTTGCTGAAGAACTAGTATACAGAAAAGACATCCGAGAAAAATTTGTGAAACATGTTTCTAAAGTTTTTTATTAGAGGAGACTCTAAAACTTACCCAGATAGTTGTTCCTTTACTATTAGGATATGCTGATCATTGAAAATGTTTTCCTACAATGTAACCTACATTGTCATGATGAAACCTCAGATAATTAGTTTAAGCAAAAGTTTAGAGGATAATCAATTCATTTAGAGGATAATCAATAATTGTAGCAACTCCAGGTCTATTTCAAATATAGTAAAACTTTGCAAGGTCCCCACTTGTAATTCATTTTTCTTAGGTAAATAAAATATTTCTTGAAGAGTTTCCCAACTACCTGTGTTTTCTTCATTTTTAACCCTTTTTTAAAAGAAGAGCAAATGAATAAATTTTATGCAATGATTCCTGAATCATCTTCATATTAGTCATTTCAATATATAACCATATATTCTAATATTTGCATGGTATTTTCTACATCAGCTTCAGCTACTACACCAAATTTAGTAAGGGGCCTCAACCTCGTTTTCAAGGTTGAGAAAGGTAGTCAAATTGTTGACCAGTTCACCACTCACACTGTCATAGCCATGTCTTGATTTAAGTGGAGCTCTGACCACCAGCAAGTCATGAAAGCCTTGACACAGCCACCAGATGCAGAAAAAGTAGGGTGGCTGACTTCTCGTGAACTTCACACTTATCAGGGATTGGAAATCCCTGCCTGAACTAGAGCTTTGACTATGGGCTGTGGAATTTCCCGAGCCATCTGACAAAGTGCAGGCACCACATCAATAGCTCCTGCCAAGCCATAGCAGCGATCCAAATACCATATCCCTCTTAGTGTGTCAAGAAGATTGGTGTACTATCAGCCCAAGCTAGAATTAAATCACAGAGATGGTTTCGCTGTGAACAGGAAAGAGGGGATAAATAATCATTTGTTTTGTCTTCAAAACCAGGGGAGACCAAGACTTGCCACATCGATTTTCAAGGAAAATGTGACTGCCTAAGCAAGGCTCTACCACTGTCGATCAAAGAAGATAACTTTCAAAATTAATTTGGGATGTTTGCAGAATTAATATAATTGCAGTATCTATTTGATCCAGAATTAAGGCAATTTGGGTGGAGTTTGAGCACCAATAGGAAACAAAGCCCTATTCCTAGTCTTGTCTCTTGAGAACAGGCTGCCCAAGCCCATATAGACCAGAAAATCTAATTCACACTGTTTTCCTTTCAAGAAAATTCCTGGGGCCAATGGAAACATATGAGATTTTACATCAGGTCATTAAATTGTCATGCTTTGTCCTTTGATTTAATTAAAATCTTCTTAGTTATTCAGACTTCTGTGCTGCAAGCTGAAATGTAAATGAATGATAAGATGAATGGTTTAATATAACATCTGCAACTCCATATTTCTTCCTACCTGAGAAGTTAAAATTTGATAATATATTTCTAACTCTACACAATCATCACTTCTCAGTGTTCAGAGTAGCTGCTTGTGTTAGAAAACCAGAAAATATATTTTATAGTTTCTATATTACAAATACCCAGGAAAAAAAAAAATTATGTTCTCTTTTTCTATCCAACAAGTGTTTAAAATTCTATGAGGTTCTAGGGACTGAACAATATCATATAGACCATTTTGATGTTTTCCTATTTTGACTAAATAAGCCCACAATCGGATTGATATAGTTGATAATTCAATATCTTCCTTTTGTATTCCTTTGTTGAATAGGAAAAGCACATATTCCCATGACTATAATCTACTTTTTAATATACCGCTAATGATTTATTACAGATGTCTCTCAGGAAGAAGAATGAGCTTCTTCTGCATTCTTCTGATTACTTCAGTGATATAATTAGACATTTTATTTTATTTTCACTGATACCACTAAGTTCTAAAATCTAAGAAAAATGTATATTCCTTGATACCACTGGAAACATTCAACTAATGTTTGCATTCTGCATAATTGTATTGTCCATATGTATTCTGTTTTAAAAATCTCTGCTTAGTGTAGATAGCAACCTACTCAATTACTTTCAGTGTATTTTGCTCTTCGAGACATAACAACTGCAATTCAACTAAATGTTTTATCTATTTTCTTCCTATCATTCCAGGATATAGACCTTGATTCTGTTAATCCAGTGATGATGCTTGTTGGGGAAAGGACATTTTGAAACTCTTTAAAACAATACAATACTTAACAAATGAGAAGAAAACAGAGTGTTTTGACTTAGGAAAAGCTACTGTGGGATCAGATCAGTGATTGCTTCATAACTACAGCTTTTCCCCAGCAGGCAATTAGAGAAGATCATATATGCTGGATTTCTCTGAGGCACTGAAATGCTTAGTTTCTGTTCCAGCTTTGACGAAGAAAAGACTTAACAGTTTTACAGCTTAAAATTCTGTGAACAGTCTCTGTTTTTAACCTGCTTTTTAGATAATTTTGTAATAATTTCTTCAAGAATAAGTCATAACTTTTAAATGGGGGATTTGCAGAAAGAGAACTTGCATGGATTACTGTGGAGTAGCTCAATACTAGACAACCTGCAAAACCAGCAAATTTTTCCACAGATAGGGTAAGAAATGCCTACTTGTCCCAGATACATGCATTTGCAGGCTATTCTGCATTGCACTTTTGTAAGACCTTGTCCTTATGGTATCTGAGCACATCTAAGCATTATTGTCTGAAAGCATTAATAACTGTTGCATTTTCTTTCATTCTCTGTCGTTTCTTCCTTGTAAGGACAGTAGAGGACATTTATCCTTTTAGGTCCACTTGCTTAATGTGTATCCAGTGCTTGTATGAGCCCAGTTACTTTGGAAAGTCAATCCACTGTTTCCAAGGACGTCCCTCTGCTCCAGGAGGTCATATTGAGGTGCGTGGCTGCCACTCACCACACCTCTGGGACATCCCTGGGGGTGTCACCCTGCGGCTGATGGTGAGTGCAGGGGAGGGCAGGGGAACAGGTGGCAGCCCTAGGGCCTCTCCTGTGGGAGGTTTCCCAGTGCTTCTCTGGTCACCAGCTCTGTGCTGCTGCTTGCTGCCTTCCCTGCACACCCTCAACCACTTCCTTTTGTGAGGTATCTCGAAGGCTGACTCTAAACACTGGGCTTTGCCTTATATTAGTAAGACTAAATTTTGGAACTCAGTATCCTTATATCTGCCCAGACCCAGACCAGCTCACCAAGCTAAATTTGGACATGAAGTGGTTTAGAAGAGTTCTGCACCCCAAAATTGTGTCTTTTGTTTGGAGTATGTGCTCCTTTCCCAGCCTCATCTTTTTCCTTCTCCTCATTTACATCATGCTTTTAGCTTGCTAGACCAATGCACTTTATGCTCAACCTACAAAAGACAAATTACTCAACCAAACAGCACACAGAGGAGACAGCTTATGACAATAGCATTAATTGTTGATACTCAGGGATTATTACTTTATAATAGAAGCTAGAAGGTAGAACAAATTGTTTTTTGTAAAAGGAAGTCTGCTTTCTCAAATGCATGAAGTTCAAATAATAGTCAGAAAATGGCCAGTTCAGCAGATTTTATACACATAAATATTATATGTAATATTTTATGTATAAATGTTCCAAGTTTACTCCAGTGTAAAGCTTTCCTTTAAAGAGTAATTCTCACCCCATAATTCACTTTTATGATTTTCTTAGAGCTTTAAGTGTAAAAGCTCAATCTGGTTTTGTTTTATCCTTCCTTAAAAAAAAAAAAAACCAAACCACAGAACAAGTCAATTTTTATATTGAATCTGCCAAAGGCATGTTGTCACATATGAAGCTAAACGTGTCACTTTTGCAAACACATGCGTACACATATGTGCACATCCAGATACACAATGACTTTTTGAGACTTAATGACGATAGAAATAGTTTCATGTGGAAAAAGGGAGGCCCTGACCAGAGCTGTTGACTGCAGCAGGCTGTGCTCATTCTTGGGCTCCTCTCCAAACCTCCCTCCAGCCCTCCTGTTTCACATCTAGTGTAAAGATATTTCTCTCCCCCAGACAGTTTCTCACAAATCTGAAACTCGGGCTTTCTGCCAGATGCTGGATCTTAGGCTGAGTCCTTTGCTTTACTGTGACCCTTTCCATGTCCTGTCCCCTCCCTTTGGTCTCAGAGAGTTGCAGCAGACAGCAACAGTCAGGTTCTTTGTTCATCATCTTTCTTTCCTGCCCTGTATGCACAGAGGAGAGCATTGACTCCTGCTAAGCCATGGGCACACATTCTCAGGTGTTTTAATATGACCTCAAAAGAGAGGATTTGATGAAGCTAACTGAGGAAATCACATGTGTTTGGGATGGAGTGTTATCATTTTTGAACCACCATGGGTTCATGAGAGGAAAATCCTGCTTATCAAACCTGATTTCCTTTTATGACAAGGTAACCCACCCAACTGATCAAGGGAAACCAGTTGATGTAATCTTTTTGGATTTCAGTAAAGTTTTTGACAGTGTCTCTCACAGGATCCTTCTGAACAAAATGTCTGGCACACGGTTGAATAAACACATCATGTAATGGGTGAGCTACTGTCTCATGGCTCAGGCACAAGGGATTAAGAGAGACCTCAACAAATGAGAGGGCTGGGCAATCACCAACCATATGAATTTCAACAAGGGAATGTGCCAGATTCTATACCTGGGACGATGCACCCTGGATATAGGACTGGGGAATGAGAGGCTGAAAAACAATGCCATGGAAAGGGACCCGGGGGTCCTGGTCGAGGAAAGTTGAATACAAGTCAGCAGTGCCCTGGGTCCCCAGGGAAGCAGTCACAGCACCAAACCTGTCTGAGTCCGAGAAGCACTGGAACAACACTCTCAGGCACATGGTGTGACTCTTGGGAGTGGTGCTGTGAAGGGCCAGGAGTTGGACTCAATGATCCTTGTGGGTCCTTTCCAAGTCAGCTTATTCTGTGATTCTGTGATTCATCAAACTCAAGGATGCGTCTGCAGGAGTGTCTGCTTTTTCAATCTCCTTCTTTCTTTGACAGCTGTTCAACTTTCAGACATACCATGTAACCACACTCTTTTTGCCCCATGATATTCTATTTTAGACAGAAATTATGCCCAGTATATTCTACGATCTAAATTATAACTGCCAGAATTACAAAACCAAAGCCATGCGTGGTTTGCATTACCAGAACTGACTCCCTTAGGATCTGAAGTCCTGATACATCTTCTCCCCATATAGACTGTGCTGTACTCGGGAGCTGCAAGGATTCCCTTTGCATTCCACTTCATATTTTAATATGTACTTGCTGCATGGAAATGCTTTTACCATGAGGATGCCCTATAAAAGTGTTGACATCCCCTGCTCATCCACACAGGGGTTACAGGACGAATAGGCAGAAGACACTCCACTGCCACTACCTCTCGAGACACTACCATCTTACTGCTATGGCAACTTCATAGGGATGATGCTTAGTGAAGCAATACTCTGGGATCAGACACTAATGTAGTCCCAAGGTTTATGGTATACCACGTGGATTTATGTGCTTGCAGGATTCCTGCTTCTCTTGAGCAGCTTACAGTTTTTGATGTGAATATTCCTCAGTTATTTTACCGTTTTTCTTAACAACCACATTTTTAGAGGTGACTCTAGTTGTGTAAAAGTCCGTTTTCTAAGAAAACAGATTTTTCCAGTCAAAGGAGATACACCCAACTCAGCAGAGCAGTCATTCAGGCTGTCTACTAGAAATGAGAAATAAAATTTGGTCTCACAGGATTGCAGAGTATTCCTCAAATCACTTACAGTTATGATTATCCATGGTGCTCATACTTTGGTTTACTTTTCAAGTGAAAAAATTATGCTCCCTGAGGCAAAAGACGTGTGCAGGTTCAGAGACAGTTTAGTCCAGGAACTGCTGCTCACTGTGACAAGCTTGGTTCCCAGCAAGCCATGGGGTACATGCTCACACACAGGCATGCAACTGATGCTCTCAGTATTATCTCATAAAAACACCAGTCTGCTACATTACCTCATGTTTCATGCACCTTACACTGAAAAATTACTAGTAAAGATAGGCATTTATGTATACACACCTGCATACACACATACGCATTTTATGGTCACAGAGACGCTCCTGGTGCCTCTGTGCACTCAGCAGCTCCTGCTATAGAGAAAGTTCCTCAAAAGGGTGCAAGGGAGATTGCTCTGTCTGTACTGTTTGGGCACTGTTTGGTCCCATCCTGCATGATTCTCACTGTACTGGAAGAGACATCTTTCCTTGGACCACTTCAGTTTGGCAATTTTTGCATAACTTCTAAATTAGGTGGGTGTGATCCTGTAAAGGAAAACATACAAAGAGCACAGCACAGGAAGGGAGCTAAGTTTGCACAAGCATCTTAAATTTGGCATTTCCTACCCTATGAGTGACTTCAATGTATATTTTGTATTGTGTTTTACTGTGAAAATTCCCATCCTCATTGTAAAGGTATTTCTCCACTACAGATCACAGAAAGCTTGATTTGAAGTGCTCCAAAACGGGAGCTCACCGTCCTTACATCTTTAACTCTTTTTGAATCCAAGCCAGAATTGACTAGTTTAATGTGTCACCATAACAACAGCTGAGCACTTCAGTTTATTTTCTCTACTCTTTTGTTCAAAGAACCAGTAGCTGAGCCATAGATTTCACATTCTTATTATGAAACAGGCTCAAGCAGACCAAGACAACCATTTCCAACTGTTTGTCCTTGACACACAGTAGACCACAGGCCAAATGTTTCCCTGGTCCTGAGGGGTAAAGCCATTGAAAAACAAACTTTAAATGCATTATTATTGTTGAGCGATAAGAAGAAATTCACACTTCTGACAAAATGTTGGTAGCTTTTGATTTAGTTACCATTTTTTTAATATTTCATTTCCATTCCTAGCAAATCTTGAATCAACATAAATAAATATATCTAAGCAACAGATTTCACATATCCATACTTTCAGGGAGATTTTTTTTTTTAGTGAGCACACCCACATACATTCAGATAAGCTTTAAAATCTCTGTTCCTTTACAAACAATTCCCTTACTGGAATCAAATACTGGAAAATGTTTGATAAAAAAACTTTACCTAGAATAGCTCATAGTAGTTAAAGTAACAGACATATTTCATCTCTGAAAAGAAGATGTAGGAGGATTCTTAGTTTTAGAAATATTAAAATAAAATTTCTCTTTAATAACCAAGACTTTGTCATACATGAAAAATATGAAAATAATCATAAACTTCCATGACAGATTTCCTATAGAACCCTCTTTGCTTTACTCACCTGTTGGGGCTGCAGACAGCAGACACTGAGACACGTGTGGAGACCAAGCTTCTACTTGCTTCTGCAGCTCAGGTATTGAACTATGCAAATAATGTTGGAACACTGTGAAGAAAAAAATCTCAAATATACATGATGCAATACAATCTGGAAGAGGTTTCCAGCTTTTTCAGATATAAACATCAGGATTAATTTAATGAAGGAGGCAGTTCTGCCACAGCCATAGTGCTACGCACACATGAATAGCTACAAGTGTCAGAAGGCTGGGATGCAAGACAAAACATTGGCCAACATCAAACAAAAGCAAATGTGTATCAATCCCTTGTTTTTCATGCCACTCCTTTCGAGTGGCTGCAAAACATGAATACTTTTTCATTTCCATGTTAAAGATGTCCGTGGTGGTATAAAAAGCCAGAATAACATCCTGAGTGCTGGAATCTGAAAGCATTGCTGATGTCTTTGAAAGCTCATTTACCCTAGCTCAAATATCAGGTGTAGCTTTCAGTCAGTGAACTTCTTAAAGATGCTCTCTAGCACACTGTGAATGGATAAGATGTAGATCAGCTCAGCGCAAATCCTTCTGTGGTCTTTCTACAGGTGGGACCACAGATGAACACCTGTAGGAAAGATTATGTACAGATGTCTTCAAAGACTCACACAAAGAAGAGCATTAAGGAAATAAAGGTCCTGCGAATTCGGGAAACTATATTTGCATCACTACAGTCGCCAAAGCACTGCAAAAGCCAGACTAATTTGTCATCTAGAAAGCCACAAAAGCTAGATCGGTCAAATAATTGTGAACCTCCACCAGCCCCTATCTTGTTTCATGGCTAGAAATAGCATTTGATTAAGTAGCTGAGAAAATAAATTAATTTAGAAGTAATAAAGCAGCTTGCAAGATCATAGCAGTGTTGTATCCCAAAACTATGTAGATCTAGGATTTATTTACACACATATGGATTGTTCACTGCCTTTTTTCAGGGTTAAGACACAAACTTTTAAACAAGACACAGTAACATATGTATTCACAAGCATTTTCTCAGACAAATTTGCTCAAGTCCTGATTTTGAAAGAGCAAATGGATCTCTAGAGTATGTTATGGTACTTTGGGGGTGAACCTAAACTCATTTTCAATATCAATGTTACCTTGTGCCTACACTGCTCAGACAGGTTTCTTGTTGTGCCAGTAACAATCATTTAATCTCCACACTTTAATATGATTACCTACTGACTCATTGAGAAGAAAGCTCACAAGTTATTATTCCCTAAAATATAGATTTATTGGCAATTCAATAAAAAATATTTCATCTGAAATGCGGTTTTCTTGTAAATTAGTTGAAAATAGAGGACAAGCTTGTCTGGCTGAGGCAGAGATTAGATCATCAGGAACATATTGAAGTGTGCTCTACAGATTTTTAGAAATGCTGGCAAGATTTCCATAGAGTTAATAGATTCTCATCTTATCCATTACTAAACAGGATGAACCAATGCAAGGAAAAGCGATCCAATTTCAAAACAGGATGGTCCAGATATTATTTTCTAACAATCTAACTACAAATTCCTGCTCTGCATCTGATTCCCTATTCATAAAATAGTTTTCCTCATTGCACAGGATGTTACGAGGCTGTCCACACTAAACAGTATGATTGACTCAGTAGTACAATGATGAAGTCATCCAAAACCCTAAAATAAAAAACAAAAAAGAAGATGAAGTCTATGAACTCTATCCTTCCTTGAGGAGAAAGTTCTTAAGGAAGGACTGCTATTAACTGGGAACAGAGGGGAAAAAACACTGGTTTTGAGGGGAAAAATACATGGCTTGCTTGAGCTGTATATGCATTGTTTGCCTTCAGTGTGCCAAGGACTGCTCGCTACTCAATGCCCTCAGGCCATGGTCCATATTATTCATCAGAACAGCCGTAAACAACAACCCCAGACTAAACACCTTCCACAACTGCTGAAAGACAAATTCAGCATCTTGTATGCTGTTGTTGATGTTTGTGATGTTAGTATGCAGAGAAGCACAAGGCATAATAAGGACATTTTTCCTACTATGCCCTGTTCCCACAGCCTTCTTCACATTTTCTTTGAATCCCAGGAATGCATTTCTTTCATTATGGAAAATATATGCTTAATTTAAGGCCCAAAACTGAAATGCTGCTTACAGTAATGCTTTCTTGAGTCTTATTAACTTATGAACTCTTGGTGGGTTGCCCAGCACTCCGAGCAGCTTTTCTGTTATTTTCCAAGCTACATCAAAGTGTTTGTCTCAAGGGCCTGAGGGTTTTTATAATTTTCAGTGAGGGAAAGTCTCGAGAATAATTTTCTAATGTTAGTCATGTCAGCTATAACTGCATTTTTCTCGTTATTCTAAGCTTAGCGGTCCCAGTACACTTAACACAGAAGGGAAGCATTACTCCAATTCTAGACAAGTGATGTACGGGTTACCTGGATGTGTTATTCCTTCTAGCAGGCTTGGAAGTCAGGAGAGGGCCTCATCCACACAGTGTGAATCTATACCCAAAACTGTTTCCACTTCAATGACTCAGGGTATTACACAAAGGTCACAGCAGACTCCGGGTGAGCTACAAGGCAGCGCAAGAAGTACAACACGAGCTTTTGCTTACGCCTGTCATTCCCACATACACTAGATCCGCATCCATGAAAAGTATGTATAAATCCAAATAATGGTCTCTAGCTAGCAGCATTCACAGCTGAAGATGAATCATGGACAATATGGATTATTCAGGTGTGCATGCTTGGACAGCGACAGACCTTCCTTCTTTTCCTATAAAGCCCATTTGAATAAACAGTCCTTTTTCCCCCTGAACTACAGGAAGTCAGAGCTGCAAAGAAAACACATTGCTGATGGGATGTGAAAGGCTTAGCTTAGCATATTTTAGAGACTACAACCTCCACTTCAGCATCTACTGGACAATATTTAGGTGATTAATATCCATACATTTCCTGAACCATGCAGGGAAAAATTCATTTAATAACAGTCTCTGACCTGTGGAAAGAATCACAAGCTTCCCCTGATGCCTGAAGAAGCAGCTGCAGTGTCAGTCAGAAATGCAGGAGCATCAGAAAGCCCCCCTGCCTTGGTGCAGATGAAGTAGAACCACCATGCACACGGCTGAGCTACACGAAGGTCTGTGCTCAGATTCAGCTCCTGCTCACACCCAGAGCTAGCAGACAGTGTATATTTTGCCACTCTATTTTGCCTCATCAGTTTCTGGAAAACTTGAGAGCAGGATAGCAGATTTTAATTCTTTCTACTATTTATCTTTTTCCCTGCTGGAAGCAAAGCTCTTTTTTTTCAGATGCCTTGCATGGCTACTGATACAGTAACTTCAAGCCACAGCAGCACATAATGATGCCAGCAGTCCTGAACATTTATTGCCTCAGCAGGACACTGAAAATCAAATACGGCAAACCAGCAGCCCTCCTTTCAGCAAACAAATGTCCCGCATTTCCTTCCCAGGGATCAGAGTGTCTCGTCCTCCAGCCTCCACTTCCTACAGAAGAAAACTACTTACATCTATAAGCTCGAGACCTGCTTGACTAGAAGTTGTCCTTAAGAGCAACCTGGAGTGGACCTAAGTCCACAATATTATTGCTTTATGTTGCTACATCAGACAAAGTCACAGCGGCCTTCTAATGCAACTCTAAGATTAAGGGCAAATTTGTGTTAGCAATAATCACTATGGGCATGGATCTGCAAAGAGTAGCCGGGCTTGTTGCCTTATACGTACACAAAATAGACAGAGACATATGCTTGAGAAGAGTCTAGAAAGAAAAAATGGTATCGTGTCTTGCTTGTTTTTTTCATGTGGAGCAGGGAGTGTGGGATTTATCCATACGTCTGCAGCGTGAATGATGAGAAGACCTCGGCTCCTGTGGAACGGGGAGAGAACCAGCCAGAGTGTGCAGCCCTGTGCTGGGGCAGCTGCATGCCACTGTCCCATGCTGCCCTGGAAACCTACACAAGAAAATACATAAATGTCATCCCATGGGCCTCCCTTGTGTACCAGGCGATTTGCTGATGGAAGGAGGAGTTGAGATTAGCTGTTCTGGACTTTTCCCCGGGCTGAGCCTCCTGCACAACACTCAACAGCAACACAACACCGAATCAGTCCTCTTACCTCTGACACCACCCAGATTGGGTAAGCTTTAAGTCTCAGACTGAGCTTTGCAGTTTACAGACAGCTCTTTTAGTATGTGCTTGGTGATTTTATGCTATGTGTAGTGTTTTGTAATTCACTATATATCCCCCTTCTCACTGCAGCTTCAAAGAAACATACTTCTTATTTTAAAGTAATTCATTCATTTGGGGCTACAGGCAACCTTAAGTGATCCCAAAGGCAGAGACAGGTAACAAAGACAAGACCTAACCTTGAGCATGTTAATGCTGAGTTTTGTTGGGAATTTTGTCAGAGCTGGGGTAAGAGGAACTGCCTGCAAAGAATTTCTGGAAGCACAACTCTCTCAGAAAATGGAACCTATTGAACTTTTTCTAATTAGCAATCAGGCTCCTTTCATTCATCTGAATTACAAACATCAACAAGAGAGGGAGGGAAAAATCCACACTGATGCTTTACATCAATTAATTCCAACAGAATGTCAGAGTTTTTGTATTATTAAACCTGCTATATAATTACACCTCTTGCAGTTGTTTGTTAGGTATGTAAAGTTATTTTTTTTTCCTGTATCACTTGTTTCATTTCTTGCAAAATTTTATCTGTCATTAAATAGTTCTTTCCTTTTTTTAATCTCACAGTTCTTTGGTTCTGATTAGCCGTATTTCATTGCTAACATTGATCTCACATCAACAGTAGTGCAGGACCAGACTGTGGTCTCCTTACTCACAACAGCCAATGTGTGAACCTCTGCTGACTTCAGTGTAACCCCTTGTGTGAGTATCTGTTCACCAATGGAAGAGCTTCACAATCTGGCATGTGCTGCCTTGTTGGTCACTGGCACACTGACACTTCTGAGTTCAGACCACTTTCAGAAGATAGTGGCTTATTGTTCTCCTGTCATTGATTTAAATCCTGACAGTCTTGTAAATAAGCACAGGTAAAAGAAAAATATTCCTGTTAACCCCATTTTATAGATTAAAAAAGGTGGACAGAGGGATGATGAACCACATCTAAGCCTTGCTTTATAGGTATTTTAGAAATAAGATGGAAAGTGACTGCAGCACTCAGTACTGTGGCTCATGGGCCATAAGACAGATTGTCAGGAGACTACTGTCTGCAGCTCCAGGGTTCATGCCTTCTGAGGCCAGGATGAAATCCAGACCTAAGTTGTTCCTATCTATTATTCGTGTATTTATAGGGTGTCAGTCGCTGAAGTACTGAAATGCCAGACTAGCCCAAGGCCACAGACTCAGCATCCAACTGGAATTCAGATCTCAGGAATTCCTCTGTCCCGTTCCCATGCTCTGTTGCCTCCTCTGTGACACAGAAAAATAAAAATAAAAATAAAGTTCAGGCTACCTTTATCTCCAGGACTGTTTGATTTCATACAATAGATACAAGAACACCATCACTGCTACCAGAAAATATTTATCCATTTAGCCACAAAAGAGCAGTGCTGCAATCACATAAATTAGGAGACTTATTTCAGGATTGTGATAATAAGCCAACGGCATTCCCCTTGCTTGGAGGGAACGTGAAGGAGTAAGAGAAACAGTGGAGATAGAAAATAGATGTTAATTCAGCCATATCTCCAGTGTGCTCAGCAAAGTGCTTATTCATTGTCTTAATTCACTCTCACATTCTTTTTTGTCCTGCTCAAGACCAAAAAAAAAAATGCAACTTGGGAAAACAGTGAGGCGATGCAAGAAAGGAACAACTTCTTTTTTAAAATTCTTTTGTTGACCTAACTTATCATTTTTTTTCTAGTAATAAAAATCATGTGAGCAGGGAAGATGGCCTTTTATGCAAGTCTTGTAAACTACAGGGACTTGGGTACCTCAAATATAAATGTGCTGAGGAATCTAGAAAAGTTAACTCCTGTATCCTCCTCTTGCCTAAACCAAGTTAAATCAAAGACAACAGAACAGGACTCACCTAATGAAACATATCTGACTGTATCTGAGTTAGTTATCCACGTTCCCTTTCCTGTTAACAGAAAGAAACATGGAACTCAACTCAGGAAGGCCAGATAAACCTTACTCTATTTCTTTCTCTTCAGTAGTTATGTGGGGAGTTTGTTGGCCACCTTAAACATGGCTATCTGTACTAAAGTACTATGAGACAAATCCCAGATTGAGTCACCACGTTTAATCAATTTTATCCTTATAGTTTCTGGATGCTGAACAGTTTAACACAAGGCAGGAACTATATAACCTTTTATTTCTTCTGCTTGAAATAAATATTGTAGCTTAGCATTTCCTTGTTCTCTCTGAATGGTTCAAACCTAAGGGCCTGCCTCAGTAGGTACCACTGAGCTACAACTTCTCATTAATGAGTAAGAAACAAGTGCCAAAGACTTGAGCTCACAGAGCATCTCTGCCCTCCTGTCTTTTAACTTCTCTCCATATTCTTCTCTCTCACCTAAGCTCTCATCACCATCTACAGCTTTTAGCAGCTGGTGGCCATGATAAAGCAGGTCAGCTGCTGAAATTCTTCAGATAAGTTTTGACAGTCAAACTGGATCAACAGTCTACAGGAACAGTGCATTTCTGAAAGCCACACTCACTCTATACAGCAGTGCAAATGGCTAATGTTCAAATATGTCAAATGGCTCAGGATTTAGTGTACTGAAAAGTATGAATTTAATTTCCTCTGTTTAAGAATTAGGAGAGAAGCTTGTTTTTAAATTTCCCAGTTGCAAAATAGTAATTTCATTTTATTTTGGTGTTGTTTTGTGTGAGGTGGGGTACCATGTACAGCATTAATTCAAAAACATGCTAAAGCACACAGTTTTAAGCAAGCAAGAAGCCCTAATGAAGTAAAGAAATTAATATTGCACACTGTCCTTCAGTGGTCAAGACCTGAAAGTCTGAAAAAATAATTTCTATTTTCATCCCCACAGGAAAAGCAATAGAAAAACCTTTATTTTTTTTAAAACCTATTCATGCAGTAACTAACGGCTTGACTTTGGACTGTGGCATTGTCCTGGTACTTTCCAAGTATCCAGTTCTTTCCAAGATACTGCTTGGTTTACTCTGGACCAGGGAGGAAGTCAGCAAGAGAGAAAGATTGACATGGGGTTGTGTTTGAGGCCAGATTACCCAGAGGCAGAAAGTGGTGGGCAGCCTTCCTAGGGACCCTGTTCCAGTGACATAGTATGTCTTTTCATTAGAGAAAAACTGCTTTCAAAGGCATCATAGCAACTCCTGAAGGACACTCTGACATTCAATATGGGACAGAGAGTTACTGTTTAACACTGAAATACTGTTTATTAGATAAACATTACATTTAAGTAGCAAGAAAACACATGAAACCATTGCAAAAGTTAATGCATTTTCTTTGCTGCAGCTTTGTCCTTCATGCTATTTTTCTTGAAGAAAGAGTTTAATATTGAAGAAAAGGTTTGAAAAGCACCAGTAATGTAAACCAAAATTTACTCACTCAGTGATACTGTGTATTCTCCAAACTCTTCCATCACTGTTTTCAATGTTTACCTCTGAATAATAGTTTTCTTTTTCACAACTCAAGGATCTTCTCAGTGGTGCAGGAAGAAAGCAAAAACTTCTATGTGTGTGACAACAATCTGCTGCCACAGCAATGCGGGTCATCTTACATGCAACCTTTCGGGCTAAATTCTGCTCTTGATTATACTTGATTCATGCTGTTGGCTTGCATACTTCTACAGAAATTTAAGAGAGAGATCTCTTGCACGACTATTATGAGTACAGCTCTGCTCCTGTGCTAATCTTACTTCACTGGTCTCAACCAAGTTGCTCCTGATTTATATTTGTTTACCAGAGATCAAGTTCAAGCATGAAAATCATCAGGAAGTTACAGACCTTTATTCAAAATAAAAATATCTTTTCTCATTAATCAGGAAAGGCTATGGAAAAAGTAAAGAAGTGACTTTACATTTTGTTGATATGTGAGAACATTTGTCCAAGTACTAAATCCCCCTTTAAAGAAAAATAACATGTGCTAAAGCTTGAAAAGGAGTCCAAACTGAGGATTATTTGAGGAGATTGATTTCAGTTCTCCGCACCCTAGTTTAACAGGCCTTTTCTCAACTGGATTTTGAGGAGTTTGGTCTTTTAGACCACTTATTCTTAACAGCAGTAAGGAAGAAACCTGGGAATTGATTTATTGTGAGGATTTTCCATTGTACTCAATGGATATTCTGTGCTGCCTTTTTTCTTGCTTTTTGTGGTGTTTTGGTTTTGGTTTTGGCTTGGGGTCTTTTTTTGCCTTCTTTCTAGCTAATATGAATCTGTTAGGGTTTATACTTTGCATCTACTACTATGATATATCTTCCTCTGACATCAAACACAGAAGACCTGAAGCCCGTATTAAAAAAAATGAACGTTTCATGCTGATATTGTACTGCAACATATAGCTCTTATTTTCAGGTTGCTTGGAACTGACAACTTGCTGATAAACTACTGTGCTTTAGAACTGCTGTGTTAGCTGAGGAGCGTAGAGTTAGGCCAAACCCGAGAACAAAAAATCTCCCGTAACAAATGTAGCATTTGACCAAAGACCAGATCCTGGTTTGGTTTTGGGTCATAAAGGTGCAAGCCCCTCATCAATCAAGTTCTTTTTTGAACTGGTCTTATTCCAGGACATTAACTCTTAAGAGCCCCAGGAGCCAAAACAGAGAGGAAATTACTCCTTTTAACAGAGGATGCTCTTGTAACTGCAGCACCTCGACACACCGACAAAGGCGGCTGTGTCCGTGTTTCAGGAGCCAGAGCTCAGGGCAGCTCTGCTCAGGGACCTACACTGACTCGTGGTCGTGTTCCAGGTGGGGACACGCACTGGGAGGAAGCTATTTCTCCTTGTTGCTCTAACCTCCTGCTGTTGGAATCTCTGGCACAGAGCAGTGTGATCCAGCTCTAATGCAGCTCTGCTAGCAGATTTGATCTGCTCTGCATGCACCAGTGTAACTCAGAACAGTCAGACACACCAGGCCAGACCCTTGGCTGCGTTCACAGACCACACACCAGCAGGCTTAGCCTTACATCAGCTAGTAACAGCTCAAGTTGCTCAGAAACCAGGAGGTGAGTGCTCCTGGATTTTTAACAGCATAGCTTTTAATTGTGAAAATGTTCTTCCAGGTTTATTTAAGCCACAAGAGATCAGAATGGCTGGAAGGGGATCAGCTCCCCAGAATAGTATTCAAGGTCAGGTTGGATGGGGTTTTGAGCAACCTGGCCTGGTGGATGGTGTGTCTGCCCACGGCAGCGGGGATGGAACTAGGTGATCTTTAAGGTCCTTTCCAACCCAAACCATTCTGTGATTCTATGAAGAGTATTCCAGGCATACCTCTTTCTCTTTAGGAACAGATATATCCATACCACGGCGAGAAATTGCTGACTCTGTGATGCAAAGCACATGATCTGGCCCCTGTACTACATTTCCTGTCAAAGCTGTACCTAGAATTTATGAAACTCCTGTGATTTTTTCTCCTCTGTTCTGTTTTAGATCAGGCTGAGAATACATCAGAGCATTCAGAGATTTTTAATATTGTCTTTTTCTGGCTAAACAGATGTAATGTTTTATTATTTTCCCACACTTTAGGCTTTCCAAAATGTACTGCTCTTATAAGTATCAATGTAGGAAGAGGAGAGAAAACGGGTAATCATATCTCCGATCCTTTCTTATCAAAACTGTGTGTTGGAAGAGAGGGAGAAACTGAGAAAAAAATGAGAATAAAATTTATTGCAGACATATCTCAGCTGAATGTCTTCCAATTAAGCTTCCTCTCCCAAGCTTTGTGATTTTGAAGATGGTGTATGATAAATCTTATATACAAGGATTTAAATGTGGGGTGTTTTGCAGTGCAAGAAAATAATGTTTCCAGTCTAACTCAAACACCAAGGGAAGAAAGTGTGTTTAGTGATATCTCCCAGAACTACATCTGCATTGTGATTGTATAGAGATTTTTAAATGCCTGGCCTGTCTATAGAAACCAGCTGTGAAAAAGAAACCAACCCAACCCTATTACTACAGGAACCTGAAGGAAAGCACAATTAGTGGATATTCTCACTTGCTCTCCAAACACTATAGCCCGTGCTTCTTTCCCCAGGACATGTATTAGTGATCTCAAAGGAGCATTTGCCTGTCACATTACACCCTGGAGCTTTGAATCAGTATTTGCCAACTCCTGTCAACCTCAAGCACTTAAAAGTCATGACTCCTACCCTAGGCCAACGTACAATGATCTCCCAAATACGTGGAGGCTTTTTTCTGATTCTTTCATTTTTCATTGGAAAGTTTAGATCTTATTTTTAGATCGTATCTTTCCTTCCAGATATCCATACAGTGTTTACAGCACCGCCAGATCCAAAATATCGAGAATATTGAGAAGTACTTTTGGAAGTTCTTTACAAGACTTCCACTTGGGAGCCACAGCTGTAGTCAGCTCACTGTGGTTTTGTTCGGGTATTATGTGTCCCTCACTTCCACACAAATTCAGAGACTTTCATCTCCACATCTACAACTTAACTTTCCAAGCAGCTCAACCCAGAGAGCAAAAGCAGGCACACACTCTCCAGTTACAGATCAATTCAGCCCCCAGACCCACATCTGTTTCTTGACCTAGCATCACCCCTGCTCCTTTTGCAGCACTGGTGGCTCCACACCTCATGGGGTCAGTCTAGGGAGGATTTAGCCCCTTCCCATCCTCCTTGCCCTGAAGAGGGAGATGTCTTCTTCTGAGATAGCAAGATGAGGAGGGAGTGGACAGCAAAGCCCACAGTCCTTCTGAACTGCTGGGTCTTTTCCTGACACCCTCTTTTTCTTCTCTCCTAGGGGGTTAATCTGGAGTTCTCCTTCTTCCACATTCCTACAGCAAATGTTGCCTGCTCATGCACAAGTGGGAAGGAGTTCTGTTGGCTGTCCCCAGCAGCCCTGCTGTCTTCCCTGTGGCTGCTGGGGACATGGCAGAGGCAGCTACGTGAGGACTGCAAAGCATGCAAGGACTGCAACCTGTCACCCACCCACCTGGGACCTCAGTGTTTGCTGCACATGCTCTTAATACCGAGTCCTAAAATGGGACAGTGCTATTTCTTTCCTCCTGTCCCTTGAGAGTCCAGTCAGGCTGATTATATTCAACCACACTTGCAAGAGAGATGAGATGCTGTGTCTAAAGCTGCTTTCCAGTGACTTCTTTTATTTCTTCAACTAGAAATTTCCTGTGACTCCATTCCATAAAATGTCCAGTTTATCACACTACTTCTAGTGACCAAGCTGTACTTAAACAGGCAGCTATCAGTTACACCCACAGTTCAACACTCCAGTAGGAAAATTGGCTAATCAATCACTCACACAAGAGGAAAGCTTCAGGTCTGGCCTCAGTTTCTGAGGCAGATTTTTGCAGTTCTTAGTATAAATTGTCATTATACTATTCAGTTATAACCAGTTATTGGGGTAACCACGGTACTAGTGAGAAAATGAGGAAATTCTAATGCAAAACAATAGTTTTTCACCCTGCATATAGGCAGGGTGAAAATTCCTTGAATGAAAACTGTACAGAATGACATGGGTGTTATGATTTAAGACAAACCACAGGGTTCACACAAAAGATCATGCGCATCATGGGAGTTCAGGTTTGCAGTGAATGTCGGCTTTGGGTTTGAAGTAAATATCGGGTTAGACTTTTCACCTTTTCCAATGCACCCTCCTTCTCTACACCTATTTTATGGTGATCTATTTGCTTTCTGAAACTACAGCACTGCATGGGTAAGAAAGAAGAATGGTTAGCTGTTTATGAGTATAAATTCTACCTAGTCGATGTGATGAAGCACAATGCATACTTCCACACAACAGTATCTCTCAGACTAGGTTCAACCCACCAAGTAAGACTGAAGAGGAAATAGCTGAGGAAAAGTGTTGTTGCATCCCAAATCCTTATACTTTAGTATCTGGGAAGTTATGAAGAACATGTAGGCAGGGGAGGTTCCCATAAGATTTAGAGCAAAGAATATGGAAAATATGAAATCAGGTTGAAACACTTGGCAGAATTAGGAAACCTAGCAGTCTAGAGACAACTGCCTGGAAAATGACAGGGAGAGAAAATGGTGAAGCAGGTTCTCTATGAAATATGAGTGATGGTTAAGAAGCTTGCTACTGCTGAATTGAATAGCAGTAGGACAAGATACGATGTTGTTGAGAAACTCAGTAGGCTCTGGTTACTCTTTTTATGTTGAAAGTTATTCTTTATGTATTTTCTTCAATCATGGTCCTAGGGACTGGATTAGCAGCCTTACATCTTTCTTTACTACTGTACTTGTCAAAGAAATTGTACTTAAGTTATTTACATATTTTCATCTTTGGAACTCCTCTTAAAGGACCCCTCTGTGACTTGGATCTTGCATGCAGGACATGAAGACTTGCATGCACCTAAGAGTTTCAGGGGGAGAGTCACGGAGAGCAGAGCTCTCTGCCTTGTTGATATATAACAGGGAATCAGTCGAAGGAATCGAGTGAAGTGCAACACCTCCAACAATATCCACAATGGGACCGATTTTGATGATTGTGGCAAGATTTATCTCCACTGTTTGATATTTCCCCTCTTGAATGTATTTCCTAGCACAGTGCCTCACCCTCCACCACACCTTCTGTAAGCCTGCTGCATTGAAGGAGTATCATTTTGCACACTGATAGTAACTCAGCCTCTCGAAGACACAAGGTCAGCTTTCTCCATTTGAACTGGGAGGGAAGGCAGGTAAAGAAAGCAATGCCAGCAAATTTCTAGCAGTGAAGAGAGTAGCAGTCTACTAGATTCTGTTTTCCAGGCAGAATTCTGTGTTCAGAGTAAAACAGCCACTTTTCACTGACCTCAGCAGAAGTCATGGGTCATCTGAGGGCGGAGTTTGTCCCCTTGATACTTTTGTGAATCAAGGAGAGAGAAACTAGTTGTTCTAGGATTTCCAGGTCCAACTAGTGCACCAAACATACCCATTACTTCATATACATTTTTTACACATTCACCCCCACAATATCCTGCACCTTGTATTTCACTTTTGTTTGTGAAACAAAACAAAACAAAACAAAACCCACAAAAAAACAAAACAAAGGATAATGTTTCTCTTGCATTACATTTCTGTGAATAATAAATCAGACTCTAAAGTGGTCATAAATTTTGCTTATAGGAGTGAGGTTGACAAAAATCTTTGTGGTTGAGAAAACCTTTTGTAGACACAGAGTTGTACCCCTCATTTTTGAACGCTTTCTTACTGAAGAGGAACCTGTTAAACAAGCACCCTGGCCCCCAGCAAGGGAACAAGGGAGGCAAAAGCCCTTCACTGCTGCTGTCAAAGCTATATCATCACCCAAGAGCCCTGCATCCTGCTTCTCCAGTATGGTTTTCAAGTCATTCTTCTGCCAGGTAGGAGACATTCATTTTAGCCCTTAAGCTGTGAATGGAAGAGAAACAAGGTTCAGGTTAAAACTAAGCCTCACATTAGTGTTCTTGTGACCAGACTGATGTATGAAAGATGGGAATCACACTCTCCACCAACAGCTATGTGAATCTGAGCTTGAACTTCTTACAATTGGCATGCACTCCCTTGATTTTCCAAGCCAGGACCACCTTTTAGGAAGTACCAATGAAGGTACAAATTTTCAAAAGTGACTGCTCTCCTCACTATCATGGTATTGTCTGCTGTGTCTTTGACCAAGTCTTAACTTCAAAAGTACACACATTAGAAAAGAAAATGCTTTCACTTAATGAATGTAATTTCTTGTCTCTTTTCCCCCTCTTAAAATCTGTTTTCATTTTGTGTGAGTATTAGCTGCTTTTTGATAAATCACGAGCTAGGGGTCAGTGAGATTTTGCAGTGGTTTGACATAGATTTAACAAGTACTGACTAATCCTGACAGATTTCCCACTGATTACATCTCAAGATACAGTTTTGCCACTGGATCAAAGAATAGGGACTTTGTAAGGTATCTTTGTGGGTGAGCAAATTTCTCAGATTAGTACAATAGGAAGAATGAAAGAGACCTGAGCTAACAGGCACAAGAAAATACTGTTTTCTAAGTATGAAGGAAATGTGCTGACAGATTTTACAAAAGATTTTTATTCTGTCTTTTTTGTACCCAATTTTAAGCACATTGGTTCAAGTGCTTTCCTTTGATGCAATTAAACAATGTACAGAATAAAATCATGCTGTATTACACAGAATCTCGAAACAATCTTTTGGGTTCAAACTGAAAGAGGGGAAATATAGGTTGGATATATGCAAGAACTTCTTTAGAGTTAGGGTGGTGAGGCACAGGTTGCCCAGAGAAGCTGTGGATGCCCCATCCCTGTAAGTGTTCAAGGCCAGGTCAGACGGGGCAATGAGCCACCTGGTCTAGTGGGACATGTCCCTGCCCATGGTAGGGGAAGTGGAACTGGATACCTTTGAGGTCCCTTCCAACCCAAACCATGCTATGATTCTATAATCTGAAGAGTACAGTCAGTCCTGGGAAATTTTCTTCCCAGTTAGCATGAACTGGCCAAGCAATTCAGTGTGAGTTTGCCAAATCCTGCTTTGCTGACTCCTTTGTTCTGACTTTCTGGAGTTTCCACTATATCACACTTCACTATGTAAAAGGCAAGCAAAGAAATATAAAGCATATTTAACTGATAGATCAGGTGGCTTGACATATTTTCACGTCAACCTTGACAGATAAATAGACAGAGCCTGAGAAAATGACATCTCCAAATAAACAAGGATGTGGTTTTTTTACCCAGTACCTCAGCTTACTTAATTGTTGACACCTCAGAAAGGCTAACTAATATACAGTGAACCTTACAGGATGGAGAATGAAAAAGTTCAAAAATTTGGCAACACTCCTTCTCTGACTGGATCTAGACAGAGACTTAGTCTTAAAGGTGCTGTCACGGCTACAGCAAATTGTATTGTGACACTCCATGGAAGACAAGAAACCTGAAACACAGATCAATGCTTAATTATCAAAAAGTGTGGGAAAAAAACCAACAAGCATTCAAATTCTGCAAACATTTCTGATTTTCAGAAGTGCTGCCCTCCCATTATACTCTTTCTGTGCTGTTGGATTTCTGGCTCTTAACCATCTCCAAAGTGCATCCTTTGATTTATTTACTTGCAGCTTTCATGTTTCTGTGAAATCCCATGTTACCAAGTTTTAGAGCTCAAATGTTTTCCAAAAATGCATTTCAAAGTAATTTCAAATTGCTAAAGGAAGGAGAATCCTGAATTTGTCAATATACACACTGGCAGCATAGTGTCCTCAGCCAGTAAGTAAATAGAAAACATAATACTGCCTGATACATGGGAATACAAATAATTTGAATAAATAACATTAAATACTGAAAACAAGATATGCATGTAAAACACAGAAATCAGATTTTTTTGCATGCTTTCAATAATATAAATTTGAGGATTTTTTATTTAGTTTGAGGTCTGGTTTTTTCACACTTATTTTACAAAGTAACTTTCAACAAATTTTGAAAATAATTTATTTGTTGATACTTAAAGACACAATAAAATGCATTTTTTCCAACATAGAGGAGAGAGAAAAGAAATAGTTCTGATGACATTACCATTTCTGCCCCACTGCACAGGTCTAGCTAAAATGCTATTTAAATTTGATTGAATTCTGTTTATCCTTTTCATTTTCCAAACCAATGGCTATTTAGTCAATGGAATACATTTTTCCATGTGCATGTATGTCACCTGCAAACTCCGCATTTACGGCTCTGAACTGGTTGTTATAACGCATGTCATTGAGGCAAAAAGACCTTAAAAACTGTGAGACAGCTCATATCTAAATCATTGTCCTAATCATAACTGAAAGTGTATTCCCAGTACATGAATTTCAAATCTACCTAAATATTTGTGCCTGTGTATTACTGCACTCATCCTATCAGCATCAAAACAATGTCATGTGAGGTTATTATTTGCAGCTAATAGCTGCATTCACTTACATAGCTTGAATAATGATTACTTCCAGAGAACAGTTTATCTCTGGTGTTAAAAAATCCCCTATCAATCCTTCTGAAGTATTTCTCTTTTAATTTGGAAAAGAAACATAATCTGGTATATTAGTGACCTTCCAGTTTACTTCTTTGGGTGGAAGACAATTTCATTCATTTCACTTTTAGCACGACAGTCAAAAAATGCTGAATACTTGAAGAAAGTATTGAAATATGCTGGGGACTGCTGTCAAGATCACACTTCACTTCTAGCTGAGTCCAGATGACTGACAAGTTATTTCAATAACAGTGGTTATGGTTAAGACTAATGCTGAGGTTTTGATTGTTTCTTAGAAAATCTTTTTCTAGGTGTGCTACATGACTGAAGACAGAAGGGTACTTTCCATTGATTTAAATGTCCAGCAAGTCGGGTCCTTCATTCATGGAAATAACAAATCAATTAGTAAATTTAAAAATCCATAAGACTTGTAAAACTAAATCCTTACAGCAATGCAAATCCATGTTCATTTTTGGCACTTAGTATGAAAAACACAGATTAGGCTAAAGATAAATTTAGCACAGGAATTAAATGTTTAATTTGTTTTTAAGAATGTGCTTTATGTTTTGTAACTGTTGCATTGGTCACACAATAATGGAGTAGACTAACATCTATAATAATAACAGCATGCTTGAATTAGACAGAAGCAATACATGGGGAAAATAGAAAATATTTCAGGCACCAAATGTCATCTCTGTCCCCATACACAAATAGCCTCTTTCAGATTACACTTTTATACAATCATTACTCAGTGCCTCAATCAGGCTACTCACATTTTAATTTCAATTTGATTTAATTGCAGGAATTGTCATTTCAAAAGAAATTATCAGTACAGAATCCAGTAGTGTTTTATCTTAATTACAGCTTATTCTTCATGTCATCTATTCTTTTCTAAGAATGATGAATAATTGATTACAAGATTTGGCACAATTATTTGATGAAAAATCAATGGTATTCAATCAATTTGTTTAGCGATTGTACTTTGCAATTTACATTTAAGTAAAAGATTAAGATCTCTGCATAGTTAAATAACGAAATATGTTTAAATAATGTTAAAACCGTAACACAGTGAAACAAAAGCTAATCAAGTTAGGGTTGTGATTTAGTTTTACCATTATAGAGAAGGAAAAGGGCAAATAGTGTGGCATATTATCCTTAACTTCTAACACCCTGGCTTCCCAAAGTGCCATTTTTAAGCAAATTGAATTTACTAAGCACAAAAGATACTTAAAATAATTAGGTTAATTTATCCAAAATAGTATTTATTGCCTTCTGGGAAGGAGTTTTGGTTTTTTTCTGTGTAGCACTTACAAAATTGGATCAGTCTTAAGAATCAAGTGTCTTACTGGATGGGGGATCAGACATGTGCTCTCAAAGATATTTCATCTCTCGAAGAGGGGATAACAGAAGGTTGCTCAACCTTGGTGTCTCCTGTTCAAACAGAAACACCTCCATGCAATGAAGCAGCCACACACTCTTGGGGAAAACACTGTGAAAAATCATTGTAGTCTCACGCAGGTAGAAGGCTGGTGGGACTGGGAAATAGATATGCAAAGAACCATTGGGTTTCTGAGTATTCTTTTGGAACTAGAGAAATGCAGGGAATTCTGCCATTGTATCTTGAATGCAACCAGATTCATCCGAGACAACTCAGAAGGCAGAGTACTATCATCCATGGCTGGAATAGTTACAGAAATTTTGGGATGTTTTCCAAGAGCTGCTCCAAACGCCACTGCAGCTCACAGGACTGACTCCAGCTCTGGCAGAAGGGAGCACAAGGCACTGCAGCAGATCTTGGAAACAAGACTGGCATTGCTTACATGTATCGAAAACTAAATGTTGCTTTTTTCATCTCAGTCAAATTGCCCATTTTATCCTAGCCCACAGGAAATAACTAGGCTAGAAGAACCAATGGAATAGTCTGTGATCAAAGGCAGGGCGTGACGCCTTCGTATAAGGATAACAGTTTAGCCCAGGAAGGACATAAAGAGTTAAACATCCAGGGAAGGTGCCTGTGAAAGAAATCCATTAGAAACATTTTTTTAGCCTGCCATGCAAGGATTCGGTTGACTTTTAAACAGAGATTAGGCAGACCATGCAGCTGAAAAAGTTATGGAGCCATAGGATAAGGCCAAAACAAACAAAACAGACAAAAATCAGCAGGAGGGATCTTATACAAAAATGAAGGACTATTGCAAAAATAAATCAAAAAAGGAGATACAGTAAACCAGAACAATACTTGAACTGGAAAGCCTGAGAAGTCATTCCCTCTCCAAAATGCAAGCATGCACTCCAGCTTTGTCCTGACCCTGTGGCAGGATGCAATTCCCTCTCTCCTTGCATGCTACACCCAGGTTTCATGGGAAAATAAATCAAACTGGACACTGTGACGGGACTCATAGTACTCCTCAGTCTATTCCTGCTTTGACTCACCAGTGATCAGGTTTCCAACTACCCTGCAAAACAATGCAGCACTCAGAGAAGGTTTGGTGTAGATTTTTGGGTTCATGCAGATACAGAAGCAGAAAGGGGTACACCTTCCAAGGTTAAGGTGAAAACAACCCTCTTAATGACAGCTTGAAAACTCATTATTTAGACTGAGGGTTTTCTAAATCCAATTCTATACAACTGATAAAGAACATATCGCTGGGTACAAGCCAAAGAAAAGAGTTGGTTGTATAAGATCAGCATTTGAAAGATTATGCCTAATTGCTTTGGCCAGCCCACATTACTTGATTCCAGTAAAAATGTCCCAAAAACACCGAAACACCTAACACAGAGTTTTAACAAGCTGCTCTTGTTAATATTAATAATTAATGTGCTTCCATACAGCTCTTTGTCTGAAAAACTCAAGTGCTGCATAAAGATTAACTAAGCCTTATACAACCCATGTGGTGCAAGACAATTTTATTCTCCACGTGCAAACAGGGAAACTGAGGCATTCCTACTGCTGCTTAGAGGCACGTATAGGAAAAGAATGGCCATTGTATCCATCATGGCCATTGTATCCATCATGGTGTCCCCTCCTGAAGAAAGACTAAGTAATAAAAAGAGAAAGTAAAAAGCCAATGTACAGCATTATAGAAAGCTAGCAGAAATTAAAGCACCGTTTCTCCCCCAGAATCCCCAAATGAGGCTGGTCTATGCCTCACACCTTAGAAAAAAGCTAAACCAAAACAAAACAGTACAATTGGACCTTGCACAGAATTCAAATCTTGCCCCCAATCTAACAAAAATTTTGTTTTACTACACAGTAAACCCATGACAGACATCTGTGAGGTGGCCTAAAGTCAGTGTAAATACCTGCTATGTTTCACTCAAAACTCTCCATCTCTGGGCATGGCCTTTTTCTATTCCCCATACTTACAGTGCTTTAGTAATTAGACAACATAGTCAGACCTGGATCATCTGTACTGGCTGAATCCAACAGCTCTGGATCACAGGATCAGGGCTGGAAGGCTCCTGCGAGGGCCGTCTGGTCCAGCCATCTCTTCCAGGCCAGCGTCAAAGCTACATCAGTGCTAGATTACGTTTGTTACACAAGGAGCTACTCTTGTTTGCTTACCTGCAGTTGCAGCTGCAACTCTGTATGTACGGTTTCCATATGTAAACATGGGATACTTTAAAGATAATAAGAAATATTTAAAGTATTCACTGGAAGAGGTAGGATTGGAAAAGAAGGTCTGGTGGATTGCTCTAGGCATCTTCTTCCAGGGTATCTGTATGAATCTGTACAGAGATTTTCCTCCTACTTCGAAATCACAGAAAAACTTCTCATACTTCACATTATTAAATTTTAACCTCCTGCAAAGTGGGCCAAAAATTGCATTCCTTACATGAAACTAATGATAATTGTCAGCAATACTTTCTACAGAAAAATTCTAAACATAGAATATATTTTAGAAAACATTTTTCATAAAATGGGCAACAGTCTCATGGAATTTGGGGTTTTTAATATGTTACAGTACGAAAGGTGGGACTCAAGCCCCTTTTAAACTTGTTCATCAGCAGTTTATATTTCTTTCTTGCATAGATATTTTTGAAATATTTAACAGAAGTTTAAGATATACAAATAGATATTGTAATTCTGGGCCTTTTTTATGTGCAAGCTTTCCTTACACCCTCTCACAACCTACTCCAGTGGCAGACAAGACCCCATCCTCAAATTATCCACACTTCAAGTGAACGAAAAGTACATGCAATTAAAACCTGTGAACAGTACCTGAGGATAGAATGCAGCAAAAACACAGGACTGCCAAGTAGTTCCCACAGAAAGTGAAAAAAAAAATTGATATAAATATTATTGTCCCTTCCTCACTAATTGCATTTGCAGGTTGTAATTTTTATCTTTCCTGCTGTTTGCAGTAGGTGTGTTTTCTCTTGGACGCAAACAACGTCCTGTAGGTCCAAAGAGAAAATGGTACTGTTTCAGGATTACAGTTGGTAACTTGGGCATGCCTTATTTCCATCCATGTTGGGAAAAACAGAGCAGGTTATAACACTTTTAAACCAGCCATGCTGGATTTGCATTGCAGACATGGCTGTAGAATGGGTAAATTACATCACTGTAGCAAACTTCCCAGGCTATCCATATGGTTAAGTAGAAACTAGGAGTTTATAGCTTAATTAGAGGCACTTGTAAGTGAGGATCAGATAAACAGATATATAACTTAAAAGAGTGCATTGGCCATAAATTTTTTCATTCCAGATTCAGATCTGCTAATATATGACTTCAAACACCTTTGACAGGGTTATTTAAAAGCCAAGCAATCTTATTTCCTATGTCTTTGGAACATGAAGTGGGAAGAAGTAAATGACAGAAATCATGCAGTGCTGCCAGCGGAGCCTAAACGTATTTAGATCTTTGCGATAAGTGATACAGAAATGTTTGAATAGGTGGCAGGGAAGAACACAAGGCAAGGGACAAACAGCTCTAAGGCAGCGGATGGCCCCTTTGCCATCCTTTTCTTCTCATGCCCTTTACATTTAATTTTACTATATTATTATATAATGTTTTTATTATATATTTTACAATTTTTTTTTCACACTCCTGGTTCATCCTCTTAAATTAGAGGAGAAATACAAATTCTTTCTGATGGAGGGAGTGGGAGAGGCTGACTCTTCCAAGGTTTCCCCTGTCTGTACAAGCATCTATTCTTTTTTTCTGAAAACTTCAACAATGCAATTTGGAAATATTTATTTTCAGACTTGCTTAATATTTAAAAGGAATTGAAAAATTAACATTTAAAAAATTGAAAAATTAAGGTTTAAAAGAGCATCCAGGGTTTGAATTGCAGTTGAAACTCGTAAGGTGATAAGTAGTTTTAACACTCTTGACTGTAGCAAAGTTGTAGCCTACAGTTGTAGTCTGAAGTTATTTCCTGTGAGTTACGTTTTTATTTTTTCAGATGGAGAAAGATGATTTTGACCAGATTGGAATACAGATAAACTTTTTCTGCTAACAGAGGAAAACCAAATGTGCTTCAAAACGCTAAGGGAAAATTGTCATTTCAATTTCCTCATGTAATTCCTTGTTTAGAGAATCAAGAGAGACACTGCCAGAGACACAGCTTTATATAAAACAACTTTTGAGGCTCCAAACACACTCGTTTCACCAAGCGAGGAGAGTTTGTGACTGCCGAGAAGTCACTCTGGCAAAATTATTCTCACCTTCCAGTTTGCACCTATAGAAAAAATACAACATTGAATTAAATGCCGTGTTACTCATCCTTTGATGTTTCCATAGAAGGTTTAAACACTGAGACCACTAGGGAACCAGGAGCTCAATCCACGTTGCTTAAGGAGTGTTAGGTTCGAGCAACAGGATCAAGGGCTGCAGACTCCAGCAGCTTAAATAGATACCAAAAGTGCCGATAACGACATAAGGAAATGGATTTATGCGTGTGCCTGGCTACTTCAGTGTCCCTTTAACGCCCATCGCCTTCGTCTTGCCGTCTCGTTCGTGTTGACACCGGGACTGCTCTGCATTGGGGAGTGCCATCCCCGCCAGCCCCCTCGGGCGGCTGCGGGCTCCGCACCGCCGGGAGAGCGAGGGCCCCGCACCGCCTTCTCTCCAGCAGCGCCCGGGTGCCGGCTACGGCTGTGCGCAGCCCACCGGGAACACCGCGGGCCGCAGACCCAGCCGGAACGGGCTCCACCGCACCCCTCTGCGCAGATCAGCCGGAGAAGTTGTTAAGTAACGTTCCCCCTCCCGCTCCCTCGGTGAAAGCTGGCGGCTTCAGAGTTCCGTCTGGTTCCGTCTGACGGAAGGCAAGGCAGCGTTGAACCTGCCCGTTCCCCGGCTGCTGCCCGGCCTTCCCAAGGGGGGGGTCACACCGCGCTCCCCACACGTTTCCCTGTGCCCCCGAGCTCCTCCAGNAATGGGCGCGGAGGAGCGCGGCCGGCGCCGTCCCGGGCGCGGGGCGACTGAGCCCCATTAGGGCGGGGAGCGCGGCGGCGCTCGGGCAGTCGCGGCGGGGCGGCCGAGGAGGCTCCGGGCGGTCCCTTCGTGGCGCTGCCGGAGATGCGCGTTTCCCGCCGGTGCTGACTCCGTGGGACAGAGCCAGGTACCCGCCTCCCCCATCGTTTGTGTGACGGACACACCACCTCCCGGGAATACGTCGCCGTGGTCCGGCCGCGCTGCGGGAGTAGGTAAGTGGAGGCTCCCCGAGGTGAGGACTGACGGGCAGCCTGCGGCGGCGCGGCAGAACGTCCGGCGGGTTTGGCAGAGCGCCGTCCGCAGCCGGCACCGTGCCACTGGCGGCGGAGCGCTTCCCGCGGTGCGGCGGCGGTCCTGCGCCCTGCCCGGGGCTTGTATGGTCGAGGCGCGGCGGTGAGGAGCCGCCCGAGCCCGGAGCTGGCGCTGCGCCGTCCTGCGCGGAGCTGTCGGACGGGGCTGCGGGCTTGGGAGGGAGAGCGGGGGAGGCGGTGGGGAGCGCAGGGCGTCCCGCCGAGCCCCACGACGGCTGTCGGGGAAAGGTGTCGCGGTGTCGCCGCCGTGCCGGCTCGGTGAGCCCGGCGGAGCGACGGGCGCGCCGCGGTCGCCGGTCTGAGTGAGGGTCCAGATGCGGGAGCTCAGCTGTTGCCTGTCAGTACGTGACAACTGGCCCCTTCCAGGCAGCCTCCGCCCTCTCCCTTACCCCGAGCGAAGCGTCCGCCTCTGGGCGCCGTCCTGCCCCGAGCGGGGACCCTGGCGGGGTGGGAACCTCCGTCTGCCATCCCGGGGCATCTTCCGCGCTGTCCGCTTTGACTGGGGAGTAATCCCCACCCCCACCCCTGCAGCTACAAACCTCGCCGAAGTATGTGTTTGTGCTTTCCTTTCCTAATGAAGAGAGCTCTGGAAGGGCGATGGACCGTCCGCGAGTCTCTTCTCCCAGAATATTTATGCCCACTGCGGGATTTCAAGCTCCAGCAGCTACCATTTATCAGTCGGCCGCGCTGGGCTGAGTACAAACGCCTTCGCTGTGGTCCGAGCCTGGGGCGGCTGGGTCTGGCCTTTGACAGGGATCTCTCACTGTACCCCAGCGGGGGTGGCCCAGGAAGGCAAAATAAAGCACCCGCCAGTACCGGTGTTTCTAAATGCTATCAGCTGGAGAGCGAGGGAACGCAGCGGGGGGTATTTTACAAGCTCGCTGAGAAATGTTTATACAGCGAAATTTAAAGGTTAACAATGCATATTCCAAACATGTTAAAACCTAAAAAAAGGCCAAAAAAAATTGCTAGCATTATTGTGGCGAAATTCCCAGTGATCGTTGTTTAGCTGGTAACTGAGATCTTTAAACTGCATGTTTTGCACAGCAAACTCTAGAGTAAGTACTGAGATCTTTCTAGCAGCATGGGATTTTTTCCCCCTTTAGCTCTAGTTATTATTATTTCTAGGAGGAATTAAGGTAATTTGCACTATTTCTTTGGAAGACAGGTATATCACAGTGGCCAGGTTTTCATCCCAAGATGTGAGTAGTTCAGAATGAGCTTGGACAGGGAGTGAAAAGGAAAGGAGATGGAGAGAGCCGTTACTCTGATGCAGTGACAGATCCTTTCATTTCTCCCTGCAGAGCCCCGGATGAGCCGGGCTGGTACAGTTCTGCCAACAGCACGGTTAATTGTATCCTGTAAATCAAGGTCCACGGAGCTGGTCTTTTTCTGTACTACAAAAGGTTTTGTAATGAGTAAGCCCAGATCAGTCATATAAAAATTTTAACATCAACTGGGCAAGGTGTGTATGTAAGGACCTTACAGGGTTAATAGCTAAACTATTAAGATTGGAGTCAGATGTGGGTAAAAGCAACAGGAGAGTCTGGTTTTGCCTAATATCCTGTAGTATGATAACTCTGAAAAAGGTAATTGTTTAAAAAAAATCTGTTTCAATTTAAGATTTATTAAGCAAGGAGAAACTTACGTAAACATAAGAATCCCTTTCTTGTTTGGAAAGGCAAGAAATGGCTAGAAATGTCATCTGAACTTAAAGACTACGAACTACGTGTGGATTTTCGTGCATATGTGCAAGAATGTTATTAATCTCATTTTCAGCTAGCTTATTCTATGTCTTGGGGGGACTGGGGTGTTTTTGCCTTTGGCAAAATGGCTTCTGTGCTTTTAGGGTTTTTTTCCCTAGCAAATGAGTTATTTCTAGCATTTAAGAAGACTTTAAAATACAGGAGCAAGAGACAGCAAGTGCCTTCCAAAGAAGGAGAAATGGAGGGAGTGGGAGGGGAAGTCAGGTTTTACTTACATATGTTGTAAGTTGGGAATGTAAATTTGTATATAAGGAGAAGATCTGAAGAATGACTTGGCACGCTAATGACCTGGCTTTTTAGAACTTCAAGAGTTTGGTCTGTCTCCCCCTATGGTTACAATAAGAGATTAAATGCATTTGGCATATTTAATTAATTAGCATATGAAAATAGGATGACTTTTACTTTGTCATTGTTTTCCCGTGAAACTTTTCTATGCTAATGAATGTCTACATTTTACAGAGTAATTTAAATGGCTTTGCTTCATGTTATGCTTTGCAGATTGGTTTGACCCTTTCTAGCGCTGAAAGCCTTTGTATCGTAGCCTAAAAGTCGTTCCCCTTTGTCATATGAATCTTGCGTAATAAACATGTTCTCAATTACTGCTGTACACAGCTTCTAACAGAGCAGACTGAAAGTTGCTCTGAAATTTAAAGCCTCTATTTGCTTGGGTGCTGTGTCTTGTGCATTCCAGAGTTAATTGGATGTGCAGTGATGAATTTCATTTAAAACAAACAAACAAGCTGGGTTGTGTTTCTGTTTTCTATGTGTGCCTTATCCTAGAGTAGAGATCCCTGCTGCTGGGGTATAAAAACATGCTTGGAAACATTACTTTTTATTTTTTAACAGTTGAGGAGCATCATTTGTATTTCTGGGAAAACTGTTGTCTGATACAATATTGCTCTAAGAATGCTGGATTGAGATGGGCCCCTAGTGACCAAGTGGCTTGTATCAGTATTCAGTTTACCCCCTTGTATTAAGGCTTAAGCTTCAGTTTGGCCAGCACTGTTTTTTGCTTATGCTGTTTAAACAGAAGTAAACTTGAGGTTAGCTCTAGCCATTAGTATATGCTTGGTGTAAGCCATGCAAGCTTAGGTCCTGCTCCTGGAAATGTTTACAGAAATGAATAGCTTTTACTTGTGTGCTTAAATTGTTTGGATTAGGAGTTGTATAATGGGAAGAACCAGCTTGGAAGGATACTGCACAGCTATTGCTCATCTTTTCCTCCTCCCACCTTATGGCTGAAGAATGATGAGAAGGAACATGTTTTGCAAGTAATAGCACACTGAAGTTGTGGCATTTCTGGCAGAAATTCCCAGATAGACTATCAGATCAGTTTGCCAAAATTAAATGCTTTTTTCAGAAACAGCTCTTTAGCTGTTGGTTCATTGACAAAGGATATTTACAGCTACTGAAGAAAATTTCACAGGTGGTCTGCTACAACTCTTCCTCTTTGTATTTTACTTGTTTATAATATTCACAAAATACATTGTATATTTTTAGCAGAACTAAAAGTGTGTGACTTCTCAGCACAAACTGACAATACTCCTCAAGCATGTTCTTGTGCAAGGAGGTTTTTTTAACTGTACGAAATGAATGAAGTGCTCATATACGAGAGGGAAGAGCCAACACAAACATTTTTAGTATTTTTAAAATGTCTGTAAATGACAGCTTTTTGCTAGTTTACCTTTTCTTGGAACTCTGCCTGGAAGGCTCCTTAAAAGTTCTTAAATATAGCCATAAGGTTGGTGAGTTGCTTTTCAAGATCATTTTGAACCTATCAAGCCCAATGTTTTGCTAGCTGGTAAACCTGGGGTCGACATTCTCTCGGGTAGGCCTTTCATTTCCAGTGGATTACACATCAACAAATGCTGGAACTCTGTTATTTCAGTTGTTCTGTACCAAAGTCATGTACTCCTGTCTAAGGTCTGTGTTTGAAACACTGATTTATAGCACCTGATAGCTCTTGCTGTTCTGTCTTGTGTTCTTCTCTCCTTCATTTTCTTTCTCTTCCCCTCTCTCCTGTCATTAAGATATAAGAGTATTATGGAGTGGGCTTGTAGGTTTGTATCTATAACAGATATAACAAGTTTTATTCAGTTGCCCCCCTTTTATCTAAGCACAGATCCCACAGTGTGCAACTTGACTTTTAGTCTTTGGCTTTAGTAAGAATGTTTTTAAAAATATTTCCAGTTACACACAGTATTAGCTTTGTGGAGTGGTTGTATGCCAAAAAAGCATTTTCAACTGCCATCCAAATACTGAAATATAATTGCTTGCTTTTATTTAAAATAATTTTGTTTCCTGTGATGTTTTTGTAACCACCTTTTTGAGCTTGTTGCCTTCTAATCTTGCGTCAAGTAAGCCCAGACTTAATATTACATGATTCCAGAACTAGGCTTCTCTGTCGGCAGCATGCCAAATCCTGTCTAATGTCTGTGTTAATGTGGTGTATATGAAAACTGACTTCTCTGTGGATTGGAACACTGATTTGTATAATTGCAACCAGTGTGATTAAAAATCTGCATGTCAATATCATGATGCTTCTAGTAAAACTTACAGGTTTTTTTTTAAGCAGGGTGGTGTTAGGCCCTTAAATTTTCTTTGAGAGTCTTCATTGTCCAAACATCTTCATTTCTGACTGTGTTTCAGTGTTTAAAAAAGAAAATAAGAACATGTATGCAGTTGTGAATATAATAACGTAGGCCTTGGATTGTGCTGCATGGTAGGACTGCACCCTCTTGTTCTGTAGGAAAGCTGCATCTTCTCTCACTAGTCTTAAACAGACTGATATAAAAGACTTGCCTCTGCATCTTTAAACATACACAGACAACTACTTCTACACCATTCCTCAAAGCACACATCCCTGCTGGAGACGTGTAAGCTGCCTCTGACATGGGCGTTGTAGTTGGTCAGCTTTACCCGTTTTGCCATCCCCTGATCTTGTCATTAGCAAAGTACTCCTGTGACAGTGGTAGTGCTGGCTCAGCAAGAGGCTCTGCCGAGGCACCCAGGCACTCTTGCTCAACTCGTCGAGCACTTGGGCTTGTCGGACACTGCCCTCACCCATGGCCCATTTCAGTAGCAACAGAGACACACAATAACCATGGTACAATTTGAGAGCTGCCTTGTGCTTTCAGGTGTGGATCGACTTGTCTAACAGCAGTGAAACCTGACTTGTTTTCAAGTATGTTAAAAATTAGTGCACGATAAGGGAAGATATTTTTTTAAGGATCTCTTTTTGTAATCAAGTGTTAATCACCCAGAAGTTCAAAAATGTTTATGTAAAGAAATTGCATGTGTTTGCGTGCATACTTTAGGACTAATGTATTTTTACTTTATTTCAGACTCTTTGCAGGATTTGGTATTTTCATATAAAAATAAAAGCTTCACATGCTGAGATGACTATTCAAAGTATGAATATTTATATACTTTAAAATGAATTTTATGGAGGCGCTTAAGAGATGTCTGAACCTCGCATATTTGCATCTCTATATACAGACTGCTAAATAAATTATGCTCGGTCTAGAACCTCACTGGTGAATTGCAGATGTCTTTTGTAAAAGTATACATATGGCTTTCCAAGAGCTTTGAACTGTTTCCTCATGCTTTACTCATCAGAAAGATGGTATGGATAACTTCATTGTGAGAGGGCATTTTCCCAGTCTTGTTTGCAAAGCATAGTGGATCTGTGTGGTAAATATTGAGTTTTCATTCATCCTCAGGCCGAAATGAGCTCATTCTGTGCATATGGAATATGAGAAAAATATATACAAAGGATATGTTTATATTTAATAAAATTAATAATATAAAGCAAGTGCAAAGAAACTTACAAGCCTAAACAGCTTGGCAGGCCAATAGCCAGCGAATGTCTTAGAGTACTGCCAAACATGTAGAAAACAGACCAGGCTCACATCTGTTACGAGGTACCAAAAAAGTGTGTATCTTCCAGCCTCATAAGGATGTTGTTTGCCCAGGATGCAGCTTTGTTCTGCTCTCTCGGCAGCTCAGTGTAGGTTTGTATTCCAGCAGGTATCTGCTAGGAGGTGCCACTACTATTCAGGAGAAATGTGACTGCCTAAAAAAGCAAGCAATTATGTTACAGCAGCTCTCCACAGACAGATCCCAGACTGTGGGTCCCTTTTTACAGGGTATTGGCCTCTCCTTGGGAGGCTCTGGGGAAGGAAGCTGTGTACCAGAGTAAGTATGGAGAGAACCTCTGCTGGGTAAGAGGGAGGCCTATGTATTGCTGTTGTGCTCAACTACGAGCTGCCAAAAAGCTGTAGAAGCGCTCTCAGCAAAGGATGCTGCCGAGTAGATTATTGAGCTCAATGGTTCCTTTAGCTGTTTGTGAATCCAGTAAATGTCAAGCTTTACACCTGACCTTTCATACAGTCCATCTGCTTGTACAGTATTCGCAGTGGGTTTCAGGTGGTGTGAAGCTGGAGTTCAGTGGTCCAGGCTAATACACCATTTTGTTCTCAATATATGATTTTCCAGTTATATAAAACTCTTGATTTCATGCAAGAACAGCTTGTATGGTTTTAGAGTAGCTGTTAATATACTGAAATTGAACAATGCGTGTATTTGATTGAACTGAAGTGACCACAGTGACAAACAGGCACCTGTTTCATTGCTGCAGATTTATTGCTTTTCAGATTTCTTTGCAAAATGTCCCATGACACTCAGAGCTCTATTGTCTAGTTCTCAATCTGCCACCTTTTAGGCTGTAATTTTGGAAGATTGCTTTTTAAATATCTCCCTGTGTATCTCGTATTATGCTGTGGCTGTTCGTAAGCATTTCTGACCTATTAGTCGATGTCTTATTAGCCTGGAGCTGGTGCTGTCAAGAGGTACTGATATTTTGATGGCTCTTTAACAAAGGTATGCTTGGCAGCCTTATTCTAGGAACTGAGGTGATACCAGGCTCCTGTTCATTTAAGGCTTTTTTTTTTTTTTTTTTCTTTTTTGCAAAACCTTGATGCATAAATCGGTGTTCAACATCTAAATGCTAACTGCAAAACACTCCGAGTTGGATATTCAAAGACATATGTTTGTTCTTGTGCCTCTTTCCACCTTTTGACGGCCTCTGGAAGGAGACTTGTGCTTTTAAAGAACATGTCTCATGAAAATCAGCAGATATACCTTCAATTATGCAACTTTTTTTTCTGCAGATAGAAGTGATCCTCCTTTGTGCAATTCTCTGCATTTGCCTTCATCCTGCTTTGCTGTGTACAAAATCAGCTGAAATATAATGCAATTTTGAGTAGATAATCTAGACTTGTTTTTAAAGGGAAGCTGTTGGAACATTGTCCTACTGGACTGCTGGGGGGTGGCTTAAAATCTGCTATGTGAGCTGTGACAGAGGTTGTGCACATGAGTGGAAGTGGGGGAAAAGTGTTTCCAAACAGACAGTTACAGTAATATTCTGTCAGTGTTGGACTCTGAATAAGTATGAATTACTTCTAGCTTGCATTTCTATGGTATATAAAAACCTGATAAAACAATGAATTAAGTCTGTCTTCCCTCTGTAAAATACTCCAGCTGTTTCCCTTGCACTGTCACACAATTGTGCAGACATACCTCACGTGGGGATATAGAGATATTTTGAAAATATTTGGGGGTTTTCTTGCTTTTTTTTTGTTTAAAGTGAGCTTCCCAAATCAGCCCAATCAGTACAGAACAGTACAATGATTATGTTTGTGCACAGTGGGGTGGTGAAAGAGGAGCTTCGTAACCAGATGCTGCTACCAAGAAAAGAAGAAAAGTCTAAAAAAACATAGACTGTAAAGCTGTAGCTTCTGTTCTGCTGTACCTCCAAACCATGAAGTGATTTTGCCACCTATGTCACATCTAGTACTTTGTCTGACTTGAATTCCAGTCTCAAGTGTTATTCTTTCTAACCACTGTAATATTAGTTGTCCAGATGATCCTGAAGAGTTTTGGAAGATCATCGGCTTGGGTATAAATGATCATTAGGCACTGTTTCTGGTGATGCAGATAGGTCAGAGCTCCACTCTCACTTCTCAGTTTCTAGGAATGGAAAGTCTGTGTCTTGCACAAACAAAATGGCCTGCTCCTCATTTTATGGAGTATCTGTAGGAAAATGTAAATCAATGATGTCTGTCTGAATAAAAATGCAATATTTATCTCTAAAATTTGGGTGGTTTTTTTTTGAAGCCAGTTTGGTGACTGGGCTTCTGACTTACTAATATCAGTCCCAAGTCTTAAAAAGAAAACAAACCCAAAACCCCTGGGTAAGTTGCAAGTTCTCTTCTTCCCCACCCCCAGCTAGAGCCTCTTTGCCTGCCTTTGCTTGTGTACTCTATCGGTTTCACAGTTCATATACTTGTGGTTTTTAAATCTCCCCCTGCACTCTGGTGGGAAACGTGTCTGCTGTTTCCTTTCAAGCACACAAGGCTTGATTCTCCTCTCACAATGGCATAAATTGTGAAGAACTCCACTTGAAATCAATGGAGGTAAAGACATGTAAAATGGGGTGAGAGAAAGAGCCCAGCCTCTGATTTCTATTTTTAAATGAGTCTGCTTAACCTAAAATTGTTCAATGTGCCACTGTGACTTTAAGTTTGTAGATATCAGTTATTATGCTTGTTACTTTTTGTACTTAATGTTTCATTTTCATATATAATACATCACAGCTAGTACCCCTAATCAGGGTGCACATGTCTTTAATTTAATACCTTGGTACTACTACGTCAATTTTGGTACATAATAAGTAATATGTATGGTAAAGTACTTACCTTACTGGAGTCAGATCCTGAAAAAAGTCTGGGGTATAGCTCTATTCCTGTGCAGGCCCCAAAGGAAAGAAGGCTGGATTGGCTCTATCTCTACAACTTAAACTTTCTTTGTGGTTTTCTATTGCTTTAGTAGTTCTAATCTGTGAGTCTTGTTCCTCATTATCCAGGTTCAGAATACTAATTCTATATAAACAATACTTTCTTAGTTACTGTTGTTTTTTCTGTGCTTGTGTTCAGTGCCATTCTTACATTTCGTACATGCTTAAGAACTTACAGTAACTTCAAATTTTCTCTGAACAGAGAAGTACTTTGCAAGAAACCTGGGATATCCACACACAATTTTTTCTTTTGCCCAAGTTTTGGTGGTTGTTCACATTTGTTTATTTTTTGGCAATGGATTATGGTCCTTAATTACCATCAGTAGTCATATAACTGAATGAGATTATACAACAGCGCTGTAAAAACTGTTCATGGTAGCTGTGATCTGTACATGTGTGGATATCTTTGAGAACAGTCACCTCATTCATTAACCAGTGCAACAGACTCCAACTTTACCTCTATTTAGTTTTTGAAATTAATGCAACCTTCTCTACCTAACTGAAACATTGCTTTGACTGCCTCTTTCTATAGTTTAAAAAATGCCCATGAAATAGTTGGCTGTTGTAACATATCCAGACTTGGAGTAAATTTATTGGCGTATTTGAATTTTTGTTCTCGGCATGAATAGCAAATCACAGGTGTCCACAGGACAGTCTCTTTAAATCTGTGGTAGACTTTGTATATCCCTTAAATTTTATCTCTAATTTTATTATGATGTAAAAACCCTGTGGTGGTTACCTGTTCGGTCATTGAGCTTTCCCCTTCCATTTTAGTCCACCAGCCCCCCGAAAAGTCAAGAGGTTGCCTAGCTAGTTGTGTGGTGGCCTTATGTATGAGGGACAGCAGATGTCACAGAAGTTTGCTGTGCTGCACTGAGTTGGAGTGATGCAGATGTCAACATTCAGTGTGGCTTCCCAGCCACAGAAGTGATGTGGAACTGGCTTCTGACCCCTTGACTACAGTTATTAATTCCAGTGGTGAATTCTTCCTTATCCCTGGTAGATTTTGCATGACTTACCACACAGAAGTGGTGAGTTCATTGTAGCTTTAACTATGGCTTTTTTGAAGTGTAGCTGTGAGAGAGTGAGGTGGCACAGTGGAGACTGAGAAGTGGTGTTAACTCCTGCTGTGAACTGCTGTGGTCATGGGCAGCAGTGCTTGTCTACAACTGATGTGAGGAATGGTGGGGGCAGAGAAAGGTGTATGATAGGGATACATGTGCCTGTAAATTCAGTATGCTTTTCCTAGCTGGAAGCTGGATACTTCCTAGCTTGTTAGATCAAGCAGTCCTTGTTGTGGAGTAGGGAACCGGCAGCCTTCCAAGTGTGGAGATGGTCTTCCTGGTGGCAAGCTTTACTCATGTTTATTCTCATGGTTTTAAGACTCATTCTGTCATACCATTTTGGGGGCATTTTTAAGCTCTTCTGAGAGTTACAATTGTGGAGGCTGCAATGCGTGTCTGGAACAGAAACTACTTTTGGTGGTATTTTCAAAGCATAACGTCTGACGTGCAAAAGTCATTTTTGGGTACAAGGGAAAGGTGCTGTGGTTAGAATATGAGACTCTGTAGGAAAATTAGCCTCTAATATAGATTGGTATATACAGCAAGCTTGCAGAAAGACTGAAATCTTATGAAGCACCTTATCAGTTTTATGGATGAAGTGGCTTCTATTGGAACAGATACGGGAATAGAAGAGCATGCTTCTGGCTCTGTCATTAGTTGTAGTGGTTAACAACAAATCAAAGATAATAGCATGTAATCAAGTTGATGACTTAAAGGCTCTGAAGAAACTTAAGACTTTCTGCCTGTTGTGAAACTGGTGATGTAAGACTTGACCTCAGGAAATGGAGATGGTTTGGGGGATCCAGAGCTTTGTTTATAGGCAGTTTTGAAGAGTTGTCACCACAAATACAGAGCTGATGGTGCAATGCTTCTGCAAGACAGAAATCTGTTCTGGAAGCAGCAGTAAGCCCAAGGTAAATCTTACAAATCAGTCCTCGTAGTAAATCATTCCAGAGCCATTTGCTTGCAGTCTTGATTTGTATGTAGGTATGCTAAAAGCTATGACTACTGAATAGTTCACTACCTATTCTAGCCATCTTTAGAAGCTATCTTTTTTCACAGAGAAGCTTTCTGACAAGAGGCCTCAGACAGATGCTTGGCACCCATGACTTTGGTGGCAGAAAGCAAAAGTGTATGGGATCAGAAGTCTGAGTAGATAAATCCTTCTATTCAGTTGCAGTTCCATGTCATGGTGTACGCTATAAGAAAATGTTTAAAGCTCTTTAAGAGTATGCATGTGTTAAGGACAAAAGTGTGTGTGGTGGGTAAGTAAAGCAATATTTTAAATAATGCCAGCAGGCTCTAAGTTTTTATCTGTGTCCTGTTTAAGGAAAGTAAAAATGGTTAAAAATTGGTATGTTGTGGAAGGGTGCATAGAAAATATGTATTTCTTGACATCCTTCCAAAAGTACTATTTAAAGACAGATTTTTAACATTAGTATCTTAGCAGCAGTCTGGTAGCCTCAGTTTTCTTTCCTGTGGAACAGTTCCAGCTCTCACTTTCAAGTTAGCTTGTTCTGTGATACCTTATGAAACAAAGTAAATATCAGGAGGACACGCTGCAAAACATTTATGTCTAAATTTGACCCCAGTATGCACACAGCTTGGTATAGCTATGAATTTTGTTCTTAAACATTTTGGAAAACATGTGATCATGTGTGCACATGCTGCACCTGTACCACCATAGATGTACACCAGGCACACATGTATAAGGAATCTTGAGATCCACATCTCCAGAGCTGAAGTGTTTCTGTAGCTGTTAGGCCAACACTGAAAGGTTTACCAGCATGGAGGGCAGAGCATAGAACCTGAGGTGTATGTGGTTATCAAGTCAGTGCTGTGACAGCTGTCTGCAGAAAAAATGCTTGAAAAAAGTCACTTTGAAACGGCATACATGAATTGTATGCAGAATTAATGGACAGTCCTGGACATTTTCACTTAAACACTAAAATATAGGGCTTGGGTTCTAACTACTTCTAACTTCTGGTTCTGCAAAGGAAACCAGACTGATGTGACAGTGCCTGCCTTGTCTTTCGTGCAGCTGGTGACTCCAGGGAAGGGCAGGGTGTTGCAAGTGGGAGGGTAGCAGCCAAGCTTGGTCAGGCGAACATCAAGTACAGACTCAAAGATGACAGAAGATGTACTAGTTAACTGGTGGGGTATGGAAGGCTCAGCCTTTGGTTTTAAGGCTCTGGCTGCTATGGATGTCCGGTGTGGGCCTTGCAGTTCTGGTGGAAAAAAGGCCATGTGCTGTTATCTCCTTGCCAGGGGGAGGTGCAACAGAGTTGCAACCGTGGAGTTGGTGTGACTTGAAGTGGTGGCCTCATGTAGAGCTGAACAAAAAGTTGATGAATTGTCATAGAATGGTTTGGGTTGGAAGGGACCTTAAAAATCATCTAGTTCCAACTAGGGGAACTAGATTCCTGTTCCCATGGGGCAGGGACATCTCCCACTAGACTGGTTGCTCAAAGGCCCTTCCAATCTGGCCTGGAATACTTCTGGGGATGAGGCATCCACAGCTTTTCTGGACAACTTGTTCTGGTGTCTCACCACCTTCACAATAATGGTTTTCTTCCTAATACCTAATCTAAAGCTACCCTCGTTCATTTCAAATCCAATGCCCCTTGTCATATCACTATATGCCCTTGTAGAAAGTCCCTTCCAGCTTTCTTGTAGGTACTGGAAGGCTGCTGTAAGGTTTCCCTCAAGGCTTCTCTGTTCCAAGGCTGAACAATCCCAGCTCTCTCAGCCTGTCTTCATAGAAGCGGTGCTCCAGTCCTCTCATCTTCCTGGCCTTCCTCTGGACTCTCCAACAGGTCCTTGTCCTTCCTGTGCTGGGGATCCTGGAGTTGGATGCAGCATTCCAGGTGGGTCTCACCAGAGTGGTGTAGAGGGGCAGAACCCGCTCCCTCTACCTGCTGGCCACGCTGCTTTCATGCAGCCCGGGACACGTTTGGCTTTCTGTGCTGCAGGTGGACATTGCCAGGTCATGTTGAGCTTTTCATCACTAAAACCACCAAGTCCTTCTCCTCAGGCCTGCTCTCAATCCATTCTCTGCCCATCCTGTACTTGTGCTTGGGATTGCCCTGACCCAGGTGCAGGACCTTGCACTTGGCCTTGCTGAACTTCATGAGGTTTGCACAGACCCACCCCTCAGGCCTGTGAAGGTCCCTCTGGGTGTCATCCCTTCCCTCCAGCATGGTGACCACACCACACAGCTTGGTGTCGTGAGCAAACTTGCTGAGAGGCACTCGATGCCAGTGTCTGTGTCAC